>MU223092.1:366668-379899 GCA_018584345.1 Thuja plicata | reverse complement strand
TTGTATTAGAAATAGTATAGTGTGATAATATAGTATGTTGCCATCAATGCCAAAGGGAGAGATTGATGACATGTAACTGATTGAATGTTTGATAATGTTAAGTTAAAGATAATGCAAGGCATTAAATTAGTTAATGGTTTGTATTGTCATTGATGTCAACTTGATATCATCTGTACAGTGATGTACATAATGCCAAAGACTTCAGAGAATCAATGGAACAAAGGTTATGCTTTCAGCAATGCATAAAAGTCAAGTATTCACTAAGTGACAGATAACACTGACAGAGTGCACACCATCGGTAAAGGCAAAGAAGAAAAGTCACAGTGATACCCGACAAGCAGAAGATAGTGTTTCTCGAGGAAGAAAAACCATAGGATGCCTGACGAGCTGAAAACCAAGTTGCTCGACGAGTAAAAATCCAATGATGCTCGATGGACGGAGATCCCAAAGCTCACTAGAGTCACACCGATAGAACTATCAGTTGTCATTGATGACTAATTGAAGAGTTGACTGACGAAACAGAGAGTTCAGAAAATGACAAAATATCTAGCTGGCAAGAGCTAAAGATAGACTTAACTAGTTGTTTTCTTTATTTTATTCGACCAGAGTTAAGTGATTGATTTAAACAAGATTTGTACACTTGGCCAGAAGATAACTACGAGATAAATCAGGAGTTATGCTTTAAATCAAATTGGATGGATTTTTTTTCACGCCAAGAATCAAGAATCAAGAAACAGTGAATATCATGTCTATATAAGAGACAAGCTTAATTTATTTTCGTATCACATGAAAAGGAGATTAAGGGGAGTGAATCAAAAAAGGATGCTGAAGAGAAACTGGTGAAGAATAACTTCATACAGTCCTAATCAATCAAGCTAAAGGAGAGCTAAAGAATTTTGCAGACACCAATGAACAGTGAAGTGCAACATCACAGAGCAGAAAGTGTGGAGTACAAAGAATTGAATTGATACATTGATCAGAGAGGTAATGTACTTAAATAGATCTAAAAATCTACAATTCAAAGTTGCATCATGAACAGGTCATAGTGTTTCAATTTAACCATTGAAGCATCAAGTCTCTTAACAAAGTAGGACTTAACAGTCTTCTATATATTGAGGTACATCCGAAGGAGTGCCAAAAAGGTTGATTCATGAAAGTAGCATTGGACTTTCTCGATTTTTATTGACAGTCTAAGAAGGAGGCTAATTCAAGGATGGTAGAAATAGATGCCTGATACTAAGTGACAACCTATATGTATAAAATCCTCTAACAAGGTCGCACTTAACAGTGTGTTTGTAACCTTTAACAGGGTTGGCTCCTAATAGGGCTCACTTCAGAAGAGTGAAAATTTGGGGTACCGGTCCTAGTGGTTTTTCCCTTAACAGGGTTTCCACATTAAAAATTCACGTGTTATATGTGTATGATTCATTTCTTTATTGTTTTGTATCTGACATAGTTAACACTAGGTTGATCGGTATACTCTACTTATTTACTGAGTTTTGGTAAATAGTTATACTACTTATCGATAATCAAGGAGAATAAGAACAGACAAGAAAACTGATAGATAGTTAGTCATTATAAGTATTTCATGGCATGCATCTTGTAGGGACATAATAATCTGAGGTTTATTGATTGGTGGTTAATGTCTAAAGGATAAATTTTTAAGGCCACTAATTCACCCCCCCTCTCACTTATTACTAACAATCTGGGTATACTGGGAAGGCCTTCTGGGTGAATCGCCAAGGAGAGCCATGTGCCAAGAGAAAGGCTCAGGTTGAAATGGCATAAAAAGTTCATGTATCCAACTCCAACAGTTTTGGGCATGATGATAGAACCAAAAATTATGCATAATGGTTTCAAAATGCCCACAAAACGGGTAGTTGGGATCTGATCTTCAGTTTAAATTGCAATTATCAACACATATTATGGGGTTGAGTATAACAAAAAGTTCCACCCCTTCATTTGAACATATCTTAATTATAATTTCTATCAAGTATTCAATTCCAATTGAGCGAGAAATTAGGCATCTTCAAGGCAGTGATGGAGAGGTAAAGCATTCAATTTGGCATCCATGATAAATTTTATGTATTTCCTCCATGAGTGAAGACGTGCATGAACCCCAAACTAGAAACATCAATATTTCATGAACCTTCAAGGCAAGAAGATCATAGCAAAGGTATAATTTCAATTCAACATTTCCTTAAGGTTTTCAACTTCTACACAATCAAAGGCACACTCTCTTTCTAATCATCATTATTTTTAGGGAGGTTAATCCCTACCGAAGGTTTGTTGTAGGTAAGGCCCTATACAACTTAACATGTTTTCTTTCTTTTTTTTTTGTGTAGATTTCATATTTGATAAAAGAGGATTGAAGATTCATGAAGGGAAGACTGAGCTAGACAAATACAAATTTTGAAGAGGCAAAAAATTCTGGTCATTGTCAATTCACTCTAATGACTGACACTTTTTCATGAAATATAAGGAAAATGACTTATAGGGCATCCTAACCCAAAATCTACTCATGAAATTTACATTAGACACCTTCAGATCAACGGTGGCTATCAATATAGACATTTTCAGACTAAAATTGTAGGCACGAGTTCCTTTCTAAATCACTTTTCAAGATTTGTCTTCAGAATTTACATTTTTGTGTCATAGTTTACTATTTATATTTACACAACCCTCAAAAAGGGATAGTCAACCACCTATGCCCAAATCTCCTAATGGAGTGAAGTTGGGCCTGATTGGTTATCTCCTAATAAAATTTGATGGGTTTGAGAATGATCCATTTTGTATGTTTAAACTAGTAAATAACCCATTTTCACTACATTTCATTTTGGTGAACCTAACATAGCTTGCATAGTTTCTAATTTGGATGTGGTTTCCTACAAGAAGTAAGTCCCACATTTGGGCAAAAAGTGGAAGTGTTTTCCCTAATTTTCAAATTTTCTCTCAATTGATGTAAAAATTTGAGGAACTTAAAGATTTAATCTCAAAAAGTTCAGAATATGAAATGTAGTGTTGACAGCCTACTTTTCAAATATGTGATTTATTCCAATAACCACATAGTAGAAATTAGTTTTTAGTAGGCATGTGTGAAAACCACTTTTTTAAAATGCCTATTTCAAGACCATACCATGCACATACATGACCACAATATTTTGACCTAAATAAAAGTGTTTTTATAAATCCTTTTGGGGAAAGATGCCTAAGACGCTAAATATTTATTAGCACATTTTTTTTTTTTTTAAGTGAATATTTTTTTATTAATTTTCCATTTATCCTAAAGTCTATTTTGGAAACCTTTGGCATATGACCACCATAAATTGACCTAAACTTATCATTTTTTCAATTTTTTTAATCTTCAAAAGAATTTGTGTAGATTGATGTCATATGTTTTGTTTAAATGTAAAAGCAAACAAGTTATTAAAATTTTTGACAAACCTTCTATTTGATAAAAAAATAATAGTAAATAGTAAAATTAATCAAATCTCCTAAAACATTACTTAAAATTTTTATAGTAAAAAGTGTAATGGGTTTTCATTTCATCAAAAAAATTAATCGGGAAGGCCTTCAAAAGAATATGGCAAGGGGAAATTTGTGGTTTCCAATGCCTTAGTCATTAATTTATAGGTCCAAGGCACATGGTTGGTCTCACCAAGCTTGTCTCAAATCAAAAAACAATGCAAAGGGTGGGTGTTAGATGGGTGGGTGTTGGATTCAAATTTTAAAAAAGGGGTGTCCATTTTAATAACAGGTACATGTTCTTAAAACATGTACGAGCCATTTCCTTCTTGATCGTTGGATTTTGAAATGGGTACATGTTTTAAGAATGTGTACCCATTTGGTTTAAATAACATGTACCCATTTCTAATATACTCGTTATCTATTAGAACTGATTAAAAAAGGATAGAGTACCATTATTAATCAATTATTCTTTATTCTTATGCAGTAGTAGATCAAATGTTTACTGTTTGATGATTCTTATTAGTCTAATTATTCTACATTCTCATCTTTTGTGGCTTTTGACATGAGTAGCGTCATTTGAATTTGAAATTTGGCAACCATTGGAGTATTTTTTAAGTTGATTAAAAATAATATCGAAAGAACATCAAAGAAAGAGGAAAAGGAAGGTTATGACACCTAAGGATGTTACAACAAATAGGAAGAAGGATGAAAATTGAAAAGGAGAAAGAAGAGTAAGGATTCAAGAACTGAATAATGTTGGAGCATCAAGTTCCACAATCATTTCACAAGGAGAGAAAATTTAGGACACCGTGATGGGTTCAGATGTCGAAGAAGTAAATGTGAAAGAAAAAAATATAGGCATTTCTTCTAATCCACTTTTAGATACAAGCATGTCTTCATAGCCACGTGATTTTATTGATATAGAATTTGGTGATTTAAAACAAGCAAGATACTCTTTGGATGGTATTAATAATATTCCTATAGATAGAGAAATATAAATTGAAAATGAAATGCCAAATGATATTAATAATATTCTTGAAGATAGAGAAATAGAAATTGAAAGTGAAATGCCAATTGATATTAACAATGTGAATATAGACACAATATTAGAACTGATGAAAACTCAACCCTAGAACTCCCAAGAATCACCTGCATGCAAACACATGTCACAAAAAGAGATAAGCGAAAGCTATGGAGGCCAGGAACAACAGATCTGTGAAAGAGGAAGTATCTTCAATTGATTCAATAATAGAATACAAAATACAAGATGATTCAAGATCAATCAGAACTAATTATCGAATCCAAAGAAATCCAACCTTATAAAAGGTGATCAAAACCCTAAAAAGGGGGAGAAACCTAGGTTGCACGATATAATTAATAAATAAATAATTATTATATGCCTAAAATTTAGCTTAAGTGAACTAGAGATAATAAGTGACTTTAATAATTAAATCAGAATGATTTAATTAATAAGTGAATTAACTTATTACTCTAACACCCCCCCCTTAGATAAACTTAGGGAGAAGCTAAAAACCTAGAAACAACTACTAAAAGCGGGAAATGGGTCCCGACAACATGGCCCGATCAGGTACCCAAGTATAAAAAATCTCTGTAAAGAGGAGAAAAGGAGAAAACCCCTCTCCAAAAAGAGATGAAGACTAGTGAAGGACTGAAGAAGCCTCCAAACTAGGCAATGTCCCAAAAGATTTTAACAAAGGAAGAACATCACTGAAGCATGAAGTTGAAAACATTATCAAAGAATAACTGTTGGAACCTCCACTGTAATAGAACATGATTAAGTAGAGAAGACTATAAACAAATCCTAAAGAGCTGATCAATCGAAGATGGAAGGATTCCTCCAAAATAAGAATGAAAGAGTGTCCATATGGTAAATGATCCATCTCACTGAAATGCATAGGTATCCAGCCACTACATCCGCCTAGTACGTAGGAACAAATACTGAATACATAGATCACTCCATCGAACCAAGGAAGCATTAGAACCAACAGGAGATACCCCCCTTAATGCTGAGCAGGGAGAGGCATGATAGGTACACTGAACCAAACTGCCAAGAATCCCCTAGACCCCTTATACACTACGTCGTCAACTCCACAAGTATGTATCAAATAAAACATTTTTTAAAGTATACATTTGATTATTCTATAATTATATGGATGTTTGTCTCATAACTTATTGTGCATGTACATTATTTCACTACTGGACCATCGATGTTGACATTAGACAACGAAAGGCCTCATTCATATTTTGTTAACGTATGTTTATTTGCATGTTAATTTGATTTACTTGATTATATTTAATTAATAAATGAATGAATAATTAAATTATTAGACAAATTATGATCAAAATCCAGAGTCAAAGTTGTCATGGCAATGATCCCATTCCTTCACCTGGCTTTGTGATGACATCATTTAGTCCACAGGTATATATGTAATAATGCATTATAATTAACAAGTCAGTGGTTTGTTCTTATATTAATGGTTGTCTTATAAATGACCATACATATGCACTAGTTTAATGCTGGAGCTATGACATCAACACCACACATTGAAGGATGTGGTGCAACCTTCATAGAGGTATCATTTATTAATTAGTGGGATTGTAAAATATTATAGGTATTCTTGATAACTACATAATACTCTTGTTGTTTCATTTTCAATTAATGACAATAGAGACTCCTCCTTTTGTTTGTGATAGTTTGAATCGTGGCATAGCTACAACTATAGCTAGTTCTGATGCATTGACCGAGGTATGAAAGAGATTATTTAATTATAATTGTTATTTTAATAGTTTATATTGAAAATTTTAATGATATTCATGTATGTATTTTAAATATTATTTTGATCATTGTTGTAGGGACTCATTACTCCAGATCGTCAGCGTGCCCCTTCGGTGGATGTACATACTGACTATTTGGTAGCGGTAAGCAAATATTCTATTTTATGTCATCCTATAATTAAATCATGTATATTAGTTCTTGATGTTTATACTTGTTATTTTATCAGCTTGAGCTGCAGAAGAGTCTAGGCAGGAGGACTAGTGAGCGCACTCGGAAGAGTACTGCATCTCCATTGATGTGACGATCGAAGACAGCCCGAGATTTGTTTTCTTCCCCTTCCAGGAAATGACTAGATTAGGGATAATCATTATATGCCAATAGGGCATTACTGGACATATTTTTTGTATATTGTATAAGTGACATGTTATATATCCATTTGGCTTTCACGATGCCAATTTAACTTTATTGGACATATTTGATCTATGACATTATTGGATATATATATTTTTCTTCATGATCTATGAATATATCATGTGTATTGATGTAGACTACTTTATGTTTATGTGGATGTCTTATGCTTTGTAAATTGCTTGTCTTATATTTATGTTTGCACATGTATCTATGTATATTGTAACTGAATGATTCATACTTAATAAGAATATGCACGTTTCATTTCATAAATCTAGACTCGTAATTTTCATTCCAACACCTTAATGAAGTGATAATAGTTCATATAAGATAAGAAAAATATCAATCCTACCCAATTTTAGTCCTATTGGAGCATTTTGACCACATGGACCTATTTAGGGCACTACAAGAACATTAAGGGATGCATCAGTACATTATGGTCCTGAATGTTCAAATGAGTTGTGAAGCATAAAAAGGTTATTCCTAGCATTTAAAAATCAAATTAAAGGTGTTAGCAGAGACAGTTTGATATCAAGACAAGCGGTTTTAAAGATATGCAATGTTTCAGCTTTCAATTGCGCAACATTGCAAGTTTTTGCATCAATCGAGATTGGGTCAGAAAATGAAAATGGAGGTGAATCTCCAAAATATGAGATAGGTTATCATAGGCCTCCATAACACAATCCTATAGCACTTGAAATCTTGTTGATACCCCTCGGGAGCTCTGAGAAACAAATTCCTGAACATCAATAATTTTATTGGCCGGTGCACCTTGAGGGATACTTGGCTCCATAGCGATCGACAACGTTTGAGCCTCTTTTCCTCTATGAAAGGGTCATTCCTAGAATTCACCCAAAATTTTGGAGCTTTCGACAGAGATGATTCGATTCCATGAGTGGTGGTTTTCAAAATATACAATGTGTCAGCTTTCAACTATGCAACATTGGAAGTTTATGCATCAACCGAGATTGGGTCAAAAAATGAAAACAAAAGTGAATATCCAAAATCCAAGACAGGTTATCATAGACCTCTATGACATGGTCCTTTAGCACTTGATGTCTTGTTGATACCCCTTGGGAGTTTCGAGAAATAGACTCCTAAATATCAGCAATTGTGTTGCCTGATGCACCTCGAGGGACACTTGGCTCCATAGCAGTCAGAAATGTTTGAGCCTCTTCGCCTCCTGATAGGGTTGTTCCTAGCATTCAACTGGAATTCTATAGCTATTGGCAGAGATGGTTCGATGCCACAATGAGTGGTTTTCAAGATATGCAATGTGTCAGCTTTTAGCTGCGCAACATTGCAAGTTTTTGCATCAACTGAGATTGGGTCGACAAATGAAAATGGAAGTCAATCTCCAAAATCTGAGATAGGTTATTGTAGGCCTCCATGATATGGTCCTGTAGCACTTGACATATTTTCAATACCCCTCGGGAGATCTAAGAAATGGACTCCTAAATATCAGTAATTTTTTTGCCTGGTGCACCTTATGGGACACTTGGCTCCATAGCGGTCGACAATGTTTGAGCCTCTTTGCCTCCATGAAAGGGTCATTCCTAGCATTCACCAAATATTATGGAGCTATTTGTGGAGATGGATTGATGCCATAATGAGTGGTTTTCAAGATATGCAATGTGTCAGCTTTCAACTGCGCAACATTGCAAATTTTTGCATCAACCGAGATTGGGTCGAAAAATGAAAACAAAAGTGAATCTCCAAAATCTGAGATAGGTTATTGCAAACCTCTATGACATGGTCCTACAGCACTTAACAGATCATCAATACCCATCAGGAGCTCCGAGAAATAGACTCCTGATTATCAATAATTTTGTTGCCTAGTGCACCTTGAGGGACACTTGGCTCCATAGCGGTCGGCAATGTTTGACCCTCTTTTCCTCTGTGACAGGGTCATTCCTATCATTCACTAGGAATTTCAAATTTTTTGGAGGAGATAGTTTGATGCTAGGACAAGCGGTTTTTAAGATATGTAATGTGTCAGCTTTCAACTGCGCAACATTGCAAGTTTTTGTATCAACCGAGATTGGGTCAAAAAATGAAAATGAAAGCGAATCTCTAAAATCTAAGATAGGTTATTATAGGGCTCCATGACACGGTCCTATAGCACTTGACAGATTGTCGATATCCCTTGGGAGCTCTGAGAAACGGACTCCTAAATATCAGCAATTTTGTTGCCTAGTGCACCTTGAGGGACATTTGGCTCCATAGAGGTCGAAAACATTCGAGCCTCTTCACCTTCATGACAGGGTCAATCCTAGCATTCACCCAGATTTATAGAGCTGTTGGCCAAGACGGTTTGATGCCACGACGAGCGATTTTCAAGATATGCAATGTTTCAGCTTTCAACTGCACAACATTGTAAGTTTTTGTATCAACCGAGATTGGGTCAGAAAATGAAAATGAAAGAAAATATCCAAAATCTAAGATAGGTTATTGCAGGCCTCCATGACACGGTCCTTTAGTACTTTACTTCTTGTCGATACCCCTCGGGAGCTCCAAGAAATGGACTCCTAAATATCGGCAATTTTGTTGCCTGGTGCACCTCGAGGGACACTTGGTTCCATAGCGGTCGAAAATGTTTGAACCTCTTTGCCCCCATGATAGGGTCATTCCTAGAATTCAACCAAAATTATAGAGCTATTGGCGGAGATGGTTTGATGCCATAATGAGTGGTTTTCAAGATATGCAATGTGTCAGCTTTCAACTGCGCAACATTGCAATTTTTTGCATCAACCGAGATTGGGTCGGAAAATGAAAATGGAAGCGAATATCCAAAATCTGAGATAGGTTATTATAGGCGTCTATGACATGGTCCTATATCACTTAACAGATCATCAATACCCCTCAGGAGCTCTGAGAAACAGACTCCTGAATATCAATAATTTTATTACCTGGTGCACCTTAAGGGACACTTAGCTCCATAGCGGTCGGCAACATTTGAGCCTCTTCACCTCCATGATAGGGTCACCTCTAGCATTCACCTAACATTCTAGATCTATTAGCGGAGATGGTTTGATTCCACGATGAGCGGTTTTCAAGATATGCAATGTGTCATCTTTCAACTATGCAACATTGCAAGTTTTTGCATCAACCGAGATTGGGTCAGAAAATGAAAATGAAAGTGAATCTCCAAAATCTGAGATAGGTTATTGTAGGCCTCTATGACATGGTTCTGTATCACTTAATGGGTTTTTGATACCCCTTAGGAGCTTTGAGAAATGGACTCCTGAATATCGGCAATTTTGTTGCCTAGTGCACCTTGAAGGACACTTGGCTCCATAGCGGTCAGCAACGTTCGAGCCTCTTTGCCTTCATGATAGGGTCATTCCTAGAATTCACCTAGCATTCTAGAGATTTTGGAAGAGATGGTTTTATGCCATGATGAATGGTTTTCAAGATATGCAATGTGTCAGCTTTCAACTGCGCAACATTGCAAGTTTTGGCATTAACCGAGATTGGGTCGACAAATGAAAATGGAAGCGAATCTCTGAAAATTGAGATAGGTTATCATAGGCCTCTATGACACGATCTTGTAGCACCTAATGGATTATAGATACCCCATGCGAGCTTTGAGAAATAAACTCCTGAAGATCGATAATTTTGTTGCCTGGTGCACCTTGAGGGACACTTGGCTCCATAGCAGTCGGCAATGTTCAAGCCTCTTCACCTCCATGACAGGGTCATTCCTAACATTCACCCAGTATTCTGGAGCTATTGACGAAGATGGTTCAATGCCATGACAAGTGGATTTCAATATTTTTAAATGATTTAAATGTGCGGTTCGATAGTCTAAATGATTTTTTTGTAAATACATATATATAAAGAATGTGCTAGAATGAAACATGACAATAAGATTAACATATATTTCTAGAATTCATAGGGTAAACATATTTTTTTAAATTAATGTTTGAAAATATGTTTACAATTCAGCTCATTAGAAGCACCATGAGGAAAGAGCTGAGAAGAGAAAACCTTTGGTATTGCCCCAAAAAATAGAAGAGAAAATTTGTTATTAAATCTTACAAACTTCCCATTATACATACGGGGTAATGCATGAGCAATTTACAGTCCACCCAATGTGGATTCAAGGGAATTAATTCCTTTACAAATATACATGTTATATGCACATGCATTCAACTAGATTCGAAATTTCAACATTTTGGATTCACTTTTAGTCCAATGAACTAGCCGAATCTTTCCTACCCTTTATTGTCTCAAGTATTGCCTCGTGGCCTGACTCACGAACCTTCCAAAGAGTTTTATTATGTGGTTTTCTTCCATATTTGGTCAAATGGACATTTGATGCAACGAAAAGGTTGGAATAATGAAGAATCTTCCTGTGTGTCTCCCAATCCTTGAACAACCACAACCTAGGGTTCTTCATACAATACCGTCTAAGCCATGTACCAGTTACAACCACTGCTCCTGTAGGGTATTCTAATCCTTCATCATCTGTAATCGAGTGATTCAATTTATTTTTGGCCTCAACACAATGAAACAAATAATAATTTGTCCCTTCGTCATTATCTTCAGGTGCAATAATAGAAAACACATGGTCTGCAATGATAGAAGCATAACAAGGAGATTAATTTAATGAATACTTACGATAAATTACTAAATTTGAGACTATTTGTGAGTTGAAAATTTACCCGATTGCCCTAGATCAGAAAAATAGTCAAATTCAATGGATGATTCCATTTGTGTCAGTTGGAGTGCTGCTGGGGAATGATAAGAGTCAAGTGGACTCAAAATTCGTGTAGACCATTCGTTGACCCATTTCTTTGACTCACACCCATCCCAATCTTCATCTGTGCATGATGAACAAAAACATGCCATATGTTGTGTGTGGATGATACATGAACTTGTATTAGAGCTTCTAAAAGAGTGTAGCTCACTTGATCATGTTAATGTACAACAATCCTCATATGATGCAATGTTAGTTTCATCCATCAACCAAAAAAAGCTATGAACCGTAGACTCACCTTCATTACCTGGACCCATTGTAGCATTACACCACTGGATGATACATATCACATCTGACAATGTTTCTTGTTCTTTGTACTTTAATTCTTCACGTGCTAAGGCCCTTTTTAGAAATACACCTGCACCATCATGCTCTCCCTTTCCATGACCAACCTCTGTAAAATTCTACATATATTGAATACCAATGTTTGTATGCATCCTACTCAACCAATAAAACATCCGAGAATTCTTGAATTGTGATGCACAATTGTCTGACCATATGATGTGTCGACGATATGATATGCACCTATTACTCAAATCACCATAAAATAGATGAAAGCAACCATGTACAAACTCTGTAGAATGTGAACGATCATCGCTGATGTAAAAATGATACTTCCTCAATATCTTCCTATTCTCCTCTGCACTGTCAAGTGAATGCATAAATGATGTATGAACAAATATAGAAACTTGTTGAGAGCTATAATACTTTTCTTGCACCTCATTTTTTGGTTGTAGAGTATAGTTCTCTACAAAGTTGACAACTAAAACAATGGTATCAAGTGGGAATGTGTCCTTGCACAACTTGAATTGCATATCCAACCATCGAACTCTATGTGTATGCCTTGCATACTCATACACAATCTTGTCATGAAAAATAATCATGAACTAATACACTAGAATCTTTTCAATTACTAAATCACATCTTTTAGCCTCCTTTCCATCTTTTAGAGTATATACGGCTGTCTTATATTTTCCAAAATCCACTTTTTCTTTCCCAATTGCATGTGTACTCTCCATATGTTGATAAATTGGCAAATGTTGCAAACCACCACAATCTATGCATGTACCATTCAAGCATGCAAGCTTGTAAAATTGTAGTAATTAATTCCCTTGAAGATGTAGGTGGGTCATTTATGTTACAATCCTGCAAAACATTGTTAGAATGCAAATCTACACATATATGCTTATAAACATCAAAATGGTTAGAAAATTCAATATGTACCCTACAACAAAAAGTTGTGTGTGTGTGATTTATCTTCACATAAAAAGGTTTATCCATTTCAAAATATCTTTGACTAGTTTTAAATTGAGGATACGTATATATAAATTTTGCAAAGAATTATGTCCGAGTTGAATCCAAAAAATGTTTCAGATGTGGAATGCGGATTCGACTACCAATCCTCCTTCTTACAACATCTTGTTGATTGGGAGATACTCGTGTGTTATTCTTCCAAAAGTATTTAATGACGGATTTTAAAGATTCAACAATTGATTTATCCTTCCGTAGTAGTCTACCAGAAAATGTCCATGACTCATTTTTATTTGGATCTTCCACTCTTTGATGCCTTGCCACATCTCTCATTAGAGACTTTATACTTATTTTCAATGCTTTTCTTATCTTTCTAATTAGTCAATATTTTTTCATTTGAGTGCTTACTATTTTTGATGTAAGTACACGTTGTGTGACATTACTATCTTTTGTGCGTGATGTAGAACCCACACTCTCATATGCAGTCATTAGATTCTTTACAATAGATTTTTCACTTGACTCATCCATCATTCTTAGCCCAAGAA
>MU223092.1:338267-365753 GCA_018584345.1 Thuja plicata | reverse complement strand
GTAAAACTTTATAATATCAATCTAAATTATATTAACTCAAAATATAATAGAAATATTTTACAATATGTTAAATTATTTCTTCAACAAATCCATATCATAGCAATTATAAACAAAAAGACTCTTTATTGACAATTCATGTGTAAAAAATAAAAAACTTACCTCAATGGATCAATTTTGGTGAAAAATGATTGAATTTCGTTCTTCGATGTTGACTTTTGAACAAAAATGTGTTTCAAATTGATAGAATATACTTTTTTTGTGATATTCAACACCATGAAAAGCGAATATTTGTCAAGCAGACAGTAAAAAATAGACAACAATAGTTAAAAGTGGGCCTCTTTCACAAGTTTCTTACCTTTATTACCATTTTTGTGTTCTTACATAGGGCACATGCCCTATGTTAGACACACAAAATGAGACAAAGAGAGAGAGAGAGAGAGAGAGAGAGAGAGAGAGAGAGAGAGAGAGAGAATAATGTAATGTCCATAATTTTTAATATAATCTAAGAAAAATAAATCAATAATATAAGAAGCGCAAACAAGTACAAACTAAAGAATCCATTACCAATTATAATCTTGGGGTCATCAATTTGATTAGTCATGCTAACCAAGGTTTCCTTTTGTAGGGATTGAATGAAAGACTAAAGAATCGCAATGAAACCCATTACAAGAAACCATTTTAGAAGATAAACTTGGAAGGAAGTACGTCTTTTAAAGGTTTGTCTGTAGAAGATGATATGAATTTTCATTTACCACACCATGTTAAAGGATTGGTTGGCTTTGGAGTTCTAGGTCACCTTGTCGATCGACGGCTGAAGCTTAAAAAGTTTGTGCAAGGACCCCCCCATTTTTATTTTGAAAATGTGTTTAATACACTAAGGGGTGTATGGGAAAATATATCCTGATATCTCCATAATATTGAACCAGAATTTGTCGATTCTAAGTACTTTTCAGTTTCTAGTAGAAAATGTCGCTATGTGTATAGCCTTCCTATTGATAATAGTTTTCAGATTTTACCTTTTCCACCAATGACAATTGAAGAGGCATTTCTTGAATATCAAAAGTATTTTCATATTTTAACTTTGCCACACACGTATCTGTTCTTCCAGGATAGAGCGTATATGATCCCTTGGAAAAGTTTTCCAGGTAGATGATAGGATACCACCTTTATGTTTTGAAGCCTATTTATCCAAAGGGGATAAATGTCCTTTCTCTATTCTCTGGAATTGGGGGTGCAGAAGTTGCTTTGCATCGGTTGGGTATTCTATTTGTAGAAATTTGCAAACAAAACATGCTTATTCTCAGAAGCTGGTGGGAAAAATCATATCAAAAGGGTAAACTAATTGAGGTGGGGGATGTGAAGGATCTAACAGTAGAAAGACTTGATGAAATTATTAACTAAATTGGAGGTTTTGATCTCATAATAGGTGGAAGCCCCTATAATAATCTATCAGGCAGCAATAGGTGCACTCGGCATGGACTGGATGGAAATCAATCTTCTATTTTCTATGAATTCCCAAGGATTCTAAATTATGTAAGGGGTGTAAAATGCATTCGAGCCTAACTTGACACAATATTTTTGGTATGCACGATATGATTATTGCATGTAGATTCTCTGTGATGCGACCTTTCTTACTACCCTGGGTCTCATGACATGTTTGTCCAATTTTCTCTTTTTAGTTTCTCTAAGTCAGAGCTGGAGAGATAAGGAGGATTACAACATGAAGTCGTGGAAAAAAATGGCAAACAACCAAGGAATTCATGAAGACTATTTGTAGAATTCTCAAGAGAGAGAGAGAGAGAGAGAGAGAGAGAGAGGTATTTGACATTATCTTATTTCACTTCTAGTATATGGTATTATCTGTAACAATCTTTGAATACTTGTTTCACCTCTAGTGTTTGACATTATATATTAATCTAGTGGATGTCACATGTGCAAATCTCATCGCTAGACCTTGATACAATTTGTGTGTGTGTATTAGGATAACTTATTTTTGGTATGCACAATATGATTATTGCATGAAGATTCTCTATGAAGAGACCTTTCTTATAACTACCTTGGGTCTCATGACATGTTTTTCCAATTTTCTCTTTTTAGTTTCTCTAACTCAGAGCTGGAGAGCTAAGAAGGATTGTAACATGAAGTCATGGCAAACAATGGAAAACAACCAAGGAATTCTCAGAGAGAGAGAGAGAGGTATGCAACAGTGTTTGAATACTTGTTTCCCTTCTAGTATTTGACATTATCTTGTTTCACTTCTAGTATTTGGCATTCTCTATAACAATCTTTGAATACTTGTTTCACCTCTAGTGTTTGACATTATATATTAATCCAGTGGATGTCACATGTTCAAATCTCATCGCTAGACCTTGTTACAATTTGTGTCCGTGTGTATCAGGATAACTTATTTTTGGTATGCACGATATGATTATTGCATGTAGATTCTCTGTGAAGCGACCTTTCTTACTACCCTGGGTCAGTGAAAACTTTAGTGGCGATTATTCACCATTTGGTGAATGTCGCATGTCGGCGACCACGGAATTGGCAAATATTTTTCACATATTGGATTGACCCTATCACCCGACATTTATTAATATTGGGTCCAAAGCCCCGGCCCATCGCCCATCGGTTTATTTAATTTTTCTATTTCTTGCACATTATCGCTAATGGAATATAAATTTTGTTCCCCATAAATTTAAAACATTCACCTATAATTTCTAAGCGAACCCAAATCGATGGCCTATATTCGCCAATCATTTTATACATATATATTTATAGGTAGCCCCAAATTTTCCTGACATTTTACGAACGCGTGTCTCTAACCGTCGTAATTTAGCCAACTTTATTAATCATGCGAAGGTATTGGATGACCCATAATCGCCTCAGAAATAACAAAAGATGTGTTATAATTACGCGAGCTTCGCAAAATATTTGTATACCTAATACCTCCCACCAAATTTTCCAAATAAGGATTAGTATAAAAATATTTTGATATCTCTATGACATCTCTATATTTGATCGATAGCAAAGTTTCAGAATTTCCAGACTATTGAGTGCAACTGTATACTGCATTGGCGAGTCGTGACTGCATTGCTGCATTTTAATTTGAGGCAAAGGTAAGTGATACTTATTCTATGACTCTGTGATTTTGATTTCATTTACATTACTCTGGAATAGGTTTGAAAAAATGGGGTTTCTTTTCCCTTTCGGCCTGAAATACACCGCACGTCGTTGATCTGTGCTCATCCAACGGTCGCTGGCACTGTCGCACTATCGTGGGTCCCATTAACTTTTGGCTTGTCATTTGATGTCACTAGGACATGTGTGACTGTCACTTAATCATTTTAAATTACAACTTCAACTTATTAGTTATTACATTTTTTAAATGTTATTAAATGTTTAGTTTTACAGTGTAATCCGATTTAGATTTTAATTCAATTATTTCTATCTTATAATCACACATTGATATGACACATTGGAAAATTAAAAATAGAAAGTTGCTCTAGACTGAGAAAGAAACTTAATCATTTTAAAAATTCAGAATCTCAATCTTCAGATTTAAAAATGGAAGTACTAATCCATCGCTTAAGCATGTACTTAAATGTCTAATACACAGTTAAAGCAACTAATTAAAATATTGTAATCACAGAGAAGTCTAAGAATCATTTTTTGTACCCATAAAAAGAAAATTGAAATGAAATTGGAATTTTTTTTTTTTCAAAAAATTACATCATACAGTAAAAATAGAAACCTACTAGGCAACTTCTTATCGGTATAAAAAAAAGTGAAACTTTGCATGTCCATTGTCAAAAGACCAGGGTAATGGGAATGGGTAAACTAGGGAATCAAGGATCTTCATCTTCCCTTTCATCTGAGTAGAATTTTCCAGAGAGGATAATCTCTGAGAATTTGTCAAGCCATGTGTAGTCTGACTCGTTGAATTCATCAAGGTAAAACCATTTTTGGAGAAAATCCCTCCCAAGTCGTGCCCATTTCCTGTGTCGCATTAGTTGCTCATCATTGAGGTTCAACAGAAAGGGTTGTCTGGCCACATTTATGCCCGACACCAACATCTTGTGTATATCTCTTGGCCAAGGGATCCCCACCCCTAATTCTGCAAAAAATAGCAACATTGACATCATCCTTTAGGAATTTCTCTTTAAAAACCTTCCTCAACAACATCAGCATATCCACCTTCTGTCCTCTGAGGTCGAGGAGAGACGCAAAAAACTGGGACGTAATGTCTGTGTAGACGTGGTATCTGTCGACATTCTCAAGGAACTCTCGACCCAATAACATCAACACAACAGAATTTATAAAAGCATCACCACCAACCTCCCTACAAACGGAAGTGAGGATTTCTTCCGAGACATTACCCAAAAAGGACCTCTGGTCATCTGGGGATGTGCATCTCAAACGGATTGGTGTATCCATCTTTACTTCTTGAAAGCCTAAAGACCTAAAAACCTAAACCTTAAAACCAGAGGCAGAATTTCTACCACCAGTAGCTCTGACTCTAAATCTACCAAAAGAAAAATGAAGAAGAAAGAAGCCAGATTGTCTATAAATAGCCCCGACCCCTTGATTGATAGTAGTGATCACAAATACTTAGCAATTAATAATTATTCTTTCTTTAATCATATTTAATGAATTTTCCATAAATGCATTATGCGTATTATGTGTGTGAGATATTTAAATCGAATGTTCTTAATCTTTCATATCTAAATGTAAATCTTTCCCATAAATGCATGTGTACTATTGACAGTTAAAGAATGTCACTGACAAGGCATTTATTTCTTTTCGAGTTATGAGTTACAAGTTGCAGTTGCACTATCCACCATCCACGTAAACAAATAACCAGTAGTAATCAAAGATCATGGTTACAGTGCACTTTTTAAGGCTTGATACGTGTCATCATTCCGGTGACTTCCTGTAGAAGTCTATTTCTTTCTGAAATTTGGCTTGAAATTAAATTTCAGCCATTGATCTAGTATGATCAAATGGTCTCAAATAATACATTTAACAATATAAAACAATGTATATTATTAATTAGGTTATGTGTCCATGTGTGATCAGTTATATCTGCAACAAATAAATGAGATATTCGCTGGACATTGCATTAATTACAATGTTACATGTCATTATTCCGGTGACTTCTTGGAAAACTCTATTTCCTTCACGAAATTGGGTCGAAAGTAAACTTCAGCCATTGATCTTGCATTAATTACAATGTCACATGTCATTATTCCGGTGACTTCTTGGAAAACTCTGTTTCCTTCACGAAATTGGTCCAAAATTAAACTTCAGCCATTGATCCAGGATAATCAAACAGTTTCAAATAAGACATTTAATATTAGTTGGTGTTGGCCCACATGACGCATTGACGAGTCCCATCTTTTGAAAGTCGCCAAATAAAATATTTATTTTTCCCATAATTAACGATGGATTAGCCAATAAAATAAATATATTTTCAAACGACACATAAAAATCGCCAGTACAAGTATTATTTTTACCTTCAAAAGAAAATCATTTGCCTCATATATTATATATTTTCCCCCACATTAATTTTTCATTTGCCAGGATTTTATAGAATTTTCATTCGGCAGGGAAAAAATTGTCTACACCTTTATATTATTTTCCTAATTTGGAAAAAAAATTCGCCATCATCAATAAAATTTTCCCCTAAATTAATCTACAATTCGCCAAAGTTTTACACTTTTTCCTAGGAGGGGGTTTCTTAAAGTTATGAAAGATGTAAGGGGTGTACAATGCATTGTATACCCCTTGCATGTTTGTCCAATTTTCTCCTTTTAGTTTCTCTAACTCAGAGCTAAGCAGGATTGCAACATGAAGTCATGGCAAACAATGGAAAACAACCAAGGAATTATCAAAGACCATTTGTAGAATTCTCAAAGAGATTTCTCTCTCTCTCTCTCTCTCTATCATTTTGTGTCTAATATAGGGCGTACGCCCTATAGTGAGCATAGGTTGTACGCCCTTTTAATGAAATTGATGTTTACCAAGCCTAAGGCTTGGATTTGCCTTGGAGTTCTAACCCAAAGGCTTGGAGGATTCAAATAGGTCTGAGATGTGTTTTCCAGCAAACATAGAAAAAAGTAACATTTTTTCTTGTGTGCTCCTCACTAGGTTTGCACGTGGTTCAACAATGATAAAATCAGATGACATGATATTGTAGATCTCTTTGATAGCTATATAACAATGTAAGTTATTTTGAATTCTCATTATGTTCAGCTTTTCATTTTAATTTTTTTTGAAGTATGTTCGATCTTTGTCAAAAACCAACGTGTATTCATTTGGGCTTAGATTTTGGCTCTTTCATCGAATTTTGAAAAACATTACATTTTCAAAAACTAGACTCCATTCTACACACTTTTAAAAAAAAGACCTTTTGATTTTCAATTAGTTTTCAATGATTTCTAGGGGGAGCACACAAAAAGTTCACATTTTCAGGATGTATCCACTTTGGAAATGGAAAAAAATTACACTTTCATCAACAAATTAGTAGAAAAATCCGGGATAAACTAGTTGGTGTTAGCTAATTTCTCACCAGAGCGATTAATTTTTTTTATTTTTAAAGTTAACATTTTAGGGGGAGCACACTAGACGCTATGTTATGTTTTTTCACAAAAAGAAGGACCACTTTTTGTGCTCCCCCTTTTTGAGGGCATTAATCTTCACCATTTCTAAAATAAATTAGTATTTTAGAAACTAGATTCAGAGTAGAACAACTCTTGTTTTCGTCACATTTTAAAATTCTGAGTGTAACTATCCTCAATTTCTCGTTCAAGTTCAGAGTTTGCTGATTTCAGAAAAAAAAGTGGCATCTTATACCCCCTTTTTGGTCCCTCATCTTTGTGCACTTACCCACATCCAAAACACCTTTTAGGCATGACTCAACTGAATTGTATACAAAGTTTTTGGATAATTTGAAATAATAGCATAATTAGTCAAATATCTTATAAAAAATGTAAACTCTAGTATGTAAAAATTAACAAGGAAAGAATCTCTTCTTGTTGCAAAAATCATGTTCAATTTCATTACTATTATGATGTGTTTTGATATATGCATACTAAGGAAATGTTGCAGGAATGTGGCCTTAATATGCCACCTTAAACAATAAAGGAGTTTATATCAGGTTTTCTTTGTAAACCAACTTATGAGTAATTATTTATTTTAAATGCATGTGTTTATGGTGTATGTGATATATGTGGCAACCTAGTATTGTTCAGTGAATGTTTGCATGAGAATATTTCAAATGAGTTTGGATAGAAATTAGTTGATGTAAAAGGATTTGAACATATTGAGTATTGCCGACAAATGAAAATGACATACAAATCCATGAACCCTAACAAGTTCAACCATAAGAAAGGAATTCATAAAACATTCAATCATCATACAAAGAGAACACTACTTCATGAAAACACAAAACACATGTTAGCTAAAAATCAAAACAATAATAATGTTCTCATGAAATGCTTAATTCCCTTGTCCTCCTATCTAACATGATCTTGTTGTTGGAAATATATTGAGGATAGGTGACTTAGAGGAGGGGGGGGGGGGGGAATTAGGANGGGGGGGGGGGGTGAATTAGGAACCAATAAAACTTAGTCTCTTTAATCCTTTATTAGATTATCTAATCTGATTGCATGCATAGAATAGAAAAGTAATAAACATCCACAACACTTGACACAATATTTGGTTACCCAGAAACCTTCCAAATAGAAAGTAAAATTGGGGTGAGGATGGTACCCACAAGATTTAGTACTGTAGTATAAATTTAGCCTATTCAAGCTTACAATTGACCAATTTTGATGGTCTTCCCTGTTAGGAGCAATAAGGACTGTTAGGTCCACTTTGTGAAAGGTTTTTGTGCAATACAATTAAGTATGCAACTCTGTTAGGAGATTTGTAAAGGATTGTTAAGTCCACCTTGTTAAAGGATTTTGCTGATGAACTTGTTAGGATGAACCAGTAGATGATCTTCTATGCAACTTTGATTTTTTGAATGAGATCCAATAATATAATACTGATCACCTGAATGTGATAGATGAGTCTTTGTTCTTTCTTTACACTTATGTAATTTTCTAATCAAACTGCCTCTATATATTCGCATATGCACTTATTTCACACATATTTGGATTAAAAAAGTACCTTACATATATATCTTATCCAAATCAAATACTTCTGTAAGTTGGCTTCAATGGTATACAATAATATCAAATAATATAAACTAAGTCGGCCCAATACTATTACTCGGGTCCAGTAATCCACTCGGCTGATATAATGGCACTCGGGCAATATGCTACCACTCGGATAACATAGTAAACTCTGGCACTAAGGCTACACTATGTACTCAGGTTACATTAATCACTCAGGTAATACTGATTGTCGATGTTTGCTCGGTCGATGCTGCCACTGATCGGGCTACACTACAACTACTCGGGTTGCACTTCAAGATGTTGGCTCGGTCAACACTGTGATGACTAAGTGTTTTGGCACTAATTGAAAACAAGTCTTGCCATAGGGTCTACAATCTCCCCCTTTGGCATTAGTGACCAAAAAAACTTATCATATCCAAAAATCTAGATGGCAAGATGGAAGTATGATCCATCTAGATTGAGGAAGCAGTTGTAGAGAAAATGACAAGATGGAAGTATGATCTTTCCTAAACACCCCAACTCCACCAATGTCTTCCTAGGGTGTCTTCTAACTTGTCTAAGAGACCAATACACTTCCACTCTCCTCTCTTGACTCTCCAAGCCAAGTTGTAGAACTCTGCAATTTCTCCTTTAGGGACACCTTCCCTAAACCAAGCACAATAACATACACCTTCACCAGAGACTTAGAACTCCTACCCTAAGTGATTGAAGACTTCAAATAGACCCCAAGAGTAGAGAATCCACCAATGGATTCAGTCTTGTAGACCCAAGGATGGTCGAACCCTAAATGGCCTAGGATTCCTTGTAGCCCTATCCAGGTGGTTTTTTTGACTTAACTTTCAATTAAAGAATGATCAAATTGATCTAATTTGGTTTCTACACACCCTTTATGGATTTGGTAAACCCCTCAAAGCCTTAACACTTCACTCCACTCTTGCACCCTGAACTCTCACAAAGCACACGAGCCTAATTAGCTAGATTAGGCTTGGTTTGTTAAGCAAGTGGTCGAAGGTGGGTTCATAGAGTAAATGCAAAGGCTTAGATTGATTCCTCTACCCAAAAATAGTCTAGAACCACCCTTAGTTCATTCCTCCCAAACATATATTGCACATGCATGTGACTGTACTAAAGAGCTAGGCTAATTACATAGAGATAATTAGCCTATGGCTTTGTCTCATAAATCGTATGAATAACCTTGAGTGTTTAAGCTTTAGGATTCTTAAGGAACATGATCCTAACTTGTATTTTCCAAGTGGCCGAGCATATCCACTAGATAAATCTCAAGTTAGGATCACATCTTTGTGACTGACCCAGTAAGCTTTGGTTTCTCAGACAGTGAGCAAGTAAAATTTATAACTTTTAACAAACTTCACAAAAATAGCTCAAACCAACTAGAATGCTTAAGGAACTCAAGAAATCAAAAATTTATGCAACCAAATTCACAAGATGAATCCATACTAGGATGTACACTATCAGAATAACTCAGAAAACTCTTTGATTTCTTCCTCTAAACATCAAGCTTTGTACACAGTAAGTTCTAGCCTTCCTAGAAGGCATCAGATCTCCTAATAGCATCATCTAGGAATTACAGATGCTTCAAGAAGTTGGTGCGGTCAGTTACAATGAAGTTTTCATTCTTCGGGCAACATTTTGCAAAAGTTGCTCATCCAACATTTTGCAAAAAGATAAAATTTTGGCAACATCTGGGAAAGTTGCTATTTTGGGAAAATGCTAACCTTACCGACCTCCAAGGATTTGGGAGAGGCTCAAAACATGAAAAGAAACTATTCTAAGGACTTGAAACACAAACTTCTTACCAAACACTAAAATAACCAAAAGACTAACATGGTCTAACCATGGTTTCATGAACCATAGGTTTATAACTCACCCTAGGGTCCTTCACCTTACAGCATAGACCCACACAAACACATACACGGGTGATCTCAAGGATGCCCCTTATTACAAGCACTAAAGAAAGAAAATAAGAACTTCAAGAGGTTTCATGCACCACATAATGTGTCCTAGTGCATCAATATGCTGATTTGGACTTGCTATCATGTCTGGAACTGATGTACGATGGCTTGTATGCATAGTTCCAATTGTCTCCTTACATATTTATTCGGAGATGGTAGATCCACCCAACTCATTTCTTTGGGTGCCATTCGATCCTTCATTGTTTTGATCTGAATTCTCAGGAGATTTCCTTACCCACTGCTGACTCATCTGAGTTCTAATTTCAGAAACTTTTTCTTTGCCTTTCTCAAAACCAGTATCTACTTTTTCTCTGTTCATGCAATCCTCTCTTAGATGACCGAGTTGTTTACACACATAACATCTCTTAGTAGGATTACTTTTTATGAGGTGAGTCTTTGTACAATTTGCACTAATATGTCTATATTCACCACAACAACAACATCTACTCCATGTGTTGTAATCCTAACCAAAAATTGATTTAGCTCGTTCTTCATCAGGGTTCCATTTCTTAGTTCCGCACTCGAAAGATTTGTGACCTTTTTTATTACAATTGAAACATTTTCCTTCAAACTTAGGTTTCTCAGTGCATTCACTTGCCCTATGTCCATATTTGTTGCATCTGTATCATTTACCATTAAACTTTTATTTTCCATTGGAAGTAGGTTTCATGTTCTTTTGAGTTCCTTGTTGTGAGGATTCACCTTGTTTAGTATAACCTAATTCAGTCTGTCCATGATGTTTGAGTTGATTCTGATCTTTCAAGTGATCTATGCTTACCTATGAATTCATCATACTCTCATTGGTTTTCTTTTTAGTATTAAGATCATTCTGCAGTCTTTCATTTTCAGTCCTTAGATTGATAACTTATTGATTTTCATTATTGAGTTGATTTATCATATCTACTTGCTAAAGTGACAAATTATGGATTTCATTCTCTTTTTCCTCTAATCTTGTACTCAGAAATCTTTATCTTCTTGTGTCATTTCTCTATCATTTTTTGCTTGATTCTTTTGTTCCATGACTTCATATTCTGACTAAACGAATTTCTTTTTCTCTTTTCAAATTTCTGAATTCTTCATGTAATTTGAGATTCTTTGAAAGTAGGTCTTCAATGACTGCATCAACTTCTTCAAAACTTCTTTCTTTTCATAAGTCTTCGATTCTTTCTTCTATGTAACTTTTATGATTCATCTGCGTTGCTAAATACTTTCTTCTTTTTAGGGAAAGAGAGAGATACTCCTTAAGTTTTCTAATCTGATCCATGGCCACTTGTAGATCTATCTTCTCATTTTCAATTGCTTTCTCCAGTCTGTATATTTCCATTGCCTCTGATCTTTTCTCAAGTTGTTAAACTTCTGTTAAGAGAACCTTTAGCTCTGATACCAATTGTTGGAATTATATTGAGGCTAGGTGAGTGAGAGTGGGGGGGGGGGGGGGGGTGAATCGGGAACCAATAAAACTTAATCTCGTTAATCCTTTATTAGATTATCTAATCTGATTGCATGTATAGAATAGAAAAGTAATAAACATCCACAACACTTGACACAATATTTGGTTACCCATAAACCTTCCAAATAGAAAGTAAAACTGGGGTGAGGATGGTACCCACAAGCTTTAGTACTACAGTATACATTTACCCTGTTAAAGCTTATAATTGACCACTTCTGATGGTCTACCCTGTTAGGAGCAATAAGGACTGTTAGGTCCACCTTTTGAAAGGATTTTGTACAATATAATTAAGTATGCAACTCTGTTAGGAGATTTGTAAAGGACTGTTAAGTCCGCCTTGTTAAAGGATTTTGCTGATGCACCTGTTAGGATGAACTAGTAGATGATCTTCTATGCAAATCTGATTTTCTGAATGAGATCCAATGATATAATACTAATCACATGAATGTGATAGATGAGTCTATGTTGTTACTTTACACTTATGTAATATTCTAATCAAACTGCCTCTTCATATTCACATATACACTTATTTCACACATATTTGGATAAAAAAAATATGTTACATATATATCTTATCCTAATCAAATACTTTTGTAACTCGACTTCAATGATATACAATAATATCAAACAATGTAAACTAAGTTGACCCAATACTGTTACTCGGGTCCAGTAATCCACTCAGGTGATATAATGGCACTCAGGAAATATGTTGTCGCTCGGGAAACATAGTAAACTCTGGCACCCAAGATACACTGTGTACTCAGGTTACATTGATCACTCAGGCAATACTGATTGCTACTATCTACTCGGTCGACACTGCCACTGCTCGAGCTACACTACATTTCTCAGGTTGCACTTCAAGATACTGGCTCGCTAACACTGTGATGACTAAGTGTTTTGGCACTAAATGACAACAAGTCTTGCCACAAGGTCTACACTTGTATGGATGACATGTGGGTGCTCTTAGTTTTGTAGCACAAAGTACAAGAGGCTATGGATAATAGAGATGGTTGATAAATAAGCAAATGATCATGCAAGTGATAATATGAAGGATATGATAATGACAGTATTAAGATGGCAAGATGATGATGATAATAGAGAGATAGAAAGTGTGCAAAATCCTCAAGCATTCTTCAGTATTGCATGATAAGCATAGGATTGTCTAAATAAGATCATAATGAGGAGAAAATGTCTTTTATAGAAACCTCATGGAAATCAAAGGTTGAGAATAAGAGGTTCTAGAGAGATTGCATATGATGTAAGGTTAGGTAGGGTTATGAAAGGAGTGGATAGGATTAAGAGGCATTATGAAATTAGTGGCTAAGATTGAAGGTTAGGTAGAGGAGTGTTGAAATTTCAAGGTGCATTGAAGAGATATGCGACAAGTGGTGCAAGGAGAAAATTTAGGAGTTGATCTACGTGATTAAAGATGATTGGCTAATATGAAAAGAAGAAGATTAAAGAATTTATAAAATAAACAAAGGTGTTTATTTCATAAATAAAGAAAATAGGCTACGACAAAAGAATAATTAAATAAATAAGTTTATTTAGTTTTTTGAAAGAAAAAGCTAATGAATTATTTAATTATACAATACATATTTTTAAAAATAATATTAGAAGAGGTTGATGAATTAATTAAATAAACATAAATGTCTGTTTAATTAATAGTCAAATTTTGTTGATTTTATGACCAGACATTTTTAGGTATCTACATTTTACCCCTCTTTGAGACAATGCAACTTGTCACATTAATTCAAATAAAAATCAATACTTGCTAATACATGCCCCAGTTTAACTGTGTATTGATTGATAGGATATGCCCCCTCGAGAGATTGTGCAAGATATCTAATGGGAAATCTCTCAATAGTTTTCAGGGAAGATGTGATGATGTTAAATGATTGATAAAGATGTAGGAAATGATAGGATACTTCAGTGAGCAAATGATACAAAGATGCCCACCTGATAAGTATAACTGCCCAATTGATGGAAATGATTGGGATAATGAGATAAAATGAGTTGATTAAGATGATTAGGCAAGTTGATATTCTATAGGGTTGACTAGGCTAGTTAATAGTTGATTATACATATTAGGATTGGTTTTCAGTGATATGATTGATTGAAAGCCGGTAAGCTAAGATTGATTATTAATTGTATGGTGATGCCCCAGTATTGATGCTAATTGATAAGTTGATTAATTTGATATTGATAAGATCAACATGTATTAGTTAGGATATTAAAATTTGAAGAGAGTGAAAGATGATTATTGATGAAGAAAGTGAGTAGATGCAAAGTGATAAAAATGATGAAAAGAGGGGAAGTGATGAGATTCTTGTGCTTTTTAGGTACTATATCATAATTGAGCTTATTATGGCAATCAGATGTACTTATTTAGATATGGATTAGACCCAGATGACTGGACATACCAGTTGTGTGGAGAAAGACATGTTAGATAATAAGGGAACACCCAAGTTCACATGTGATCCCTACGTCCTCGATGACTCTTGAATTATCATGTCCTAAGATAAATCATCATGTTACTAAGGAACAATCCACAAGTAGAAAACAAGTGAACATGCCCCATCATTGCCTCTCTAGTCAAAGATGTCTCAAAAAGACTAAAAGACATGTCACAAAAGATAAAATAAAAAATCAATCAAAGATATTAAACAAACAACCATCATGCTTTCATGCAGAAATGATATTCAATAATATTTATTTATTTAATAAATACAACTAATAATCACTAATTAAACAATTTTTATTTTAAAGACATGTACTAATAAAAAGAAAAAATAAAATAATAAGAGAAGAGTAATAACAACTGAGTTCATTCTAATAGTTGTGTAGAACTCAACCTGTCAATTACTAATTTCAAAGGAGCAAAAAATGATAATTAATGTCCATTAATAAATTTCGCATGTACAAATAGCTCATATTTTAAATCTTTTTTGGTTTGAATTATTGGTTCGGATAATTTTTAGCTTTTTCATTCATCGTTGACTAGAAATTGTGAGTGCTTCTAAGTAAGTATCTCACGACACTTTGAAATGACCACTTTTTTTACCCTTTGATGCTTAACAAATTCTAACAAATGATCAAAATCCAAAATATGATTTAAGTTTTGCATATCCAAAATTGACTATAATAACTAAAAACAGACTTCCTCTAATAATTACTTAAACACCCAGACACCAAGCACTTATAAATAAGTGTGACGTTTCGCAGTCAACAAATTGAAAAGGATAGCATTTAAAAGAGAATTAAATGAATAATTAAATCATTCATTTAGCAAATCCATATAAATTGTGACCTTCAAAGCTAGTTGTATATTGTAACTATATTTATTATCTTCCTACACTTTGTTAGAATATTTATTAAATGCATAGCATTCACGTGTTTAGGTGTGGAGACTAATTTTTGTCTAGGAATTATTCTACCATTATAATATTTTCTTTTAAATTTTAATTATTGTTTGGATTAAAATTCAATTTATATATAAATACTAAAGTATAATTAATTTAAATTGATTAGGCTAAATGTGTATTACATTCACCATATATGTGTCAATACACATTAGAAAATTAGAAGCATTTAGTGTAAAATTTTATTCTAAGATTAGTATGTTGGTATTCTTTATATATATATATATATATAAATTAAAAATGTTCTACATGAAATCTACTTTTTCATTTGGAAAGAGTTTTTAAAAAATATAAAAATATAATAACAAGAATATATAAAAATATAACAACATAATTATATCAATAATTTAATACTAATTTGAATATCTTTTTTTATTGGACTAAAGCAATAAATTTAAGAATAAACATATAATATTTAAAAATATAATAATAAGAATATATTAAAATCTAACAACATAATCACATCAATATTTGAAGCTTCTTCCACCGACAACATTAATTGTTATTTTCTGCTCATTTGACCTTTGATATGGTGGATCAATGATAGCAAGATGTTGATTTGAAAATCTACTCTGACATTCAATCGTGGGGGTGGATGAAGGAGCATAATGCCTTCTTCCACTAGAATCATTGATTGTTGGTTTTTGCTCATTTTCTCTTTGATATGATGGATCAACGATAGTGGGACGTTGATTTTCTATTGTGCTCATGCCAAACATTCTCAGTACTCTGCCACTATATGATATTACTTACATTCTACACTTTTTGTTGCTTGGGGTCTTTATGTACTGTAAGTGTTTATTTTTCTGATCCTCAGTGATGGATGCCTTTCTTGGGCTTGGGCTTTGGCTTGGGATTTATTTATGTACTTATTCTGGAACATGGCTTTTGGTCATATTGATGTAATTTCTTTATGATCCTCAGTGGTGGATGTCTTTCTTGGGCTTGGGTTTGGGTTTTATTTATGTATTTGGTATATGGCTATTTGTCATGTGCTTAGACTTGGGTTTTATTTGTGTACTTGTTCTGGAACATGGCTATTGGTCATACTGATGTAATGTCACTCTGATCCTCAGTGGTGGATGTCTTTCTTGGGTTTGGGTTTTACTTATGTATTTGGTATATGGTTATTTGTCATACTGATGTAATTTCATCTTAGATCATATCCTTGTCACAGGAGCTACAACCGAAGGTTTTCTTTACCTAGTTCTTTCTTTTTGGTATGCTCCCATGAACCAGGTTCAATGTATACTTCATTTGAATTAATAATATGAGTATACATTTTATCAAAAAATTAAAGTTAAAATTAATTAACATAGCTTAATATAATTTAATAATATAATAATTTTCAATTAAAATAATGAATAATATATGATATCTTTCATCATACTTTATTTATATTCTATAAGCTAATTAAAGTAAGAACTAGGTAATTTCTTTTTATATAAACATAAAATAACCACTGAAATTGAAGGATAGAGACTACGTACAAGAAGATAGGAGAAAACCATCAAATAACAACCTTAAAAAAGAACCCACACCACCCAAAACAAGGAGAACAAAAGAAGGCAAACAAAAGACAAGAGTCCAAATCCACAAGAACCTCAAGGAAAATTTGAGGCAATAAAACTTCAAGCCTAGAAAAAATAGAAATGGGGTTAAGAATATTGAAAACAAAAGATCATTGACATAATAATTCATTCAAGAAATCTATCCACAACAAGTTCCAAAACAACTGATCCCACGATCTTGATAAAATAAATTTGTAACACATAATTGCATGAGAGAATTATTATTGCAACTCAAACAACACATCACCTTGCTTGAATTTTGTGTACTTCTCCAAGGAATCAATAACCCTATTAACCAACATATTATAATGGTTCTGACTTAATTCTGAAGCCCAATCATTATTTCTTACTTGTAACCGATGTATTTTTTCATTCCAAACCATTCCATCTTCTTGTTATGTTGCGATGGTTAAAACAAATTATTTGATTCTTCTTTGAGTAGAATATTTCTATGGCTTGAGAGATGCTAATTGTAAGACTAAGAAATTACTTGAATAAAAGAGAATCCCCTGCTTGCAAAGTGGATGTAGTCTGTTTGGATGAACCACTCTAAATATTTGTTCTTTTGTTTGTGTCTTTCTATATTATTCTAATTTTTATTTCTCATCTGCAACTTTTAAACCCAACAATTGGTATCAGAGCTGAAAGAGCTTGATTCAAATTTATGAAAATTGGTGAAGATTTCTCGAAGCCATGGACCAAGTAAACAAATGGAAAATTGAGAAGTTTTCTGGGCAAAATTTTGGGTTATGAAAAGTGCAGATGGAGTCATTATTGATTAAGCAAGATCTCTCACTCACATTTCTATGTTCATTGTTGAATAGCTGGGAAGGGGTAGTAATGACAATTGACACTTCAGTCACTACCAATAGAAAATTGAAATTTTATGAGGTTGCAACCATACTTCTTAGCGAAGACATGCGAAGGAAGAATCAAGAATCTTCCTTTGGTTATGCACTAACTGTTGTAAGGACAAGCAATAGAGGTAGGAGTCAAGAAAGAGGCAAAATAACAACAATGAAAGGTCCAAATCTACACACCAATCAAATTCTAGAGGCAGAAATGGTGCATGTTGGTTTTGTGGTAAATCGAGACATACAAAAAAAAATGTTGGAATTACAAAAATCCCAAGATAAAGTGATCAATGATGGAGTACACACTGCAATTATTAAAGATGATGGAGTTTTGGTTCTGCAACTAGTGACATGAATGCAAGTTTGTGGGTCCTTGATTCCGAAGCCTCGTTCCAGGCCACTATGTATCATAGTGCTTTCATGAACTATCAAGAAGGTATTTTTGGTAAAGTTTTCTTGGAGATAAAAAAGAATATGAATTTGTCGGAAATGGTGATGTTTTATTATCCCTGAAGAATGGTACTAAATGGATTTTGAAAGATGTTAGACATGTTCCTACTGTCAAAAGAAATCTGATTTCTGTGAGTCAGCTTTATGTACAAGGTTGTAATGTTAATTTCTCCTTAGATTCTTGGAAAGTAACCAAAGGTCTATTGGTTATGGCTAAAGGCTTGAAATTAGGGAGTTTATATGTTTTAGAGTGTAATGGTGAAGTAGGAGCAGCTATGACTACTATGGATAGTAATTTTGAACTTTGGCACAAGAGGTTTGATCACATGAGTAAGAAGGGTCTTGAAGTTATTCTTCAACGAGATCAACTTCCAAGTCTTAAATCAATCGGTTATGCTTCAACACGATTAGTTTTTGGGTCTTAATTTATCAATTTGGAGTTATGTGAACATTGCCTTTATAGAAAATAAAATAGGACTAGATTCTTGAGTATAGGTCATGAAAAGAAATCCTCTCCATTAGAGCTTGTGCATTCTGATCTTTTCGGTCATACAGAGGTAACTTCTATCAGCGGTTCTCATTATTTTGTTACATTTCTTGATGATTTCACTCGTAATGTCTCGATTTATATGTTGAATAAAAAATCAGAGGTGTTTTCAGAATTTAAAAATTTCAAGGCCATGGTTGAAAATCAGATTGGGAACAAAATTAAATGTCTACTAATAGATAATGGTGGTGAGTTTTTCTCTTCAGATTTTGATGATTTTTGTGTAGATAATGGTATTCAAAGAATTAAAATAGTTCCCTCCCTCAAGAAAATAGTGGAGTTGAGAGGTTGAATCAAACTATTTTAGAAAGAGCTCAGTGTATGCTCTCTAATGTCGGTTTGGGGAAATAGTTTTGGGTAGAGGCATGTAACACTATTGTTTATTTAATTAACTACACTCCTTCGTCTTGTCTTGATTTTCACATTTCGGAAGAGAGGTGGCTTGTGAATGAATTTCATTTCATCACTTCTGTGTGTTTGGTTGTGATTATTATGTCCACATTCCTAAAGAGAAGAGAACAAAATTGGATTTTAAATCAAAGAGGTATATATTTTTGGGGTATGGTGAGGACCAATTTGACTTTCAACTCTTGGATCCAATTGCTCATAAAGTGATTCGCAGTCGTGATGTTGTTTTCAATGAGAAATCTTTCTCAGGTTTGCAAACTCAGAGTAGTTATTTTAATGATTATATTTAATTTTATTTATTGGACAATGGAAGCCATGTATAGAAGCTTCCTTGGCTTACATTTCACCCATCCACTATTTTTGTGTCCTCTTGAAATGCTCAGTTCTCTACCCAAATTGCACCATTGCCTTGCACTACTCCCACGCAACCTCTTTTCACCAACACCCCCTGCGATTACTTCAAATGTTACTCCTATTTCCACCACTTCTCCCCATGCTACAACAGATCCCTCTACTATCATTCCCATTAAAAAACCCACCTCAGAAATTGGTCCCACATAGCCTCCTTATGGGTCTTCGGCTCTCTACTTACCACCGCAACCTGGTCAAAGATTGGGAATTGCGGTCACTATAGAGAACTATGCTCTGTTTAAACAAAAACCTCACATAATACAAGGGGCTATGACTATTTATCCACACACAACCTCTTACTTTATCCAAGTTGCCCGTCCAAACCAACATGGAGCCTACTGTGGCTGCTCATCCTCTTTTCTAGTCCCTTGCTGTTGGTAATTCAAATGTTGCTATTTATGAACCTAACAGGGCATTGGTCATGAAAAAGATGCTAGTAATGCACAAATTGGTAGTAATCATTAGGAACTTGGTGAAGTTCAAATTCAAGAAATTGAACAGAGTATTCAGTTACGAAGGTCTACTATCAGTTACAGAGGTCTACTAGGGAAAGTAAACATCCACTAAAATCTGATGATTATGAGCTGTTATTTTCTTTAGTTTCTAATCATGCAGAGCCTCAAACCTTTAAACATGAATGCAATGATATAAATTCAGTCCATTGGATGGATCCTATGAATGACGAATTGGAGTCTTTGTGAGAAAATAATACATGGGATTTGGTTTCAATTCCATCAAATCAAATTTTTTTGAAGAATAAATGGGTTTATCATGTGAAAGAAGAAGACGTAGGAAATAAATGATACAGGGATAGTGATGCAGAGAAAAACTCCACACACCCTACAAACTCTCCAAAATTCAATCACTATTGCTTTCGACACATTGCATAGCAACTTTCCATATTGTTTTCTCTCCAATGGAAAACTCACGGCTCCATGATAGTCGTCCTTTTCATGAATAGACTCTCTGCATATAGAGCATTCACTGATCTCCTTCAACAACCATAGACACATTGCCCAATAATCTCACGCGGGTCTATCACAGCTCGACCATGCAGATACGAAACTTGCCACCTTTCTTCTTTGTGGAACCTAAGTTGCCACATTATGGTCTTCCACGGTCGACTTGAACTCACCCCCCAAGCGGCTCTGGTTCTAACTTGGGCATGCACGTATGTATGAAATTCTGCCACCTTTCTTTCACCCGATACCTTAAGAGCGCCTTCCATTGTTTCAGGCTGCTTCAAATCTTTAAACAAATGCATTAACAAATGCAGGAGCTCGAACATAATTGTCTTCGATATCATTTGGCCATTCTAACTTCACATATCTTGGCGGACCTATTCTCTCCTTCGTAGCTTCAACTACACCACCACCTTGTTGATAGCGGGGCTCACCATCAACATAACATGCAAGTACCGACTTCTTTGTGTGGCATGACCACTTACATCAACGGCCCGATATCCTTGCATGCAGTCGGCACGAAATGAGCATAATAATTTTTAAAACTGTTTTGAAACTTTAATGCACTCGGAATTAACACTTGGTTTTTCTTTAGATTGACTCCTTGTCAACTTAAACCATGATTTTGGAAACCGTTCCAGAATCAACACTCAAAACTTTTCTTCCCAATTGGGTTTTAACACAAAATTTGGCCAAACAAAATGGTTCCATCGTCCCAAATTGAGACTGTCATACAACTGACATTTAAACCAGAACAACTTATTAAAAAACCAGTTGACAATACTTGATAACCTGAATCATCTCACTACTACGTTCTTCCATGAACAAAACCAAAAACACGAACATAACTAATGCTCAATTCAAACATAGAACTACAGAACCGATTAGCAAAAAAAATGGACAATAAACAGAGAGTGAGAGAGATGCCACACTTCACTACACCAAACATTTATTAAAGCCAAACATTGAAATATAAATGCATATATTTGACATGCATGGCTCTCTGGCTGAAGGCCAGAGAGCTGAATCTTTACTCAAATCTTTTGTGCTCTCTCTCTGAGCTCACTCTCGTAATCTTTCTACTCTCCCTCTCTCTTTGATTCGGTTATACTTCTTCTCTTTTAACGAGATTCTAGGTAGTTATTAAAACTAACCTATTACAATGCTATTTTAAACATTCTCATGAACACATTACAATGCAATTTTAGGGATTTTAACCCTTTTGTAACATGGCCCCATGAAAATTAAAAGGACTTAAATATCACAATAGTTTCATAATATTGTGATATTTAAGTCCTTTTAATTTTCATGGGGCCATGTTACAAAAGGGTTAAAATCCCTAAAATTGCATTGTAATAGGTTAGTTTTAATAACTACCTAGAATCTCATGAAAAGAGAAGAAGTATAACCGAATCAAAGAGAGAGGGAGAGTAGAAAGATTACGAGAGTGAGCTCAGAGAGAGAGCACAAAAGATTTGAGTAAAGAGTCGGCTCTCTGGCCTTCAGCCAGAGAGCCATGCATGTCAAATATATGCATTTATATTTCAATGTTTGGCTTTAATAAATGTTTGGTGTAGTGAAGTGTGGCATCTCTCTCGCTCTCTGTTTATTGTCTATTTTTTTTTTATTTTTTTTGGTGAAATGTTTTGCTCAACAAAAGGGCATTGATTTTAATGAATTTTTTTTCACCACTTTTGAAAATACAAACTATTCATCTTTTTTTGGGTATGGTTGTTGTTTAGGATCTTGAGCTTGAGCAATTTGATGTTAAAAGAATGTTTCTTCATGGTGAAATTGAGGAGCGATTATATATGGAGTGACCTGAGGGCTTTGTTCATCAAGGTCAAGAGCACTTGTGTTGCAGAGTGAAGCGAAGTTTATATGGGCTTAAGCAAGAACCAAGGTAATGGTATTTGAAATTTGATAGCTTCATGATTAAGCAACAATTTGTTCATTGTGAATCAAATCCATGTGTTTACTACAAGCGGTTTGCTAATAGTGAGTTTGTAATTGTTAAGTTTTAGGATAGCTGCAAATGTAATAGCACTCTATGTTGTATGTGTTTTCCAAATGCAACAATCTCCCTTTCATTTATATTGGGAATAAGGCCAAGAGAGACATGTCCCTTCATGAGACATGTTTATTCATTATTATTTATAAGAAAGGACACGCCTCTTCCCATTAATTATAATTTTTCATCAATCAATTATTCATTAAGAATAATATTGTAGACACCTAAAATTGACTAGGTGTATCTTAAGCATTCAAAATTATAAATCTTAGCCAAATGCCTCCAATCTCATCTCAATGCATTAAAATGGATCAAATCAAATGGACATTTATCAAATCAAGTGGACAAAAATCAAATCAAATTAAAAGATCAAATAATCATGAAGTCAAAAAATTAAATTCAAGCCTAAAAGGGATTAATCAAATTATGCAATTGATTTTAATCAATTAATTGTATAGTTCAAATCAAAAAGATCAAATCCAACCCATTCACCCTTCCATAGCTAATTTAATTAAATGATTGAGTTATTTAATTCCTAATTTCTTTGAGACAACCAACCAACTTTCCCTCCATTTGAGAACACCTCAAAACTTTTGACTTAACCAAAGTTTGATCATGATCAACTCACTCTACCCCCTACCCTTGGGAAAATGCTATAAATACAAGCCATTTCCTTTGTGTTTGGGATCCAAGAATTTCAAGAGCAAAAGCATGCTTATTATAGGCATTTGGAGAGCATTTGAGAGCTTTTGATCATATTTTAGCATTTAGTATATCATGTTTAGGAGCATTTGTTGTTTTCTAACACATCTTGGAGCATTTTGAGCATTTTTTATCATTTATTTCTCGTTCTAGGATTGTCCTTGGGAGAGATTAAGAATGAGAGATCTCTTAACAAAGCTTAGATAGAGAACCATGAGATGATATGGGTTTTAAACTTCAATTCTTAGATTAAATAGCATTTTCTTTCTATAGAGTTGTTGCTTATTATCCTAATTTCATGAAGGTGTTAATCTTACACACACAAATGGTGCCCACCGTGGGGTTTTAAGCCTCATTTCTAACGTTTTATCTTGATATTTTGTGTGTTTCAGATCATTTTTCTTGTTATTTTGTAGAAAGCAGGTGAAGAGTCACGTATGAAGATTTAAGAGCCGCGTACGAAGTTTTAAGAGTTGCGTACGAAGATTTAAGAGCCACGTACAAAGCTTTAAGAGCCGTGTACAAAGATTTAAGAGCCGCCTAAGGATTTTTCTTCTATTTCTATCTTTCATCCTTAGGCCGCTTATGAGATAAAGTGTGCTTCCTGGGAGATAAAGTGTGTCACCTATCAGATAAAGTTTTCCACCTGTGAACTTTCAAGGGCCGTGTTCTAGCAACACTTGACCGCATTTTATACTTTTTGTGCCGCCTGTCATTTTTATTTAGTCACCTGTGGATTTTCTGAAACTGCCTATTAAGATTTAAAAGCCGCTGTGAAAGTTTTTATTTATGCGTAGTAACATGTAAATGCCGCTTATTAGCTGTTAAATGCCGCGTAGGTCTTTTTGCTTTAAATCAAGTTTTTAATGGTCTACTCACTATTTTGACTCTCTGTGTTTTTCTTTGTTGTAGATGAAAAATCACGCAAAAGTGCAGAAACCAGAGAAACGAGTCACAAGGCCTAGCAAACAGGTAAGAATTAAGGCTAAATATGATAAGCAAATACATGCATCTAATCTTTTAGAGAGTTTATTTGAAGAAGAACACCTTTATGATCATTACATTAAAGTGTTTTTTGCTTATAAAAGAAAGTTTCCCACTCTTTGATTGATTTTCATGCCTAGTTCTTCAAGCTTTGATTTGACAAAATTTGATTAAAAGAGCTTCTAGGAGTGAAATTATCATTTTAATTTGCAAGTTTTTCTTCACTTTGTCTCTATTTGTGTTGACTAACTTTTTGGAGGATCCGGAGTGGGAACGATCGCCACTAGGTGAGTTGAAATAAAGAAAATCAATCAAAAATGCGCCTAGCCTTTGCTAACTTCAAAAATGAGGTATTTATCTTATCAAGCTTACATTGATTAAATTGTGGCATTTCATTTAAATCTAGTATAACTAAGAAAACCCTTCTATTTGTCTAAATTGAACAAGCATTAGGCATATGCTCTTCACTTTTCAAAGTGAATTAAAAAGCCAAACCTGTGAAGTTAATTTAGTGCAAAGAAAAGGATAGGGAATTGAAGCACACATCTCAATTTTAAGAACCTCCTTGTCAAGGGGTTGAAAACAAACAATTTTTGCTTAAGGTTTTTGGAACTAAGGAAGACAATAGGGATATGCTCTTCACTCTTTGAGTGAATCAGATTCCCAAACTTGTTGGACTAAGTTCAATTCTTGCTTTCTATATACATGTTAGCTAAAATAGAGCTTTAAAGGGCCTGCCTCTTGGGATTTGCCTTACGAGGACAGTGAGAGGGAATGACCCAAAGTGGGAGATATTCACTTTTTCCGCGATGTCATTCAACCCACTATAAATAAATGCACTTTACCTTAATCAGAAAGTCACTAAACCTTGTGCAAGCCATCCTCACTTCCTCTAGTAGTCCTTCAGGATTGCGCAAAATCATACTTTCGTGCATGTGGGAAGCTCGCAAGGGGGTAAAGGATCTTGGCAAGATTTAGAATGGAAGTGGTTTGAAACCTTGATAAAATAGCAAACCTACCTTTGTAGAGCCATTGTTAAAAGCCAAATTTGTTTGACTCTAAGGTAGATTGTTTGGAATAAATTCTTGTGCATACCCGTAAAAATATTCAAGAACATACACTTTTGGCGTTGTCTTAGGGATATGGTACAAATTTGATGTGTGTGTTGAGCTTGTACTCTACTTTCACGCAAGATTCTTTTTTGACAAGTTTGTTCAAAACCTTTAAACTTTAAAAAAAAAAAATTGAAAATTTTAACTTTGATCAGCAAAGAGCCACCTACTAACAATTTTGGGCCTCCTAAAAACAATTTTGTGCCGCCTACAAACAATTATGGGCCACGTACAAATAATTCTGAGCCACATACAAATAATTCTGAGATGCCTACGAACAATTCTGTGCCACTTGGGAACTACAGAGTGTCGCGTAGAGGAATTCCAGTAACTGCTTACCAACATTTAAAGGCCACCTACACACAGGCCAGTGCCACCCAGAAACAAAGAAGGTCAAACAGGGGGCATTTCCCAAAGGTTTGGAAAGATTTTGAAATCATATTCGGATACCCTTTTCAGAGTTATTTCTATCCAATGCAACAAATAGATCATATTCCTTCAAACATTTATAATTATGAATCTATTTGAAAGACAAGTCAGTCCTATGGAAAATCAAGATGAAAATCTTCACAGGACTCCATATGATGAAGTTACCAAAGATGCAATATTGGAGGCATCCCAAGATCCCATATTCCTTGAAATCATGGAACAAATTTTGAAGAAGGATAAAGAAGCATATTTCCATAAATATGACACATCGACCTTAAAGAAGGATGAGGAAAAACAAAAGGATACATCATTTAACAAGCCATCATTAAGATCAATTTTTCCTTTTCTTTATGATGATGGGTCATCTGTATCTTCATCTTCTCCAAACAAAGAGGAATTTGAGAGCAACACACCTATTTTGGATCAACAGAAATGTCATGACCACCCTATTTGTGATCAAGGTAATAAAGAGAATGAAGAGAAAGGTACCTCTCTCAAGAAAGATCTAAAGTATAAACCTCTATCTAGCAAGGTTTCCCCCATAACCTTTATGCCTTTCATCCTTCGTCCATCTCACAAAGCTTCACAACTATCCAAAATTCCTCCACCAAAGAGAAAGCCTAATGATGATACTTTTCACATTGACTATGTCTACCCTCAAGGGCTACCTCTAAAATAAACCCAAGCTAATTTACTTCTTGCTGCAAATCGTTTCCATTCTTCAAAGATCATAGACCCTAAGCTTCCATGTGCTTCAAAGCCTATTCAAAAGGATTATCCATCATTCTTCAAAACATTTCCCACGCATATCCAAGCATCCATCTTGTCCTTAGAAGTGGCTCCATGTCAAGAGGATAATCCAAAGAGCAAAGAAACAAGTATCAATAAAGATCAAGATCAAGATGTTATCCAATCTCCTCTCATATTTGATGAAGGTCCCATATCCATAGAAGCTTGTGATGATCCCATTGCACCCTTTCATGTCTTCCAAACTAATATCCTTCCATTTCATGAACAAAGTGTCCTCCCAAGCTCTATACCTAGTCCAAATCCCAAGCAAGATCAAGATATCCCTTCCACCATTTCCAATGAACATATTGAAAATCCAAAGCAAAGAACCCTCTCTACACCATCCAAAGATCCTTTTCAAGATCGAAATACACCGTCCACTCCTTGTCATGATCCTCCATATTCACCTCAAGAAACCATCATTCCTCCAAATTCATTGCATGATAATAAATCCCTTCAAGATTAGTTTGATCCTATGAAAGCTACCCATGAGCCTATTGGTATAAAGATAAATCTTAAAGATAAGAGTCTTGGCAATATAATTCATTCCAAAGATATTGATATCCCCTTCACACCTTATCTCCCTCCATTCAAATGCAACCATATGCCTTCACCATCCTCCAAATCCATTTTAGTTTCCTATGTCCCAAAGCTAAAGTCTTCATCCCTTCCATCCTTATTGGGTCCATATATTCCTCCATCAACCATGCCTACCATCCCTAGCTCTTCATCCACTTACCCTACCATGTATCAAGATCAACAAAGGCACACATACTTGAAGAATGTCCAAACACCAATCCATATGAACCCTCCATATTATTCCCATTCACCCAAAATTCCCAAGTCTTTTGGAAGCAATTTGGATGTGCAACAAAAAAATTAGAAACCCAAGAATCCACGTGTATAAACATCACCATGTCCCATCTAATTGACATGTGAATGAAAAGGAAAAATAAACATCCAAAAGGCCGTAAAGGTCCACAAAGGAAAACAAAATATCCAAGAGACCACAAAGGTCCACCAAGAAAAAAGAAAAGTCAATGAAAATGTGGGTTCCAAAATCTCTCATTGAAGAAATGCATTCAAAAGGATCACAAAAGAAACAAAAATCAAAGACTATGTGGATTCCCAAGTCACTTTTGAAAGACTTTCACACAAAAGAAAAATCAAAGTTGACATTCAAGCTTCCAAAGGCTTCCATTCCATCTCCTTCCAAACATTTTCCACCTTC
>MU223092.1:298052-338162 GCA_018584345.1 Thuja plicata | reverse complement strand
TATCCAACACCTACTTTCCATCTTTCCATCCCTCTTATCCAATCTATGGCAGAAAATGTTCACCACCATCTACCCTTATCTTCCATATCTATCCTTTGTCATCACCTTATCAATATCTTTGAGCATCTTAGCCATCGCCATGGTTTATTATAGCATATCTTTCAGAGGAGCATTATCCAAAGAGCCAAATGTTGGGGAAATATTGAAAAATACAAAAGAAAAAAATGGAAAAAGAGAAAAAGTGCCTTGGTGAAAACCTAGCAATAGGTGCCTTGGTAGCAAAAGTATAGAAAAATAAATCCATCCTATGGTGAAAACCACTTCTTGTGGTGCTTTGGACAAGTACCATGATGAAAACCTGACAAACAGGCATCATGCGTAATTCCTTCCTCTTGCACTCTACACTTGGGGGCAAGTTTCATCCATGCTATCCTCCATCTTTCTAACATTCATCTCAATTGCATCCATATTCCCTCTTTTACCTTTGGTCTTGACAAGGTTGAACATATCCATGAGCATCAAGTATCTTGACACCGTTATCATTTCCATCATCTTATTCACTTGTTGCATCCATGCTATCTTATCATGATCTTGCTTCTCCCCAATCCACCTTCATTATTCCTAAGAAGTCTTTCCATAATCCCAATTCATCCCCTCACAGCCTCCATCATCCCTTTATCCTAATTGTGCTATCTTATCCACATCTTACCCAAATTGATCCATTGGTCTTGGTAAAAAAAAAAATGAACATAAAGTGGAACATTTGTTATCAATATCTTCTTGACATGTCCACTCTTTTGGACCACTCACTTTCATGACATCAGGTCATTATCCTACATTCTATCTATAAATTCATCATTGGCTTCCATTTCTTATCCAAAAACATGTTTTGCATTGATATATCATTTTTCCTTAGCTTGGGTAATCTTGAGGAGATGGTCCTATGGGTCACATTCACATTCTTCATCCATCATGGCCTTTCCATCTCTAATCCATCAGCTTCCAAATCCATCTTTCATGTCCTATACCTTGCTAGACAATGGGGGAAAACCAATTTGATCTTGATTGAGAGATGGTAAAAACTCAAAAATCTCTAAAAAATCTCTAAAAAATCAAAAAAATCAAAAAAATCTTTAAAAATCCAAAAACATTAAAAAAATCTAAAAAATACAAAAATCTTGCTTAAAGTCTCTTTGAGCTGCATTGCCAAATCGTTGTCACATACTAGGTTTTATTTTCCCAAGATCTACATGGTTCATTTATCATTTGGGGGCATGCATCATGAATTTTTGGTACCAAACGGATTCAATAGTGCAACATCTTGGTCACATGACGTAAGCAAATTTTTAGAATTTTAGAGGAGAGATATTTTGTAACCTTTGATGGATATTATTGTTCAACCCTAAATAGTTTGATCCTACAACATGATCCTTGAGTTTCATTGACTTATTTTATCAGGATTAAAAATTGACAACACCTTAAATGATCAGAATGTTTGGAATTCTTTTTGAAAATCTTGATACATTTCAAAACACTTGGAAATTTTGATTAGTTTTTCATTGACTTTTTTGAGTCATGTCTTTTTAGCTAATCGATGATGTTTCAACTAGATTGGCGATGATGGAGACATGATGTTTTCTTGGCTTTTGTGTGATTGTTTTGAGGAAGATCTTTTTAACTTGTGTGAATTAGTCTAACGAAATGGTCATCAAAGAACCATCGAGGATATTCATATGGGAAGAAGGATTAACCTTTCTTTGTTCATGCAAAATGATACCTTGGCTATTTAGATCTTCAATATCTTAATACCAACATCCACTTGCAACATTGAATCCGATTAAACCGATATTCATACTCCCATAGTTGGTCATTCAACTAGTGAGGGTTGTACTTGGTTTCGTAGAAGGGGTTACCACATGAGAGAAAGTCATATTCATATTCTTATGGTTGTAGTGGCACCAGTAAGGATTGTATCGACTCCTAGTTCCACGACGCTCTATGAAGAAAATATATCTCAGTTTGCATTTCTTTCGCAAACCTCAAGGACAATTAGTTGCATCTTCATGTTAGATTAATTGCATATTCATGTTAGATTAATTGCATTCTCCAAGTTAGTTTTAAAATGGCATTCCTTTCTAGCAATTTTCCAAGAACAAGGAGGGAATTAAAGTTGACAACACATCATCAATTTAATGGTTTCAAGTCATTAATATGAGATTTTCCTTTGCATTCATAATCATTAATCATTAATCATTATATATTCATATCAAGAGAAAAGAAAAGAAAAGAAACATTAATCATTATTCATTTATCCATATCATTTATAATTGCATATCATAAGTTAAAATTGCATACATCCCAAAAATAAAAAATATAGTTGCATTCATTTATCATAGCACTAAGTATTGCATCCATTGCATTGCATAAATCCATACATCATGGTTAAATCATAAAAGCATAAGTTTCATTTTAATCATTTGCATCCATTTATCTATGTCCTACTCTAAGACATTGCATCCACAACATAGTAGAAGTAAATGCATCATAGAAACATATAGATATGCATAAAAGGAAATCTCATAACATCATCAAAGGAAGAATCAAAGATCATCATAGATAAATGTCCATCATCAATGTCTATAACATAAATCAGTACATCAAAGGTACATCAACAAAATGATCCATACATCAGTCCCGATCAAAAATACATATGATACATCATCAATGCCATATCAAGATATCATGGATCCCAAATCTGTCTCATGACCTAGAAGGGGCACCTGATCCATCTCCAGCTATACCTGTACCTGAAACCCCTGCACCATCGAGATTCCTATCACTTGCTCTATCATGTGTACTAGGAGGTGCCTGACTAGTGCTTGCACTGGTAGGTAACTAAGCTAAAGTAGTCAGAAACTATTGCAACATAGTAGAAACTTGATCCAATTGAATAGTCACTGCAGTCATCCCTGCCTATAAACCCCAAACGTCCTGCACTAAGCCATCCACAATGGGAGGAACTGGAGGAGCCTATGGTGTCTATGGCACTAATGGTACCTGTGGTATTACTAGTGTTGTGCTGCTCTGTGGATTAACCTGTAGAATCTGTCCATGCACTAGAACCTATCTGGCCATATGGACATGTATGTGTCTCTTTCTGGCCCAATCTGCACCAACTCTCAAAGGAGCCTAACCCTAAGGTACCTGTGCCTATGCTAATCTCTATCTAGGCTACCTAAATCCACCACCTCAGCCTCTAACATGTCCACCTCTCATCTGAGGTCCTGCAACTCTCTGTACTTGAGGAGCCCTAGGTGCCCTCTGAACCCTGTGTCTACAAGGTCTCCTGCCATCATCACCATCATCTCCATCATCATCTGAAAGCTCATCCACATTAGGAATAGGCTCTACTGGATCTGTGAATCTAAAAAAATGATGTCGCATGAACCACTCTCGATACTCAGCCAACATGCCTGCATCTGCAACATGTGTCATCATATCCCACACAGCATAACCTAGCTGATCAATCTATAAACATGCCAACTAATAGTCCACCTGTGCCCCGCACATCGATCTCTCCACCTGTACCCTAGCATAAAGAGCCATACCCTGATGCATGTCCTAAACTTGGTTGTACTGACAGAGAACTCTCCCAAAGAAAAATCTCTCAATAACTAATGGTGATCGACCGATCATCCATCGAGGAGAAAACATATATGGTAGCTCATCATCATCCTCTCGCCAACTCTCACAATGTAGATATGGCCTCCATATGACCTGATCTATATCATCTATAGTCCGTCTCCAAAAGTCAACCTTGCCCAGACGATGCTGGACAACCATGTCATCATACAAAAATGCATACAGATATCCAAGGACCCACACTTGTGTTGAAACTGGTCTCGTAATAGGGATATGCTTCCTAGTCCACAACTGTAATACCACTGCACCTGCAGAAAGAGCTGCACTGCGCCTATAAACAACCTCATACAGATCATGATACAACTGAGCTAATATACAAGATCCCCGATCAAATCTCCGTGGATGTGCAATCAAGTCCTCTAATATCTAGCCCCATCCGACCACAAAGCCATGTCCTCTCCTATCTGGAAGAAGTAATCCTCCAATCACAGCTCCTAACAATGCTGACAAAGTGGGAAAAGAGGAAAACTGTGCACAAGTAATACAATCATCATCAATGGTGTTGTCTCCAAACACCCATCTGCATACACTGCTATCATAAATTGAATCATAATACACCTGCTCTCCATGAGTCAGGATCCTCAATAATCTATAAAAATCCTCAGGCGTGATAGTCATCTCGCCGAGGGGTAGATGAAATGTATTATGGTCAGAGTGCCATCGCTCTGCCATAGCTGTCAAAACACCTCGGTTCAGCTGAAACCGAGGGAGATCTAGAAGAAAACCGAGCCCACATGTCTCGATAGTCCGCCGCTCAAGCACTGTAAGTTCATCAAATAAATCAAAATCCAAGACGCTACACCCCGTACCCTCAACATACAGTAATGTTCCTACATTTTGAAACAAAGTGAATCATATTAGTCTTTCTATTGGTGAACCATTCTACATCAATCAAACACATTAAATCTATCTTTGCTCTAACTTGAGCGCATCAACTTATTGCTCCTAACCTCTATATTGTGAGACACAAGGACAATTTGTAGTCATTTTTAATCAAATTCGATTGACCTATCAAACATTCATCAATATGAATTTTCAAATATCCTAAACACTAAGTGACAATCTAGATGAACATTTTCTAGCTTGGAATCTAATTGAGTTATCTGGATCATCGATAGAAAGGACTTCATCTATTTTCTATCTCAGTTTTCAAACTCCATGGTAGGCGGCACTTTAATAAGTGCATGCGGCTTTTCAATCCCCACAGCGTTTAAATCATTAAACGCGGCAGTTTAATCCTCGAAGGTGGCGCTTGGCTAATCAAGCAGCCTTTTAAAGTCCTACGCGGCTTTTTAAATATCATAAGCGGCTTTTAAAAACTAGGGTTTTTTAGGCGACTTTTGGCTATTTGGGTTACAAATTTTGCCCTAATTCTTAGGTGGCTAAGCATTGCTACTACACGGCTTTTTAACGCGGGAAGGCGGCTTTTCTATGCCCTAAGTGACACTTTAACTATCCTACGTGGCATTTCACTAAATTCTACCTAAAAAGCATTATAAACATGTATTAAATGCTATTTAAAGAGCAATAAATGCACTAGGAGAGTTCAAACCACTCACTAGAGGCCCGTAGTCAGGAGGTCTCTAATATCGGTGCACTTGCTTGAACCTATGCTCTCGAATGGGGAACACCATCGCTGTCAATCGTCAAAGGCTCAGAGAAAAATCTCAATAGTAAAAAGTGAAAATGAACAGTAAATTTGGGTTTTTCAACTTATTTAAGCTATTTTACCCTATTTTGTGAGATTTTTGACCCATTCAAACCAAATCTGCATATTTTGCACACTGGGGCATTTGTTCGACATCTTTCAGCATCATTGTTTATCAGAAATGCAATCATCTTGGATCTTTTTCTATCAACAGTACTCATCAAATTTTTCACACCTAAGATCAATATGATTTCATTTCTGAGGGGGCATCATCATATCATCTAACTGGGATTCTGCATTATATCTTATATCAAATCTGGGGCATTGAAATTTCAAACTTTATTAGTGAGGCATCAAAGCAGGATATCAAATCAAGTTATCAAATCAGAGTTTCAAATTAGGGCATCGAATCAGAGTTATCAAATGAAGGCATCAAATCAGAGTTTCGAATCAGGTTTCATATCAAAGCTTCATAAAAGGTTTTTGTATTAGTCAATTAGCTCATCAGTATCAAATCAATGATCAGGATGATCAAGCTTTCTTTGAATCAATGCGCTTCACACATCAATTCAAAGAGGGGCATTTGTAGACACCTAAAATTGACCAGGTGTATCTTAAGCATTCAAAATTATAAATCTCAGCCAAATGCCTCCAATCTCATCTCAATGCATTAAAATGGATCAAATCAAATGGACATTTATCAAATCAAGTGGACAAAAATCAAATCAAATTAAAAGATCAAATAATCATGAAATCAAATAATTAAATTCAATCCTAAAAGGGATTAATCAAATTATGCAATTGATTTTAATCAATTAATTGTATAGTTCAAATAAAAAAGATCAAATCCAACCCATTCACCCTTCCATGGCTAAATTAATTAAATGATCAAGTTATTTAATTCCTAATTTCTTTAAGACAACCAACCAACTTTCCCTCCATTTGAGAACACCTCAAAACTTTTGACTTAACCAAAGTTTGATCATGATCAACTCACTCTACCCCCTACCATTGGGAAAATGCTATAAATATAAGTCATTTCCTTTGTGTTTGGGATCCAATAATTTCAAGAGAAAAAGAATCCTTATTATAGGAATTTGGAGAGCATTTGATCGTATTTCAGCATTTGCATAGCATTTAGTATATCATGTTTAGGAGCATTTGTTGTTTTCTAACACATCTTGGAGCATTTTGAGCTAGATTTTGAGCATTGTTTATCATTTATTTCTCGTTCTAGGATTTTCCTTGTGAGAGATTGAGACTGAGAGCTCTCTTAACAAAGCTTAGATAGAGAACCATGAGATGATATGGGTTTTAAACTTCAATTCTTAGATTAAGTAGAATTTTCTTTCCATAGAGTTGTTGCTTATTATCCTAATTTCATGAAGGTGTTAATCTTACACACACAAATATAATAATTTAATATTGAATATTAAATTTTATATGATTAATAATAATATAATATATCTATCATATTATTATTAATCAACATATATTATATGTATTCTAATGATCATACGACTGAAGCTACACATATTAACACTCCATCTTAGCTAGGGAGGATGATTAAATAGAATGTGTAGTGGTCTTCTGTGTCAACACTTATGACCCTCACCATAGCTATACAAAACATCAACATTCCCTCTTAGCTAGGGAGGATAAATGAATCCAATGTCAACACTTATATGACACTTGACAATATCAATCATATGATGTAAGCAATAAAAGCATCATCCTCATGATGTAATCAATAGAAACATAGTATCAAGATGTGGATTGCCTCCATCGAGGATTCTATCCACAAGCTCTCAGGTGGATGGTCTCCATCAACGATTCTATCCACAAGCTCTCAGGTGGATTTCCCCCATCGACGATTCTATCCACAAGGTCTCAGGTGGATTGCCTCCATCGGTGATTTTATCCACAAGCTCTAGTGTGGATTTTCTCCATCGGTAATTCTATCCACAAACTCACGAGCTTTAGAGTGGATTGCCTCCATCGGTGATTCTATCCACAAGCTCTTGTGTGCATTTCCTCCATCATCGATTCTATCTAAAAGCTCTTATGTGGATTGCCTCCATCGATGATTCTATCCATAAACTCACGAGCTTTAGTGTGGATTTCCTCCATTGGTGATTTTATCCAAAAACTCATGAAATTTAGAGTGGATTGCCTCCATCAGTGATTCTATCCACAAGCTCTCATGTGGATTGACTCCATCAGTGATTCTATCCACAAACTCACAAGCTTTAGAGTGGATTGCCTCTATCGGAGATTCTATCCAGAAGTTCCCAGGTGGATTTCCTCAATTGGTGATTTTATCCACAAGCTTCTTAAGCTTTAATGTGGATTAACTCAATCGATGATTCTATCCACAAGTTCTATCTATTATGATCTGTTTCAGCCATCACAAGATGTCTATCACATTAGAAGGTCAAGTTATTGTAAGATTGTCACCTTTCAATAACTCTTACAAATACAAGTGATAATCATTTGGAATTCGTCACTTCCTCATGACGTACACATGGGGCATGCCCATTAAAAATATAGTCACACACATGACATCCATCATGCCTCAGCGCACAGGGTGAAAACAAGGGATTTCGCCTCAAAATACTCTCACAAAGAAGAACTCATTGAGTAGCTACCAATCTATTGATCATCCAAGATTGCTTAAGATGAACTGTAAGACTCCCTCTGAGTCTGATATCAATCTTCTTAGCTGCTCATCCAAAGTTTCCTCTGAAGATTCAGACTCCCTCTAAAAACAATTTCTTGTGCTTCTGTCCTAAACATATGTCAGAGAGAGATTACAAATAGCTTATAAACTAAACTATCTCATACAGAAATACCAAAGATAGAAGCATACAAGATTTTACTAGCCAATATTATAGCATAAATTTCAAACTCAATGATTCACGCGCATTAATAAAACATAGAATAATTATCTTAAGCTTCAAATATTTCCTTTTGTAAGGTGATTCCATATAGGAAATATCAACTCTCAAAATTTGAAGTTGTTTACAGTGGATAAACTGCAGAAGATCATAATATTGTTCGTGCTAGCCATATCGACGACCTTCATACATAGCGACAACCTAGAGTGGATGATCACCATTTTATCACTCTCCACTAAGGATGGTTCAAATGGAAATGTAACATTGGTTATTATTCCTCCTACGATTTACAATTCCCACTCTTATATCGTTGAACAATACTCATGTCTTCTTGTAAAATTACTTGATTTCTCCAAGAGAGGTGACACTCTATAATTAATTCTTTCTTTCTTGAAAGAGACACACTTCCTTGAATGCATTCTTCTTTTTTAATGCTTGACCATGATCATAATAAGTTAAGATATCTCTTTAATGAAAGCCACTTTCAGGAATTTCACATAGACCAGTACACATTCCGTCATAACTTTTGAACCCCACACTATCTCTCCAATCACTCTGGTGAGATTCTTTAAATTTTTTTTTTCCCCAACAAATCCAAAATTTAGAAAACTCCAATGGTGGATTTGTGAGATATGGTTCCTCTAGTATGACTGTATTTTCTGAGACAGTCACACATTCACCATAAAAAAACTACTCTCTTACATTTTTAGTTTGGCTCTGATACCATGTTAAGTTTTAGGATAGTTGCAAATGTAATAGCACTCTATGTTGTATGTGTTTTCCAAATGCAACAATATCTTTTTCATTTATATTGGGAATGAGGCTAGGAGAGACATGTCCCTTCATGGGACATGTCTATTCATTATTATTTATAAGAAAGGACATGCATCTTCCCATTAATTATAATTTAATTAATCTTATAATGTTTCATCAATCAATTATTCATTAAGAATAATATAATAATTTAATATTGAATAGTAAATTTTATATGATCAATAATAATATAACATATCTATCATATTATTATTAATCAATATATATTATATGTATTCTAATGATCATACAACTGAAGCTACAAACATTAACAATAATTATTTTACTTTATGTTGATGATATGTTGGTTGTTGGTAATAGTGTGTGGGTTGTTGGTGAATTGAAGATGCATTTGGCTCTTCATTTCTCCATGAAAGATTTAGGGGCAGCTAAGAGGATTCTTGGGATGGATATAATCAGAAATAGACAAAAAATAGGAAATCAGATTATCTCAAGAAAATATATTTTAAAAGTTTTGGACAATTTTAATATGTCAAATGCAAAGTCAGTTTCTACTCCGTTGGCTGATCACTTCCATTTGTCTTCCGATATGTGTCCTTCAACTCTGGAAGAGGAAAATAAAATGGATAGTATTTTGTACTCATCTGCAGTTGACATTCTTATGTATGCAATGGTTTGCACTCGTCTAGATATTGCTCATGCAGTGGGAGTTGTGAGAAGATTTATGAGTAATTTGGGAAAAAATCATTGACAAGCAGTTCAATGGATCTTATGGTACTTGAAAGGTACCACTCATTATGTCTTATGTTTTATTGGTAATGATGTTCAACTCCGTGGTTATGTTGATTCTAATATGACTGGAGATATAAATAAGAGCAGATTTACTAGTATTGGTTATGTGTTCACTTTTGTCGGGGCAACAATCAGTTGGGTCTCTCGTAAGCAAGAGGTGGTTTCTCTTTCATCTACTGAGGCTGAATACATTGCTCTCACTGAGGGATCCAAGGAGATGATATAGCTCCAACAATTTTTAGGAGACTTGGGGTGTACACAATTTGTTTTCAATCTATTTTGTGATAGTAAGAGTGCCATTCATTTGGCTAAAAATTCAGCTTTCCATAGTCACACAAAGCATATAGAGATTATATATCATTTCATTCGTCATGCTCTTGACGAAGGCAAGCTACAATTAGAGAAAATTGACATCAAAGTCAATTTGGCAGATGCATTAACAAAGGTTGTATCTCAGGAGAAGTTTGAATTATGTAGAGCTTCTCTCGGCATTGTGACGACGTAGCCATAAGCTCCAAGTGGGGGATATCTCTGTGCAGCTCTTCTCGCAACATTTATTGGACTTCAAGTGGGAGATTGTAATTGTTCTGACTTAATTCTGAAGCCCAATCATTATTTCTTACTTGTAACTGATGTCTTTTGGCATTCCAAACCATTTCATCTTCATGTTATGTTGCGATGGTTAAAACAAAGTATTTGATTTTTCTTTGAGACTAAGAAATTTCTTGAATAAAAGAGAATACCTTGCTTGCAAAGTGGATGTAGTCCATTTGAACGAACCACTATAAATATTTGTTTTTCTATTTGTGTCTTTCTGTATTATTCTGATTTTTTTTTTCATCTACAACTTTTTAACTCAACACATATTTTCCACCAAGTTAGCCTCACGGTAATAATGTTTACATTCATAGTAATTATAAAATAAAATTAGATAGAATGCAATTCAAGGATCCGAATGTAAATGTGACCATGGAATCTCCCTCAATAACTATATTTGTGGTTTTGATAGCCAAATCTAATCCCATTGAGAGGGCTTCAAACTCTGTCTTCGTAAAACTAGATGAATTAAAATGTTTTTTTTTCCAAATATTTATAATTAAAATATATATTAAATTTGTTAAAAATAAATGTAAATTTTAGATTTAAAAAAATAAAATTTATTATTTGATAAATAAAATTAATAGCCTTATGTTTTCAGGTGGTTTAAGTGCATTTTTTAAAACTTAAATTGAAGTTGTTGGTTTCCAATCAAATTTTCAATCATGATAAACAATAAATTGAAATCTTCTCATATTTTAGTGAAGCTATAGTTTAAGAATTGCAATTAAGCATTGATAAAAAAAAATAAGCGCTGAAAATAAGCATCAATTGCTTATTGAAAAAATGCTATATGACTTTACAAATTTATTTTCCTCCTTTTTTTATTGTCGTCTTTTTTTCTCAGTTTACTATATAAAAAATATTATTACCTTTTTATTAAAAAAAAATAAAGTGTGAAATTAAATATCTATAAGACACTAGTTTCACAAATTGCTCTTTAAAATGTTGAACGGTAGTTCCTAACCAAAATAAACCAAACAACTCCATGAGAACTTGTCCTAAAAGAAATAATAATAAAAATACAAAAATAAAAGTATATCCTAGAGTTGGTTCATGAGAATGAAAGTCCTCCCAATGTGACATCTCTCATTCGAATGCATTTGAAAAGAGAGCATTTAAAAGAGATTGAATTCGTCCATATCTTTTTTCATGGGGAAATTGTACAGCCGACACAATTTTTAATTAATATTGGGATCATTCATTTAGCAAATCCATAGAACAAGTGTCCTTCAAAGTTAGTTGTATATTTTAATGATATTAATTGTATTCATGTATTTTGTTAGGATAATTACTAAATGCATAACATTCACGTGTTTAGATGTGTTTAGATGTGTAGACGACATTTGTGTCTAGGACTAATTTAAATTAGTTTGGAAAGATATTTATGAAATATTTTTTTTATTTAGTCATTTTGTAATTTCTTTAAGGATTGAAAATATTCTTTTAGTCATTTTATCTATTTTTTTAAAAAGATATTTTGTTATTTCTTAGTTGACATCTTATTTTGTGCTTAATAATAAATGGAAATTTAGATTTAGTTTCAAATTTTAGATTAAAATGAGTGTTCACATTTAGCTTGGAAAACACTACATTGCAAGATACCTATAGAAGATAGATTGAAATGTATTATTGTTCAACCAACTGCACTTTTGAAATGGTGTTGAAAGTTTAAAACATATATTTTGGGACTGCTCGTATGTTAAAAAGTAATGGTCAACTTGATTAAAGATTTAAAAAAGAATGTAGAGGTCAAACATCAACATCAATGACAACACATTAATGAACAAGTTATGAAGTTTGAGTTTCATAGTAAGCGCAGTCCTTGCAAAAATGTTATTCAACTTATGTAGTCATTGTCAAGAACAACTTATGAGTTTCAGCCTGATGGTATGCTTAGTCCTTATAAATTTTTTTTCTAGCTTGCCTCTCTCTCTACCTCCTTCTCTCCTTCCCTCCCTCCATATCTTTCTTCTCTCCTTCCCTCCCTCCATATCTTTCTTTCCCTCTCTCTACATACCTACTTCTCCTTATAGGTAGGGTGGGAGAGACATCTAAAGAGATGTCTATTATCTCACTAGTATTTTTGAGGATTAATTAAGGCTGATTAGAATTATTTTGGTTTAGGGTTTATTATGGTTTATCAAGATTGGGGTATATTAAGGTTCATTAGGAATTATTAAGGTTAATTAGGTTTTTTTAGCATTATTAGAGTTTGTTAGGGTTAGTTAGTATTTATTAAGGTTTATTAGGGTTAATTATGGTTTATAAACCGAAGTTATCCATGATGAACTCTCTCTCTCTCTCTCTCTCTATCGGTAAGTAGAGAGAAACAAACAAAGATAGGTGAGATAGAGAGAAAGAGAGAGATAGAGACAAATACATATGGAAGGAGTGAGGGAGAGGTGTGTAGATGGGGAAGTACGAGAGAGGTAGGTAGATAAAGATAAGTACAAAGTAAAGGGGAGAGAGAGAGAGAGAGAGAGAGAGAGAGAGAGAGAGAGAGAGAGAGAGAGAGAGAGAGAGAGAGAGAGAGAGAGAGAGAGGATTAAGTGGAGGTACATGAAGAGAGAGGGTGAGGGAGAGAGAAAGAGAGAGAAGAGGGTGAATGCTGGGAGAGGTAGGTCTAGATATTGGGGGATAGGAGAGAATGCGACAAAGAGAGGTAGATGCAGAGGGGAGAGAAGGAGAGTAATAGTCTATGACAAATCTTCCATCATAGAACTGGCCAATTGGAACATGGGTGTCGAAATCCTTCCCATAAGGAGGAAAATATCTCTTAACTAGAGTGTACAGATAGTTATTATTCCCCACATCCACAGTGAAATCTCTGAATATAAACAGAGTAGGCACAAGATGTGCATGAACACTAGAGACAACCATATCCAGGCAAAGAACAATCATACAAAATGGCCTTAACATAGGCCTAGGCCTAAGAGGCCTTGCTCCTATTGGCTTAGCCATAGATGGCCCAAGGTAAGATCTTTCTTCAATGGCGATGAGGAAACTCCAATTGTGATGAAGTAGTAATTCTAAGTAGTGCAATCTAAATTGAACGTGGATGGAGAAGCCACTTTGAATGACTTATTAATGGATGCGCTCCTTTATTGTAATGAAATGATATTTTAATGGTCATTAACTATCTAGCTAAGAGGGTGGTAGTAGGTATGGACACTTTCAAAAGTGTTGGTGATCATCATAAAGCCTTGGTGGAAGTGTTAGGCATCTAAAATAATGAGCATGCAGTGCCCATGGATTGTACTTGGAGATTGCACCACCTAGATTTCTCAAGGCTTTGTTATTGGATCATATGTTGTTGTAAATCAAATTCATGGGAGAGACATTAAACATGTTTGACTTGACAGTTTTTATTTTTGTCAAACATGGTAGTGGGCGATAGATATGGGTTTTATATGTTTTCATTCTTTCTTAGGTTGTTAGTATGTATATTTTGTGGTGTGTATTAAATAGTTAATAATTTGGGTAGTTATGTTGATTTGAAAAGGATGTGTATTTGCTTAAGGTTCAGTTTGAGTTATCTTTGTCACTGCCGTCACTACCAACTTTATAACTTATAGGTATAAGGTTATTATCAATGTATTATGAAATTTACACATTTGTTAGAATTTTTATTTATTTTCATTAGAAATTTAATATAATTATATGTTTTGATTATAGGTACACATAGGTTTTGAAGGGACCCGAAACCCTTTACAACACAAAGTAACAAAAGATGAGCATGAAAAGCATTAATAGAAACAAAAACCAACAACAACGAACAACCCAAAATGGAAATTGAGAACAACCAAAAAAGAGATCAGAACACCCAACAAAAAAGACAACATCCAACCAAAACATGAGATCAAACCCCAGCACACATAATTTCAGATTTTTCCTTCAGGGTATCCTCCATCTTATCCTGGATTTCTTCCATCATCTCGATGATAGTCTTCATCTCATCCACATGTTTCTTAGCAGTGAGGGATTTCTTCTTACTCCTAGCCCTTGTTCTAGTACCCGGCCCTCCACTAGCCTCCAAAGCATCATCCCTGTGTTCAACACCCTCACCCAAACCATTCTCCAACATCTTCACAAAAGTTTTAAGGTTGGAATTGGAAACCTTCATGTTGTCATTGTTGTGCTGAAGGATATCGACAATGGTACTCTCTAGCTTATCCATCCTATGATTCATGGTGTTCAGGGTATTATCCATACTCTGGGAAGAAGTCTTTTCATCTTCATTTCTACCTTTTTCCATCTTCTCCTGGAGTTTAATGTCTATAGCCTCCAATTTTCTACACTTCACGTTCATCATTTTTATCTCTTGAAAGCACCACTTCTTGAACCTAAAGGAGCATAGGGCCTCCGCATTGGCAGTTTTGAGAGCCCCTACAGTGATTTCTTCCTTGTCATTAAAATCATCAAAGATGAGTCTGATAGAAGACTCTCTTACCCTTTTGTCGCTTATATCTTTAGTCTCCTCCTCAATGTTCTCCTCATTATCCTAAGAAATAGGGACATCATGGCTGATACTTGAAAAAAAGTCATCCAACGTAGGCACCTCCTCAATTTTTTTTCTCTTCTTTCTATCCGAGGTCTCCAACTTAGCATAATGGATAACTTTTTCAACAAAGTCATCTAAATTCTGAGAATTCTGGACCATATTGTCTTCAGGAACCAGGTTATCCCCAGACATATCTTCCATGTTGTTAGCAGGATCTCCCATGTCCTTACTGGCCTTACAATCTTTCTCATTTCTCGACTTCATAATATCCTCATCTATGTTTTGGGTAGTCTCTTTAGTAAGAGTAATATTATCACTAGTAGGATCCTCTTTGTTCTCCGAATTCTCCTTAGTTTTCTCTTCAGCCTCACCCATATCCTGTATCTCAAATCATTCTCAGAATCATCGGTATCCTCATCCTCCCTATTAGGGCTAGGCATATTCTGGACCTCAAAATCCCTGTCACTGTGGAGTCCTCTGTATCATTCTCTTCATCAACACTACACTCAATGGATTCCCTCTTCTCAAGATTAGTGCCATATTTCTTTAAGCTACTCTCAAGGGTTTCTCCAGCCTTCTACTTCCCTTTCCCCTAAATAAGGGTTTTGATTATGGGCTCCAGGATAGCATCCCTAATATGCTCATAAATGAGCAGAATCAAGCCTTCATGCAGGATGGGCTTCTTGGTTTTCTTTTTGTGCTCATTGAGGCTTTTAATCAGAGAGTTGTGCAAATAGAAAGGGATATTAACCACATCCTTGTGCCTAAAATGGTTAAGCAACATGAAGTGGTGAGAGTGTGCCCATGTAAAACGCCCATCCAAGGTTATGTACTCCATAATAAAATGGATATAATAAAATTATATGTTGATAAATGATATATTTTCAAATTTATTCTTAATACTTACATGAATGACAAAGATTGTTTTATATAGGATTCATAAGTAATTTTCAAATGTAGGCTGATAACCAGTGATCAAATGGAAAAAAATGGGATCATATCATGAATGATATAGGCCGACACTCACACATGTTTGATTTTGGATCCATTTTAGAGGGAACTTAGTCCACTAAGAAACTGATGCAGTCAAGGTAAGAGGGTCTAAGAAAATGAATAGTCGAACCTTGTAGCAAGAGTTACACAACATAAACTCAAATATTTCAAGAAGCAAATACACAGATTTAGAGTATGGAACACACATGCAATCTTTCCATTAACAGGTAAAACAATTATAAAGCTCTACAATAGCATTCAACATGCCCAGCTCAAATTTCAAAGACTTATTACAAAGAAAGCCTAATTATTGTTCCTAGCCCATGAAAAAAAAATAGCCTCCTTCAGACTCTAGTTTACTGCCTTTGACCCCCTCAAACAAGAACTAAGACCCAACTTAAATACATGACTACGAGCTAACAGGTCGACCTCAATTTTATATTTCCCAAGAGAAACAAAATGTGTCACCAACTAACCCTAGTCAGCATCCGATCTAACATATTTAACCAATGAATAAATCAGAAGGAGAAATCATACAAACAAGTTGACCAAACATGTAGCTACATAGGAAAATGAGCCATCAACACTATCGATCAAGGAAATCCAACCAAGGATCTAAACACTGACCGGTGCAAGAATTTGAAGAGCACATTCTAAACACAGCCAAATAATCCAACATAACTTTAGGCGTGATACTCCAAAAGAATTACAATCACAAGAAAAGCGTCCTAATTATCTTAAGAACATGAATTTAATATCACAATAAAAAAGGATCAGTAGAACTCAACCATGATAGGAAACACAACAATCGGTGACCAAGAACATAAAAACTCAAATGTTTTTTTGGTTGATGCAAGATTACAACAAATCCAAGATTCTCCTGCATCAGACACCTAGGGTTATTTGAAAAGTGAGCCTCTCACTTTTGTAAGATGAATGAAAACCAAATTGGTTTAACTCCACCTAACACATTGATAGGGAGATTCTTCCACCGAGTTAGCATGACTCACTCCCAGGCCTCTTCTTTGGACTTAATAGGGATTCTTATCAAACCCTAATCCTAAGGGTAGAATACTTGATTCACTTACCCTTTACTTCAAGAACCTCTCTACCAATAATGAGTTCATGCTACAATGAACCTACAAGGGTAGATTCCACCACAACTTCTCAAACACTTCACAAACACTTACGGGATAGGTCTTATGCTCTCTCTTGTCTATTTACTTAATTATTGAAGATTCATATCCATAGCTCATCCATACATCCATCCAATTCCTTATTTCAAGGAGTAGGCCTAGTGGTTCCTTGTAGCCCTAACCAGGCTCCTAAACTACAATAACTTCTAAACTTCACAAAGAAGCCCAAAAATAGATCTTGGATCTAGATACCCTTTTTGAAAACACAAAGTATTTCTAGGGTTAGGGGACCTCAAGTCATATGTACTGTACTTTAAATCCTTTAGTGACCGAGCCCTTAAAAGTAGGGCTAATAGGCCTAATTGTAGAAAAACTTCACAAAACCAGATGGAATGGATTCATCGGCCTCCACGAATGCCTAAAAAGTCTTTTCACATTACTAATATCACCCTCCATCCATTGGATCACTCCATTCAGTCCTACTCTGCAAATGAAATATATTGTTCCTCTTTTGTCCCTAGCCGGGCTATAGCCAAGCTCGCCTAGGGAAAGAGCTCAAATTTCACCATTGAAACTTCTGAAACTAAAGGAAAAGAAACCTACTATACATCATTCATCTTTCATTCCTCCAAGGCACAACTCTTTTCCATGGTCGAAAATCCCTAAGGAGCCATATTTCTATTTATAATCCAGTCTGGTCGAGTGAACACAAACAAGAAGAATAATTTACATACAACTCCAAAATAAAATCTAAGAACTATAATACTCCACAAATAAATGTAAAACAACTCTAATAACCTAAATTCATTGAAAAACAAGATAATTCAATCCATCTACAGGGATTGTTATTGTAAATTACAAAAACTATGTCAATATAATCACTGCAATTCTTCTATTGCTCAAAACTTGTAATCGGTAAAAGTACAAACTCATTAAAAAACCATGGAAGTCCTTAAATATGTTTTTCCTTTCTTAGAAAACCTCTCAAACTGACCCATAACTATATTTGGGCACAAAGCAACATTCTGGCAAAAAATTGTCAAGCAACATTTAAAAGTTACAAAGTTGCTCAAGCAACATTTTGCACTTTTTACAATTTTTTCTCTTTGACTATACTAACTCCATGGTTAGCCACAAAAAGATCAAAAAACACGTCCTAAGACCTAAAACACTGCAAAAAAACATCTCTTTGCATCCTTTTCCAATAGTGGAATCTCTGAACCAATTCAAGGGTCTTATTGAGTCCAAAATGGCCACTAAGACTCCCATTTTGTTTTTCTTGTATAAGATTTTCTCTCATAGAACCCTTGGGCACACACAACTGTCCTCCCCTAAACAACAATCCATTTTTCAATGTGTAATCTATAAAGTGACCATGGAAATGATTGTTGAACTCCATACATACCTTGTAGGCCTCTGAGAAGTCCTCATCTTCCTAGTAAAGATCTTTAAAACTCTCTAACCCAAAGCTTTGTAGCTGCACCTCTTGAACAGTGAGTAGCCTTTAGCTCAATGCATCAACAACCTTGTTCATCTACCCCTTTTTATGATTTATGGTGAATGTATAAGCTTAAAAGAACTCCATCGACTTAAATTAACTGGAGTAAATTTACCCTTCTTTCACAAAACAAGTCATGACTTCAAACCTTCCAATTTTTCTTATGAACCCCACATTCCTTTGGGGATTCTTGGCATCATGGGCACCCATATACCCATGTACATCCCTCCACACATGGGAGACTCTACACCACCTGGATAGATCACTAACTTTCACCCCATCAAGGTTACCCAACCCTCCCAAGGGTGAATATGCCTTGAAGAACCCCATATACAAACAATCACAAAATAAAATACAAGACTCAACACATAAACTCCATGAAAACCCATGAAGATGAAAACAATAACATAAACTTCATTCATGGATTTCTCAAGCTATGTAAAAATGCAAGCAAAGACTACTCTAGCTATGCTAACCAAAAAACTTACCTCAAATCCTAGCTATGGAAAATGCAAGGTAGTTTGTGAAGAGATTCTCCTTCCAATCCTTTCTCCTTCTCTCAAGACTTACTCCTACAAAAATGAGTTTGTCTCTAAAAGTAGAGAGTGGGTGTGTACCCAAAATCCCTCTAAACCCTTCCTTATATAGGCCTTCTTCCTAAAATATCAAAATTCATAAATGAAGGAGAGACCCTAATCCATCTACTCTCCCCACTTTCCTTCCTTCATAGATGGAGTTAAATGCTTGCAAGGAAAGAAGGGATGGATTAACCAAAGTCTTACAACTCTTCAAATTCGCCACTTCCTAAAATGGAGACTTTAGGGGACTCATAAATGAGTTTTGAGTCTCTTAATGAGTTGTAAATGACCCCTAACCCCTAAGGTACCAATTGGAGTAGTTAGCTTTGACCCTAGTTACTCCCTAGGAGCCCAAATGACCCTCCTTAACTCCACCCAAGGTTAACTCACGAAAATCCAACCCTCAAGACTCAATTTAATCTCTCTTGACTCATCATTATCTTCCTTGACTCGATATTATCTCAATCTTATCTTCCTAAACCTTAGGGTAAGCATTGAGACTATACTAGGTAACTCTTGGGTAACGTTAAGCCTATACTAGTCACATTTACTAGCCATGCCAACACACAAGGTGCACATGTGTCAAGTGACACAACAGTTTTCACATGAGTATGAATTATTACACATTTACTCAATTAAATAAAATACAATCATACACCACACTTTTACGAATAAAAATACAATACAACAAGGTCCATGTCTCTTTTTCTAGATATCACCTTAGCATCATGGTTTTCACATAGGCCCATTCCTGAAGCCCCGATTAGTACCATGGTCAATTTTACCGCACACTCATTGCACACATTAGTAGGTCCAATAAACTAACACATAAAAATATCAAGATACATAATGTAAATTGAACACACATTCACTCATATTTGCATTGATGATTCATTGAAATTAAATAATATATGCATCTAATCGACATGCATAAACATAACTCTTAATAAATATGCATACTGATATTATCTTATAGATTCCCCGATGACATAATTAGGTGTTGTATACAAACACACGATTCCACAGATCCATAAAGTAATGCATGTGTCCCAAAAGTCTGACTATAGCAAAATCACTATGATTGGAGAGTATATAAGTGAAAGATAGTGCTAATCTATGCCAAGCTAGGGTAGGCCTCACATCCTCCCCCTCTAGGCTTGAATATCCTCCTAGATTTTACCAAAGAGGTGGGGGAACTGTGACCTCATATGTACTGCATTCTCAGAGCATCAAAACTCACGTCAAGCATATTGATCAATGTTAATTATTCTATGCAATGCATATCAAATATTCATAACCATGTGCATTTTAATTTACTCTGAACTTAACTGATAAGTCATATTTCAAGCAAAATATGATTTAAGAATGATAATGGTATGTTCTTCGCAACCTATTCCCTTATACATTTTATTCATATTCATATTGAACATGATAGAGAACATTACTTCTCAACACAGGGCTATCAGCATAAAACACACATCCTAGCCACCAAAAAATCATAATAAATCTCAAATCAAGGTTCACAAATTTCAAATTCAAAACTCAAAAGTTGTATAAATCCAAAAGAAAAATAAATGTGAACAAGAACTACATTTAATAGACAAAAGATAATTTGGTGGCTAGACGGTTACATAAAAACCTAAAATAAATTCAAGCTAGTCCTTTATTACTTCCAAGTTCATCCAAACTGAAAATCAAATTAAATTCAATCACATATATAGAGTGACTAACACTTAGCCACAAGAAGTGAGTAGAATCTACACAACACCTTGCATCCAAGGTGCACTAAAGAACATGACCAAACACTCGAAAAGCATATGTCTCAAGGGTTACTAAAGTAACATGTCGATCTAGAAGTATTCTGATTAAATCAAATTTCAATTAATACAATAATCTCCACTCTAGCTATAAGTAATAGCCACCATAATCACTAAAATAACCCATAAAAAATAGTCAAATTTATCAATAAAACTTCAATGTTCTTATTTAATCATAAGGATTGATAAACAATTAACTTAAAAGCTAAATCAGGTACATTCAAATTTGAAGGGTAACTCAAGGTAATAAAATTTGTAATAGCTAATCTAACTGATGATCTCTTTAAGATTCATACAAATTAATTTAAACAACTAGTTCCTTTAATAAAGTTAATATAAATGCAATCTCCAAATCATAATTATGAATCTAATCCTAATCATATTTAAGTCAATCCAATTTATCTTAATGTAAATTTAAATACTAATATAAACGCCTCTAGAATAATCCATCCTAAAAGTCAATAATATCCTCTAAAGATTTCTACAAACATCCCTACTTAATTAATCTTTAAGATCGATAATTGGGAATAAGGAGATTAAGTCAATTTAATATAATATTATATTTACTCCTATAACTCAAAGATTAACTTAATAATTCATTCTAGATCCAATCTATTAACAAATAAAGTTAATTCAAATAAAAAATGGTAATGATTAATTTAGAAATCTACTAGAAGCTACTTACTAAAGTCAACTATTTCAACTAAGATCTCTATTTGATAATTTTTAAATATCCATAAGATAATGAAGACAAGATAAATATCAAATTCATTAAATTCTCTCATTATTATGTTATTTTAGATGTTTCCTATGCTAAGGTCAACATTTACAACTATAAAACTCTAATGGATTAAATTTAAAATCCACCAAATCAAATCTTTCAAACTGAAACTTATAAAAACAAACCCTTTACCATACATTTAGGCAGCAATGCATTTTCTATGTATATGTTTTAACAATGTAAAATATATACATATTTTATATCATTGCTCTGTGTAATAATATTTTAATAATTATATATATCTATTTTTTTTCTTTCTTTCTTTAACCCCTAATCCTTGTGTTTTTTTTGTTTGTTAGGGTTTGTAGGGGAGGTGCCAAATGGTGGCACTCATGGCAGAGGGTCGGATAGGGCGGCGAAGGTTTGAGGTGACACTGATCTACGACGGGGAGGCCATAGTCACAGTGCCTCCGTAGGTGCTGGTGGCGGAAGAGGGGAAATGCAGGGGAGTGGGGGCGACACATGCAACTTACACAGTGTGGCCGTTGTGTGACATAACCATGGGGAGTGAGGATGGGGATCAGGTGAAACACGGGGAGAAGGGGAGGAGAAGCGGTGGTTGGGCGAGGGCGAGGGCTCAAAAGGAGGGGAGCAGAGGGTATAGAGGGGGGTTTTGCCCCACCCGCCGTGGTCGGCCAACGACCTGCAACAACAGGTGCCACCACCATGGGGGTGGGGAGGCTTCCCTCTCTCACCTCCTCTCCATGAAGGAAGTTCGTGGGGTAGGGCTTCAACCTACCGCTGACCCCAAAAAAACTCACCTTCCCAAAAAAATATTCGCTTTCCTTTTTTTAATTTTTTTTTTTTAAATATGTATATAATAATACATATATATGATGTATATATAGTACTATTATATGATGTATATATAGTACTATTATATTCTTATATAAAAAAAAACATTAATGGTCTAAAGATGTTTTAATACTGCTTTCTTTCTTAACCATTGAGATATATATTCTATAGGTACATGTATAAAATAATATCATATTTTTATTATATTATGCAATGTAATCCTTCTATGAAAATAACTAATTTGAGAACATAATTTCAATATTGGTATAATTATATACATATGTATATATTTGAGAAATACATCTTTATCATTTCTTTTCCTTATGAATTTATACATTAATTATTTTCATATTCTTTTAATTTTTAAGAAACAAAGCATTGTAACATAATTGAATATAATATTATAAGTGCATATTAACTTGCTTCGAAACTATCAACAACTATAATGATTTAATTTAATTTTAGGAGCATATAAATTTACCAAAGCACTTATTCAATTTTATTTCCTTTCTAAACCCCCCCTTCTTTTTAAATCTCCTCAAAATAAAAATAATAGAAGGCTCATTATGTCAACATCCTCATTTTTTTAAAGCCATAGATATAAGGATTGCTTGGTACTGTTCTATATAAAGCTTTAACAAAATAGCTTATAGATAGTCATCCTAACAATAGAGATTTAAAGGAAATACATGGAGAAAGTAAGGACAACCAAAAAGCCTCACACACAGACATAAGAGGGAATGTCCTAAAACTGATTACCATTACTTACGTTCATAAACTAAGCATAGTGAACTCAAGGCCCTAGAGGGGAGCCCAAAGCTCTGATACCAAGTGTCATGCCCCAAAATTTGGGCACTTAATCCTTAATCTAATGATCATGAATTTCCATTTAAACATGTTATATTAACTATAGAAGATGAAATATTTTCTACACCTTTGCACATATCACAGAATAAATTAATTGAAAGTTTATTATATATTTGCAACAACATATAAAGTTATAATCCTTAGATTTGCTTTTCCACTATATTTAGTAAACAACCATAAATTCATTTTGGGATAACCATCATTTCAAATAAAGGTCCAAATACTTATCTCACTGCTTTGGGGATTCTTGGCATCATGGGCACCCATATACCCATGTACATCCCTCCACACATGGGAGACTCTACACTACTTGGGTAGATCACTAACTTTCACACCATCAAGGTTACCCAACCCTCCCAAGGGTGAATATGCCTTGAATAACCCCATTTACAAATAATCACAAAATAAAATACAAGACTCAACACATAAACTCCATGAAAACATATGAAGCTGAAAACAATAACATAAAATTCATTCATGGATTTCTCAAGCTATGTATAGTTGCAAGCAAAGACTACTCTAGCTATGATAACCATAAAACTTACCTCAAATCCTAGCTATGGAAAATGCAAGGTGATTTGTGAAGAGATTCTCCCTCCAATCCTTCCTCCTTCTCTCAAGACGTACTCCTACAAAACTGAATCCGTCTCTAAAAGTAGAGAGGGGGTGTGTACCCAAACTCCCTCTCAACCCTTCCTTATATAGGACTTCTTCCTAAACTATCAGGAGTCATAAATGGAGGAGAGACCCTAATCCATCTACTCTCCCCACTTTCCTTCCTTCTTCATAAATGGATTTAAATGCTTGCAAGGAAAGAAGGGATGGATTAACCAAAGTCTTACAACTCTTCAAATTCTCTACTTCTCAAAATGGAGACTTTAGGGGAGTCATAAATGAGTTTTGAGGCTCTTAATGGGTTGTAAATGACCCCTAACCCCTAAGGTACCAAGTGGGGTAGTTAGCTTTGACCCTAGTTACTCCCTAGGAGCCCAAATGACCCTCCTAAACTCCACCCAAGGTTAACTCGCGAAAATCCAACCCTCAAGACTCAATCTAATCTCTCTTGACTCATCCTTATCTTCCTTGACTCAATCTTATCTTCCTAAACCTTAGGGTAAGCATTGGAAGTATACTAGGTAGCTCCTGGGTAACGTTTAGCCTATGCTAGTCACATTTACTAGCCATGCCAACACACAAGGTGCACATGTGTCAAGTGACACACCAATTTCACACATGAGCATGACTTATTACACATTTACTCAATTAAATAAAATACAATCATACACCACACTTTTAAGAATAAAAATATAATACAAAGAGGTCCATGTCTCTTTTTATAGACATGACCTTAACATCATGGTTTTCATAGAGGTCCATTCTTGAATCCCCGATTAGTACCACGGTCAATTTTCCTACACACTCATTGCATACATCAGTAGGTCCATTAAACCAACACATAAACATATCAAGATACATAATGTAAATTGAACACACATTCACTCACATTTGCATAGATGATTCATTGAACTTAAACAATATCTGCATCTAATCCACATGCATAAACATAACTCTTAATTAATCTGCATATTGATATTATCTAATAGATTACCCGATTACATAATTAGGTGTTGTATACACGCAAAGGATTCGACAGATGCATAAAGTAATACATGTGTCCCAAAAGTCTGACTATAGCAAAATCAGTATTACTGGAGAGCATATAAGTGAAAGATAGTGCTAGTCTATGCCAGGCTGGGGTAGGCCTCACACAAAGCTTGGTTATCAGTGAAGACTACAAACTCTTTGGGTAGGAGGTTGTCATGTCCAAAATCTAGGGCAAAACACACCAAATTTTTTTTTTAAAACTAAAAAGATTAAAGCAGTTGCAACCATGTTGATGAGATAACTCTATGTTTACTAGGTTATCTAACCACATGTTAAAATGATTTGATCCCCACGGGGAATCATGACAAGCACTGGCTTGACAACATCCCTTAGTGGTTCCAATCTGATTAGGGTTCAAGCTTGAATAACCAGGTTTTAGTTTTATTAAAAATGCACGTCTTAATGAGGTGAGGTTAATCTCTATCTTAGTAATGATTTCTAAACAACAAAGTTTTGCATTTAACTTGATTAATCTAAAAACACATTAACCGCTAGGGAAGTCCACTAAGTCTATGAAAATCATTGAGGGTTCACGAGGGTACATTAGGCCGATAAGGATGACAAGACTAATATTGCATAAATAAACCTTTAGTTACATTTAATTAAGCTTCCTAAGGTTAAAACATGTTTACCTAGTTAAAGGTACTATACAATCAAATCATTAATTTACCTATTTATTCCTTTAATAATAAAACTCGTTAATATAGAATAAAAGGATAGTTTAGGTTATTGACATAATACTAGTCATAAATTTAAATCTTATTAAATTTATAATATTATCATTATGTTAATTTTATTCGTAATTAAATGTTCCATTATTAAGTCTCCTCGAGACTATATGCTAATTAAAAAATTTAAGAATTCCAGAACGATATCTTCTAGGATAATTTTCTCTAAATAAATTTAGTTCCTAGTTTAACAAATCACATTTAAGTTTATATTAATTTTAAATTACCATCTAAAATTTTTTAATAGAAAACTTTGCAATTAATGTTATATACCATTTTTAAATAATAGTCCTCCCACTAATTTACTCCAACTTTTAAAATCCATTAATTAAAAAGGCAATACCCACATTTAAATTGTAAAAGTAACTAATTAATTTAAAATAATATTAATGTGCACCCACAAAAAAAAAAGATAAAAAGTTAAAATATCAGCCAACTAATCCCCCAACCCTAATCCTAATTAAAATTAGGGTTAGGCTCCAAATTTAAAATTTTAAATCTTCAACCCTAAAATGTTTCTTATTATTATATGCCCTACAAACTCTAATCCCAAAAATGAGGGATCTCAATGTTTGTTTTCTCTTTTTTTTTGCAGGACTGGATGCTGGGGCAGCCATGGGAGAATGGAAGAATGTAGAAATGAGAGTATATATGTATGAAAATGTATATATACCCTAGGGTATATATATACATCTCCGTATATATATATTGAAAAACTATGCAGGAAAATAGGGCCTGCATCTTGTTTTGGTAATACATCAGATTGGTATCAGAGCAAGTTGAGAAACTTGGGAAGTTAGTGTATGTCTGCATCTACTCATGAATTAGTAGGAGAGTCAAAGATGGTGACAAATGAAGAGTTATCTAAGGAAGTTGATGAGAAAAAGGAGAAGAACAGACTCCTTGAAGAAGCCTTAGAAGGAATGAAGATAAGTCTAGAATAAGTTGCTAATGCAACATCTAGAACCAAAGAAGTGGAAAGCAGTGATAGGGGTAAAAAGATAGTAGAAGAAGACCTTAGCCCTGAACCAGACCCTGTCTTGAATGAAGAGCCCTTCCTAAAAGCCATAAAAGCCATAGGAGGAAGGACATTGGAAGGTATCCCAATGTTTAGTGGAAAGATGAACATAGAGGTAGTAATGGATTGGATTGAAGGAATGGAGAACCATTTCAAGTGTGAAGGAGTGACTGAAGCACAAAAGCTCAAGGTGGCCAAATCAAGACTCAGAGGGTCAGCCTTAACATGGTGGAAATACCTTCAAGACGAGAGGGTAAGAATGGGTAAGCAACCTATAGCAAATTGGAATGCAATGTTCACCAAGCTAAAGGAGAATTATCTTCCTGAAGACTATGTGATTCAGCTTCATAGGAACAAAACTTGAAGCAAAAAGACTTAGATGTGGCCTCATATATAGAGGAATTCCAAAGATTGTGTCTTAGGTCTAATAAACAAGAAGAGGAATCAATCAAAGTTTCTAGGTACTTGGGTGGGTTGAAATGGAACATCCAAGAAGAAATCAGTTTGTGGACACCAACCACAGTGCAAAGGTGTGATCAATTAGCCCTAAGAGTAGAAGAAAAGGATAGAAAGAAGGGTGATTCTAACTTCAAGAACAACAGAGGTAGGGGAAGAGACCAAAGGGGTCAAAGAGGAGGCTATCAAGGCAAAGGAAATGAGCAAAGGTCACAAGGAGAGAACAAGAGACGGAGCATATTACTGAAAGCACTCCAAGAGGGGGTTTTAACAGGTGCATGGGAAATCAAGGAGGTTCCAGTAGAGGGAGAGGAGGTAGAAGTAACTCATAATTTTCAAGTATGAAGTGTTACAATTATGGTCAACTTGGCCACCCAGCATATAGATGTCCTGACAAGCCCACTGGTTCAAACAGTGATAAAAGGATAGCATATTCCCATGAAGACACTTCAAGTGTCAAAGCTCCTGAGATAGACCATCCAGATTTAGAGATGGGTGAGAACGTAATGTTTAGAAGAGTCTTGATAAGCCAACCTAGTAAATATGAGCCCAAGCATAGGAGGGCTTTGTTTAGGATAAGATGCAAGATCCTAGGCAAAGTTTGCAAGGTAATAGTGGACTCTGGTTCCATTGATAATATCATCTTAGAGGAAGCAGTCAACAAACTCAAGTTGACCAAAGTACCCCATGTGAATCCCTATAAGGTGACATGGCTCAACAAAGGCCAAAGTGTACTGGTGAATGAGTAGACATGGCTGAAATTCTCCATAGCAGGGTATAAGGATAAACTCTTGTGTGACATCCTACCAATGGATGCTTGCCATTTGCTGTTAGGAAGGCCTTGGAAATTTGACAATGGGGCAATATATGATGGAAAGGAGAATTCTATAACCTTCAAGAAAGGAGGAAAAACTTTCAAGATTTAGTCTTTGCTAGAATATGAAGAGCCACAGTCCAAGACTCCTAATGTCATGTTGTGTAGTGGAAAGGAGTTTGTGAGAGATCTCAAGGAAGATGAGAATGATGGATATGCTATTGTGATCAGACCTAAGGAGGAAGAAAAACCAGTCAAGGAGCCATTACCATCAGAGATACCAAATTTTATTGAGAAGTATAAAGACATAGTGAGTGATGGCACTCCTACTACCTTACCTCCTAGAAGGGTAGTAAGTCATCAGATAGACTTTATCCCTGGCACATCTTTTCCTAACAAGGCAACATACAAGTTAACCCTTGATCAGAATTTGGAAGTGGCAAGGCAAGTGTAAGAACTCTTGGATCAAGGCTTGATTAAGAAGAGTATAAGCCCATGTCCAATCCCAGTTGTGTTGGCATCCAAGAAGGGAGGAAAATGGAGACTTTGCACAGATTCAAGAGCTATAAATAGAATCACAATAAGGTATAGGTTCTCCATACCTAGGATTAAGGAACTCATGGATTTCCTTGGAGGGGCAATGTACTTTACCAAGTTGGATTTAAAGATTGGTTATCACCAACTTAGGGTGAAAGAAGGGGATGAATGGAAAACAACATTCAAGACTATAAATGGGTTATATGGATGGCTTGTAATGCCATTTGGTCTCTCAAATTCTTCGAGCACATTCATGAGGCTCATGAATGAAGTGCTCATGGACATCAGAGGGAAGTTTGTAGTTGTATATCTTGATGATATACTGATATTTCACAAGACAAAGGAGGAGCATATCAGGCATGTAGAAGCCATGTTGCAGAGATTAAATGAAGAGAAATTGGCTATCAACCTTGAAAAGTGTAAGTTCTTCAAGAAAGAACTAGTCTATTTGGGCTTTGTAGTGTCCAAGGGGTCTTTGCAAATGGACCAAGAGAAATTTGCAGATATCCTGAACTGGCCACCACCTACCACAACAACTAAGGTAAGGAGTTTCCATGGCTTATCCCAGTTTTATGGAAAGTATATCAGAAACTTTAGTGGTATTTGTGCTCCTTTATTAGATACTATCAAAGGTGGGGTCAAAACTAAGTTTAGATGGACCTTAAAAGAAGAGAAATCTTTTGAGTTGTTGAAAAAGCAAGTAGCCACTCAACCCACCTACAATTGCCAAGCTTTGAGAAATTGTTTGCCATTGAGTGTGATTCTAGTGGAATAGAAATAGGGGGTGTATTGAGTCAAGAGGGTAGGCCAATTACCTTCTTTAGTGATAAATTGAATGAGGCTAAGAAGAAATACTCTTCTTATGACTTAGAACTATATGCTTTAGTTCAGTCCCTTAGAAAATGGAGGCGTTATCTGTTTCCCAAAGAATTTGTGGTGTTCAATGACAACCAAGCCCTTAGTTACATTAATGCTCAGAAAAACTAAGCAACATGCATTTGAAATGGATGGAGTATTTCCAAGCATTTAACTTTACAATTGTTGGTAAATAGATTGTTCTTTTCAATTTAACTCCAAAATACCCAAAATGCTTAAGAATAATTGAATATGACAGTTGGAAAATTGTTATTGAAAAAATCAATTTCCCTCTGAATTTAAAGGTACAGCTCCCTTATATGAATGATTTTCAGTGAATTTTTCTCGTTCCTAGTCTAACAGGGGTATGCTCTTAACCCGAGAATAGAAGAGGCAAACCAAGCTAATCCTAGGTAGGAAATAGCTCAAGTAGGACAGATTCAATTCTAAATCTAGCCAACTTTGAGATTTCGTCAATCAGATTAACTCCCAAAATTGGTAATGCATAATCTTCTACTGAAAATGCAGATGCAAGACTAAATACTAATGATGAAACAATAATGAATCGATCTATATCATGAGAACGTTTCCCAAACTCAAGATAACAACAAGTTTCCCCTTTAACAAATTGTATCAAATCGTAATACAAAGCTCTGGTTCAAACACAGATTGTAAATCCAACTTCAAAGAAACACCCAAATTCAACAGAAAGATAAATGAAATGCAAATGGTACAGATAAAACAATGGTATTCAGACATACAAATTTGACTTAGCAAAATTCTATCTTTCACACCAAAATTTAGCCGACCTTTGTATTGATTTTGGAAATAATACATATAGAGTTCCAGATTAGACCGTTACAAAAAGGAGGCAACCAAAACGGTTCAACTTCTTTAACCATAAATGATAACCAAAGGTTTATTGGTTACAATAGTATCAAAAATAGCACAAGGGGGAATCTATTTAAGCTTCAGTTTCCTTCCCCTTGTCTAATTTAGCCCTATAGGCTATAATAGCTGTAATGACTTGAATGAGTTCTTCATGCCTAATGACATGGACTTTAGTGTATTGAATGAGCCACCTAGAGTGTTCCTTGGCAAGAATCTTAATGGCATCAATCCGATCTTTTAGTTCTTTCATCGCTCTGAAACTGCATCCAGTCAATTGCTGGAGTTCTGGTACTTTATCTAGATGAGAGGAAGAATCTCTGCCAGTTTATGCAAATAATCAGAAAATGAATTCTGCAAATTGGGTACTTCGATTATTGCTTTTCCCTAACCACTGGTCTATGATTCTGTATGAAGCCCTAAGAGGAGTTTGAAATCTTTGCTTTGCTCCTCTTTGATCTTGACATTTATCTGTTCCAATCCTATTTCAGCCTGGATGATCATCTTGATCTTAAACTCTAGAATCTGAAGCCATTCGATCAAAGGCTCATCTCCTTTCTGTAAAATCTTAGCTTTTAGAGCTTCTTTAGTCTTCATCTTTACTGCCACATGCAACATAACTATACATTCCTGGCACTTCACCCTTTCTGATGTGAGAGTCTTTAGGTTCTTAGAAATGTTATTTCTCTCTACCTCCAACCTTAGAAGGGTGTTACCTAGTTGTTCAACCACTGCTAGCCCCTCAGACTCGAGCCTCTCAATCAATCGTTTACCAATCTTCCCATAATGCCGGTCCTCTTGCAACTTAGCCAGAATGGCTTGGTTCTCCGCAGCACTATGGTCAAAGTTGGTTTGGGTACTGGGAATGCTTGCAATCAGAGTGAGGAGCTGTCTGATGAAGTTGGTCAACTTAGCCACTTCTGCCTTAAGTTGAACTTTGGTAGTCTTGAGCCCCTTGAGCTCTTCTTCTATCACTACATTGGTATATTTCCACCAATCAACCTTGGTGTCATGATGAGCCAACCCTATATCAAATGACTGCAAATGAAATTTTAAAGCAGTCATATCTTCGAATCTACCTTCCTTAGTTGGTTTGGCCACTTCCATGGTTAAGTACCCAGTCTTAGGATCACAACCCAGGGTAGACATTGTCTTCACTTTCTTTTGTTTTCCCGTTGCAGCCTTGGGATGAAGGGCCCATGATAGAGTATCTTTTCCAGGATTTCTTTCTTCCGCTCTCTTCCTCTTGCATTCCAGGGTATTTTCTATCCATGACTTTGCGCTAGTGACTTTGCTGGTAGAGACCAACTCCTCCATGAAAAATTTCCTTATGACAGGGGGAGTAGCTTTTAGCTGAGAAGTGAATGGGTTCACTGAAGTAGGGGAAGAAGAGATCAATTTGACAACTTGAGCAACCTCTTGTTGCTTCTCAACCTCTTTATCTGATTCTATAGAAGAGGTACTGGAAATATCCTCTCTTACCTAAACTATAATAGGGGATCCTTGCCTTGGAACCTCTTGGGTTGAGATCCCGACTTGCGTATCCATAGCAGTAGCCATAATCAACTCTGTACTCTTGATGGGCTCATTTGCAGACTTGCTTGGATATGTAGTAGTTTCTTCTTTAGTTGTACCAATATCTGGAAGCGAGCCTTCTCCACAAGTCTTCTCCAATGTGATTGTTTTCTCAGGAGGTTCATCACCTCCTCCCGTCGGCTGGGTTGATCCTTTAGAAATAATTGGAATCATTACTGATGAAGTGGTTGTAGTACCAGTAGTATCCTTTGCCAGGGTTTGCTGAGTAGGAGGCTTCCTTTCTAACCTCTTGCTTCGGCCTGCAGTCCATTCGACCCATTGTTCTGTTCTTTTGTAGATACCCCCCATTAGAGTCTGCAAATCACTAATGGCTTTGTCCAACATAGGTTTAGAACTGACAAGGGTGAGATTTACCTCCTCTAGATATGTATTATCATACATATGATTTCCATCATCTTCTAGCCCCTCTACTCCAATGTTAACATTGAACCTTTTGATTTGTTCAATAGTTAACCGGGCGTAGCATCTCTCTCTGCTTTCCAAATCATCCTTACAATTATCCCAGTAGTCTTCAATATCATGTACATGATGAATTTTGTGACTCATTTACAATACATCCCTGGCATAGTTCACTGGGTCATATTGTGGTCTCAAGACATCATAGGTTTCCAAAGAAGACCTCTTTGAGAATGTCTTGAGAACATTCTTTGCCTCTGTCTGGGATGCATAGCTGTAAGCTCTGATGGTCATGGGGAAGTCATATCCCTTCTTCTTAGCTTTAGCACAAATTAAGTTCACTTGGAGTGCTTGCCTCATTACTTCGATCAACATGATCATATCAGTAGGATGCCTGGGCAGCTTCAAAGGGAAATCATCAAAACCTGTAAGACAAAGATATGAGAAACCTCTAAATTGAATAAAATAACACCCATACTGGCTGATAAAGGCCATGGCCTTGGGAGAGAATCTCCTTTCTAGACAGCCTTGGAGCTCCCTACACAATCTCATTGTAAACACATCATTAACCCGAAGATACTCAACATAACTGTTATGCAATTGCAAAGAGGGGAAAAATTCATAACTCTTGACATCATCAAGAAATTTCTCTAATCTAGGAAGACCTGGCCAAATTTGGAGTGTAGCTAGAATATATAAGAGGACTGAAGACATGTAAAATTCATTATGGCATTTAGCTCTATCTAGGTCCTCTGAGAGATTCTCACTTACCATAAGCACCCAATCAATGAAGTGATGTTGGGAATAGATTACCTAAACTAGGAAGAAGTGATGATCAACAAAGTTGAGTGCCTCACTCTCACCTCTGATCCTGTGGAGTAACACCAGGATGTCTATGATCTCTGGCTTCAAATTATTACTATATAATGTCTTCGGCAGCTTCCCTTTGGCACTCTTGGGTTCTTGAAACCATGCTTTCATTATCTCTTTCTTCTAAACTACCTTTTTGGCAATATATTCAGTCACTGCTCAATTGTATGTCATTTCTAAATACTCCACTAATTATGGGATACAGAGAGAGTTCTAGACATACTCTCTATCAATAGAAAGAAGCACTGTGTTTTCGGGCAAAAATATTTGTTTGGTGTCTGGGTTGTATTGGGTAATACATTCTTGAACCAGCTCTGGGGCTTGAACTGCTACAGGAAAACCAGCTGCTTGAACTAGCCCGCTCTCCTTTAGTTTTTTAGTAATCACATGCATCTGGTCTTCCTTTAACCTATTCTAAAAATTCAACATGTCAAAGAACTTCAAAGAAGTGTCTGAGATCTTATGTCGGTCAAAGGTAATGCTATTCATTCCATCGAATCCCATGAATCTGGAATCCTTGCTTCTGATGATTCATATTTGGAAATTAGAAGTATCTCTTAGGGATCCAGGAGGAATGAATAGCTAAAATATGAGACTTTGGATTCAAAACAATTTGGCGAACAAATGGTGGCTCTTGTTCACAACTTTCAATTGATTTTATAAATTTTGAATTCTTACCATTTAACGGCCAACTTCCCACACCACATGAATGAAAAGACCCCAACATTAATGAAAAATCCCGTTATGAAGTAAAATGACTTTATTTGAATTAATTACCTTGCTCTTATGGGCTATTAAGAAATGTCTTTTCACTTTTGGTAACCGCAACGGTAACTTTTCTGAGGTAGCAGAAAATTACTTTTCCGCTTCTCCTTTGGGCAAAGAAGTGCTTTTGGAGTGCTCTCGGTTCAAAAATATACCAAGGGGTAAATTTGGTCTATCAGGATGCCAAAATGGCATGTGTTGATTTCATCTGCTTCCTTTATATCTTAGATTCTTTATGAGACAGGTTCTTCCCCGAAATTGCTTCATTTAAATGGTTTGGCAGAAAACATACTCCCTGGGTCAAAACCCGCCTGTAGGAGTAGAGGAGAAGTCATTTTCCTCTTTTCCGCCTTTAGGCTTATTTCCTTGATTTCTTTCTATTGAATCATTCCTTTTGGCTTGTAGAGGTGTAATCTAGACACAGTAGCCCTTCTCCAGCCTAAAGGATCCATTTTAGAGCTGTACTTCTTTTTGAGACATCACTTAGTAGTCATTAGCGGAAGATGCACTCTGTTGATACTTTTTTGCCAGTGGAGAGGCTCGAACCCGATTTTCTGCCAAGCTGCAAAATGAAGTATTACGGCTACATACTTCCATTGTGTGTAACACTGATGTTAGAAATATTCAAACCATGATGTTTACCAGATTGGGAACTTAACCTACCCAATGAAAACATAAACTCATAAGAAGAAACCATCCGGTTCACAAAAGAGAAGGTAATTTGGAAAAATCTGGTAAAGGCTCCTTAGCCTAAGGGAAAGTTTTCTAGACTTAGACTGAAGACTAAAAAGAAGCTTTCAAGACCACCACTATACATTAAACACTCACTTTTTTCTGAAAGGTATGCAGAATAAAAGTGGGGCAACAAATGGCTCTTTCTAGGGACTTGGACATTCACATGTCCAAGCAAGGAATCTCAAATCTCTGGTTTTGCAAAGCTCAACAAAAGACAGCTCACAACAAAAATAAAGCAAGACATAGAAAGGGAAAATAGGAAGGGAACCTAACTAGGAAAACAAAAGAAGGAACTAAACGTAACTATTGTACAATACAAGAGTTACCTGTTTTCAATTGAAATTTGATAAAGTTTCAAATCCTAACCATTATACGTCAGGGTTAGCGCTTCACCATCTGGATATGTCAATTTGAAATAATTCTTCTCAAATGCTTGATGGATCTTGAACGGTCCTTTCCATAGTGTTTCAAATTTTTTGTGCATGCCCTTGGGTTCCCTACGCTTGTCCCACAACAAGACCATGTCTCCTATCATAAATTTCTGGGGTCTGCTCTTTTTGTCAAACAAACTCTTTACACGTATCTGATTCTGTGTAATGTGGTCTACCATTTTCTCTCTTTCTTCTTCTAGTTTGTTTAGGTACATAATCCTCTTTTCTAAACCATCTTCATATATTCCATCTTCTACTATTGTTCTCAGTTTGTAGGTTGCTAACTCTAGTGGTAATGGAAGACTGGCCTCTACTTCGTAAACAATTTCAAAATGGGGTACAGGTATGGCTCTTTTGGGAGTCACTCTATCTTCCCAGAGGGATTCATATATTTTCTTATGCCAGGTTCTCTGGTTGTTTACTACAAGCTCCTTCATGATATTCACCAAGTTTTTATTGTTGGATTTAGCTTGGCCATTCCCTTGAGGGAAATAGTAAAAAGAATGACTGACCATGAAGTCGTCCTCAAAGCAAAATTCAGTAATTTATTGAGAAGAAAAGTATGCAGTGTTATCCATAACTAACTTAATAGGCACACCAAACCTTACCAGGATGCTTTCTTTGATGAACTCACATACTACTTCTAAAGTAGTCCTCTTAGTTGCTTTCGCCTCCACCCATTTTGTGAAGTAGTCAGTCGCAGGGATTATGTAGGTATGACCTGCACTGGACGTGGGTTTTATAGGACCAATAAAATCAAGACCCCATTGTTGAAAAGGACCTTCAATTATCACTGGTCTCAGAGGAAATGCTTCTAACTGTGGCTTTCCAGTCAACATTTTGCATTTCTCACACTTTTCTACCCAGTGGTAAGAATCTCTGAACATTCATGGCCAGTAATAGCATTGCCTTAGAATCTTGAATGCGGTAACTAACGAGGAGAAATGTCCTCTATAGGCTTCATCATGAAATACTTTTAACAAATTCTCTTGTTGCTGTATGTCGACACATCAGAGAAAGGTCCCGTCTATTGATCTCTTATATAACCTATCTTCCCAGATAACATATTTAGAAGCCTTTAGTTTCAGGTCTCTTCTTTGCTTAGAAGTCAGCCCTTCAAGGCATTCACCATATGTAAGGAAATACACGATGTTTTCAAACTAGGGGTCTTGCATACTTACTGCCAAAACCAATTGTGTAGCTTCTGGATCTTCGCCTACTTCATGTTCTGCCATTGCGTTGCATAGTGCATTGTCTCTGACCAGCCTTGTTGGCTTGATCTCTACATCATATTCTTACGTTTTAGCTACCCATGCTCCCTTGTTGTTACATCCTACATCCTGTTGAGTCAATATTCTTTTCACTGCGATATCAGGTACATAAACAAGAGAATGTGATTGTAAGACGTAGAATCTGAAATTATTTAAAGCCTTAACGACTGCGAAAGTGTGTTTTTCAGTTTGGGAGTATTTCAACTCATTATTTTTTAGAGGTGTGCTCATAAAAGCAATAGGAGACTGGACTCCCTCCTCATTTTCCTGCAAGAGAATGGCTGATAGAGTATGTTTAGAATAATAACAATAAATTACAAAGTCTTTCTTATAATCTGGGTGGCATAACACCGGAGCATTGGCTATGGTGTTCTTTATGTTTTTGAAGGCTTTCTTACTGGATTCATTCCACTTTAAATTCACATTTCCCTTCATCATATCAACTATACATTTAGTAATTTTTGAAAAATCTGGAACGAACCTCCTGAGAAAGTTAACCTGACCAAAAAAAGATTTTACTCCAGTTTTATTCACAGGTAAACTCAATTGCTGAATAACTCTGACCCTTTCTGGATCGATTCTTATGCCTTCCTGGGAGACAATGTGACCTAGCAATTTCCCCTCAGTTACATAGAAGACTAACTTCTTGGGATTTAATGAAATCCCATCCTCCCGACACCTTTGCAATACTTTCCTTAAGTCATTTATATGATCTATTCTTTTCCTAGAGAATACAGTAAGTTCATCCAAATACATACCAATGATTTTATTCTTCATATCACTGAAGGAAAGGTCCATACCTCTCTAAAAATTAGCTCCAACATTGATTAGTCCAAACGACATTCTGTAGTAAGCGAAAGTGCCCTCCAGGGTTGTGAACACCGTTTTATGCTGGTCCACTTTCTTAACTTCTATCTGATTATATCCTGAAAAGCCATCCAACATAGACATCATTTTAGCTTTGGCTATAATCTACAGTAAGTGATCCATATTGGGAAGAGCATAATTGTCCTTCAAAGAAGATTGGTTAAGATTTCTGAAGTCTACATAGATTCTTATCTCTCCGTTCTTCTTCCTCACAGGCACTATGTTTGCCACCCAGGTAGAGTGGTGAATAGGATAGATGATCCTTGCTTAAGCATTTTATCTACTTCCTTAAATATTGCATCAGCAAATTTGGGATTATAGTTCCTTTTCTTTTGCTTGAACATGGTAGCTTCAGGTTTTAAGGGGATTTGATGTTTGAATTTCCCACCCATAAAACTTTTCAGGTCCTCATAGCTCCAGGAAAAAATGTCCAAATATTCTAGGAAGAGTTTCCTGGCCTCATTCCATTCTTCTTTAGTACAACACTTCCCAATGTTGATCATATTGGGATCTTTCTTAGTTCTGATATTCATTCCTTTATATTCGCTAGTAGTAGGACCTCTTTCGATTCTTTTCTTCTTCACAAAAGTGTCGTGCTTGTTGAATTTTTTTTCAAGAGTAACTAGATGGGGCAGAATGATATTACCTTGTAGCTGGATAATATCTGACTTATCTTTCTTTTGCTTGTCTCGATGATATCCTTTACGATTGCCATAGACTACTTTGTGGAAGTCACCACCGCTCTCTAGAAAGAGAAGGAGATTCTTGTCATCTTTGAACACTTGCCAATCTTCCACATTGTCAAGTACAGATGGTCGATATATGACTTCCACTTGGTACGTCTTGTCTTTGAATTCTGGATGGGGAAGGAGTAATGAAGCTGACATAGCCAGGGAGTCCACTTTGGCATTCAACTCTCTCAGCACTGACTCAATAAAGAATGCGTCCAGTGTTTCTATCTCATCCCATACTCTATTTATGTAGTTTTTTAATCTATGATTTTTAGTAGAGTATTGATTCTTAACCTGGCGCACGATAAGCTCTACATCACCACGAGCTCTCAAAATATTCATGCCTTTTTCCTTTGCAGCGATGATTCCTAACAGAAGGGCTTTGTATTCAATAGTATTGTTGGTATTTTTGAATTCTAATTTATAAACCATAGGCTCACATATTCCATCTGGTGATATCAAGACCACACCTGCACAAGATCTTGACGAAGCACAACTGCCATCAAATTCAAGTGTCCAAATTTGAGATGACTCTTCTTTGGCAGAAAATTCCTTTCCCGGTTCTCCTGGTTTCACCTCTTCATTGTGATCATCAGTAAAGAGCATATAGTTTCCAAATTCCAATTCTTGATACAAAATTTGGGCTTTAGGATCATCATCTTTCAGCACTGTAAACTTAGCTTTCTCTTCCGGGACTAATTTAATATTTTTGTTACACACCGGGATTAAAGCTTGAGACCAATCTAACTTTATTTCCCCTCATAGATCTCTGTAGAAACTCCTACTTAGCAACAAACCATATCTAGCACGTATATCAGCAACCAGAATTGTTAACAACATCTTCTTCCAAGGATGCACTGCCAGAGCCACTTGGGCATCCTTAATTTTTCCAACTAGAGGTACTTTCTTGGAGTCCATAGAATATCACCTACCATGAGCTTTAGTAAGGGTAAGGCCTAAAGCTTTAGCCACTGTTGATGGAATCACGTTATCTGAGGCCCCAGAGTCTATTATACAATTTCTCAACTTGCATCCATTGATATATAAAGACACATAGAATGGATTAGGCTTCTGACCTAGGAAAGTAGCTAATATAGATGATTCACCTTGCTCAATGGGCTCCACAAAAATTGACTCATTTTCTATAGTAGTCACGACGTTCTGGTTTAGGTTTTGATTCCCTTCATTACAATAATCTACTAGTTTCTGCAATTCTATAGGATTGGATTTCAGATAATCTATGGGAGAGATTTGAATTCAAGAGTCTCTACATAATTCAATAATGTCAAAAGATTTATGCTCCTTACTTGGTTTTAGAATTCTCACACCTTGATTGGATTCCTTAGAGTTGGAGGTAGACACCTCTTTATTTTTAGGTGGGGGGGGAGAGGCATGACCTTTATCTTTCTAGCTCCTGGTCAAGACCGTATAGGAAGTCTCGTCTATGGTCACATAACATGTTGCTCCTTGTTTTGAATCAGACTCATACTCTAAATATAAGTTTTTAGAGTCACCATGTGAGTAAGAGTCTATTTCAGTGTCGGAGACTCCATCATTCCATTCATCAGTCTGATGCATTTGCGAAGCACGGGTTACGTCAGGGAAACTTTTTCCATTGTGATATGTAGTTAGATGAAAGGCGCACATATTCCCTCTTTTAGGGGGGGCTTCAATAGCTAGTCTTTGTGGTGGACTAGTTGTAACACCCCAAAATTGGCACCTAATAATCCAATCAATTTTGGTGCATTTTCTCATCCTCGAAGTCCTATTGTACTAGGCAAATTCTTCTCCTAATTGACTTTAATTGACTGAGTTTCAAATGCAGAAAACCCAAATTTGTATAAATCTAACATTACATCAAATTCCTAAATTCTTAGAGTTTATTAGCTAAAAAACCCCTATGATTAATTGATTTAATCCTAAAGTCTTAAGTGCTTTTAATCAAATCAATTCCACCCCCTTTGGTTAATATACATAAAAAGAATTGAAAGGTTATTTAATTATTAGATGAATTATCCTCAAAAAGGAATTCCATAATTCCATGTGAAAGGACACTCATGTGGCAATAATTCACCCTTTTATTTAAATAATCTTTGCATTTTTGTCTC
>MU223092.1:258842-296413 GCA_018584345.1 Thuja plicata | reverse complement strand
TGGAGAGAGAATACACCCTTTGATCATGATACTTTAGTGGAGCTTGAGTATTTAGACACCCTTACATGTTCTGATGGATCAGAGGCTTGTCTCATAGTTCCCACTCTTCAGACTGAGACTTCATTAGTATCTCCTGTTGCTCCTGATTTTGTGTAGCAGAAAATCATACATCTTCCAGACATAGATACTTTGGACTCTTATGTTGCAGACATATCTTTCTTGTTTGTTGAGTCTTATATTGTAGATTTGGAGGATTATTTTGAGGACATTCATCTCCTTTACCTTGACAGTCAGGTTATTACTGTTCACCCACCATTATTCATGCATTCAGTGATTGCATTTTAGGATTCTCCACATCAGTTTGGATTTGGCATCATTTGTTTTAGTTTAGACAAAAAGATTCTTTAGCATCCGATCATGGCACACATCCTGAGACAGATTGGTTCATCACTCTTCACAGGGTTTCTTCGACATCGTCCTTTGGATTCATTTCTTCCCAAGGGGAGGAATATCATTTGTTGCTTTAGGATCTCCTTTTGGATTCTGCATCAGGCATATACCATTGTGACAGGAGTTTGTTCATTCTGGGGGGACTTTAGTGTCTCATCCCTCTCTCATGGGGGGATGATTGTACTTATGGTCTTGAGAGAGTCTCTTGAGCCATTTATTTTTTGCATTTGTCTATCTCTTTTTGGAGAGGGGTTTTTCCCACTGGATTTTCTTCTTTGTCTCCAGTTTATAGAGATTTCCTTGTATTGGGTACCTGATCAGGCCTTGTTGCTGGGACCCATTTCCTGCTTTCATAGTTGTGCTAGGTTAGCTTAGCCCCTGCGCTTAGCTTAAGGGGGGTTGTTAGAGTAATCATTAGTTTCCTTATTAATTAAATCATGTTGATTTAATTAGTTAAGTTATTACTCTTTAGTGCTTAAGCTTTCTCTTAGGTGCATTAATAATTAATTCTTTTATTAATTATTAATGTGCAACCTAGCTTTTTTAGGCTTTAGGGTTTTGTTCACCTTTATAGGTTGAACCTTGTAATTCTTTTTTCATTAATTCAGATTACATTTTTTGCTCTCACTTCTGAGTTCTTCTTTTTTCTCCTTCTGCTTCTCTCTTGTAATAGGTTATTTGCATGCAGGTATTCTTGGCATTCTATGGATTTGTATTTCTCAAATCCTACACAAACTTATAGTCAAATTTGCATTTAATTCTTTCATGCTTTTTGAGTTTAAAATTGCATAATTAGGCTAGTTTCAATTGCAATTAAAGATATGTTGATTTCATTTATGATTGATTTACATGTTTAATATATCAATTCCATCTTTCAAGATCTCTAGTTTAAATGCAACTCCTTTTCTAGTTTAAATAAAATTTCCATTCTAGATCAAAAGCATTTGAATTCTAGATTAGGAGTATTTGCTTTCTTAGATTAATTGCAATTTGCTTCGATAGAGTAGTTTCAATCTTAGTTCTAGACTAGTTGCAATTCACTTTCATAGACTAAGAGCAATTTTATTTCATAGATTAATTGCATTTCAATTCATAGAATAATGACAATTTCATCTTTTCTCATGCTTTAGAAATCCTCCATGTTAGCAATGGTCAGGTTGTTGGCTCTCGTTCTGAGAGTAAATTTGACATCCAAAACTAATTAGGAGGTAGCAAGTCATTTCAATTGAATTTGCAGGATAAACAATTAATGTTTGTCTTTGTGAATTGAATGACTGTGTAAAGACTATGCTGAGTTTGTGCTTGATTTAGAGGTCACATTCAAGCACACACATTTTGGCGCCCACTGTGGGGTAGAAAAAATGATTTCTAGCCTCGTTTTCGAACTTCTTGACTGTGTTTTTTGAGCTCTGCCATACGTCCATACTACACTGGTACAGATTCTCGCACGAAGTTTTGCATCGAGCCACGTGAAGTTTTTCTCCCAGTAGCACTCTCTTGCACGAGAAAACAGAAAGCTCGCACGTGTCGAAGTACTTTATCGCACGCGTCGAAGCACTTTCTCACGTGAACTTTGACAGATAGACATTTAAAATTCAAAATTTTTAATTTTCTATTTCTCTGTTCTGAGATCTGTTTCTGCTCTGGTTTTTCTATTTCTAGTTTTCGGCTACAACATAACAGTGGTTTGCAGGTTCTCTTTCCAAAAATCAAAACTTTGTAACGGTTTACTTGTAGGATGATAGTCAAAGGCATAATTAAAATGCCATGTTTATTTACTATTTTTCATTCACATAGTCTAAATAGGGATTTGTTAAAATTTTGTAAGGATCCTGATAGTAAAGTAGGGTAATAGGCTCTTCATTACATGGAAGTGATGCCCATGGATGAAACTGAGACCTAGATGTTGCTAGCATGACGGATACTTGGGGAAGAAAAGCAAGATAGCAAATCTTTAGCACTTCTACTTGTTAGGGGATTATGCTCTTCTCTCTTTGAGAGAATCAGAAACCCAAAGACTTGTGGACTTGGTGGAGTGAAACTATCTCAGTGATGAATATGTTTGATGTGTTTGGGTGAGGTGCAAAGGTAGATAAGTATGCTCTTCTCTCATTGAGAGAATCAGAAAATCAAACCCTTGAATCCAAACCAAGTTGAGTCACCTTTAGAGGGCCTGCCGAAAGTTGAACCTCTGGGAATGACCCAAGTGAGTACACACCTTTCGCTAGTGATTCCACCTCACTCTAATAAAGTCTACTTTTTTGTATTCTAAAGACTCCAAAGCCATAGTAAATTATTTCTCATTGATTTCGACTATCATCATGAGAAAGCCTTGTTTGTCATACTGAGCGGCGCCGCTTCTAGCCTTTCTTGCAAGGGTGTGTGACTTACAAGTGTTGGTGTGGCTGCGAGGCCCCAGCTCTGTATCAGAGGCATTGGAGGTTATTGTGAATGGAATCCTATTAAACACTCTCTTAGTTATATGCCTACCCAGTTCACCTCTGAAAGGAGACATAATCTGTGCGCAGGGAGAGGGAAGAATCTCTCCCCTAGATTCTCAACATAGGTATGCACCAGGATATTTGAAGTGGTATATGAAGCTGGCCCCTATTTAAGGGTAACCTTCAAAAATATATACTTATTCCTTGGAAACACCAAAAACATGGGCGCTCTTTCGAGAGTGACACTGCTGTGTGAGGTGCATGCATACGCATAAGACAACGGGGCATAGATTTTGTCTTCTCAACCAATTTTCTTTGTAGGGATAATTGAGTGTTTATTCTTAAGTCTTAAACTATCCATACTATCATCAAACAAAGACTCCCATGTTTCTACCAAGTTGCTTTGTCCTTGGTGGAATTGTTCTCAACTACTGTTTGCATCACTACTGCCTGATTGAAACTTCATGTTTTTAAATGAGTGCTTGTCACCTTGAAACAGAGATTGCTGATTTATATCATCTTAAAACTATCCTAAGCCTGGAAATATTGGTAGAGAATAGTTCCCACTGTGTCTCAAAATCTGGTTTTATCTTGAAAACTGAGTTTGTTTATCTGCCTTATCTGCCTCTTGTCTCGGATTTGATTGCTTGTTCCTTCGTTGTCTGCAAACCGAGACTAGTTGTTTTGAGTTGCAAACTGACTGATTCATACTCAAAATTGTCTTGTCTCTTTGTCTCCATCCTATTTTCTTGTGTTTTGTACCTTGCGACACGATAGTCATATCTTGGCTATTCTAGCCATACCTCTGACAATTCGTGTCGGGTGCATCTCAGACCTTGGCTGTTCTAGCCTATTACCTCTTTTTTTTATACCTTTAGAGACAGAGTTCTAAGTCAGATCATAAGTTTCCTCTTGTATCAGCTTTGTCTATGCCGGTTACAACTAGGAACGGTAATATCTTTCCTATACACAGTTCTGGAGTAGGTAGAGGTAAACCTCGCAATCAAGGAAAAGGTCATTCTGAACCCGTTATTCAAGTGGATAATCAAGAGGGATCGTCACGTTCCTTGTCCCCATTCAATGCAGACCCAAGTCTGAATCCAAAGCCAGTGCTTCAGTTTTGTTCTAATCCATTATTTCAAAATCAGCGTAATCCATTTCTCTCAAGCCAACAAGGCTACAAGAAGTCATCTATTTGGGTCGATCCTATTAACAACCCTCGCTACCTTAGTCATCCATTCCAACATTTCAATCATTTTGATTCACCGAAGAGCACATTGGCTATGAGTTCTCAGTCTCATACTGAAGGAGTGCACACGGAACAATCTCACATTAACAACATGACGTCTCCTTTCGATTACACACAAGGTCATGACCAATCTCAACATGAACAAGGTCAAGAGCAATACCAGGGTCAAGACCAAACTCAAAGAATTTATGAAATTCTTGGCAATGAAGATGACCCCATAACTCAAAATGATATAGATGCAACAAAGTCTAATAAAGCTCTTATTAAAATGCTTTAGATACTCCTTGCGGAAGACAAAGAAAAATATTTTCTAGATTTAGGAAATCAAGGAGTCAAATTACCTGTGAATTTCCAACTTGACACGCTTGTTGCCAAAGAAGAGGAAACTAAAACCTCCAAATTACATAAGATAATCCAAGACATGAAAGGTCAAATCAGCCAACTTATGAAAGATAAGGACAAACCTACGTAGTAGTTCACAATGGAAATTATATGTCCTTTTCCGTTTGATAGGAGCATTGTTATGCCGCCTTTTCCCAAAGGTGTAGAGCTCACAAAATATGACAAGTATCTAGGTACCACTGATCCCCAGGATCATTTAAGAGAAATTGGTGCCTTGTCGATGGAGTTTATACATGATCAAACATATTTGATGCATCTTTTTCCATGAAGTTTGGGTGGACCCGCTATGGAATGGTTCTCATGATTGCCCACTAGCATCAAAACTTTTGACGAGATTGCCAATCTTTTTATGCAACACTATTCTCATAATATTCAACATCATGTCAAAATAAGGGATCTTTTCAACCTTAAACAGAAGCAAGGGGAACCATTCTTGACATTTCTCCAAAGATGGAGACAACTTTGCACAAAGTACCCTCGCAAAATACCCGAGTCTGAGAAACTCGATATATTCTTGGATAATCTCACCCCTGACTTCGGGTATCAAGTCCAACTTCAAGGTCCCCTTAACTTTGATAGTATGATAAAACATGCTGTGAGAATAGAAGCATTCATGGTTAAAAAAGGCGAATTGACCTTGTATAAAGATAACAAACAAAATCCCTCATCGTCCAACAAAGACAAAGGTAAATTTCCCAACAAAAATAGAGATGTTGTGAACGATGGGGTGGTCGATAACGTGAATTCAAATTCTTCAAAACCGGTCTTTAATCTCACCTTGGGTATACAAGTGACCAAAGCTGTCGAAAAGGCTGTAATCAATAATCAACAACCTTCTAAATTTTCTGGCAACAAACCTTGGGTAGTGCGACCCAAGCTTGAATTTACCTCTTTGGGAGAACCGCTTGATGTGTTTTTCAAAACTTTGGTGCAAAATTAGATTCTTTCTCCTTTGGAGAAACATTTATATGATCCACAACCAAGACCTCATTGGTGGAATGAGAATGCTTACTGTGATTACCATCAAAACAAAGGTCACAAGACTGCTACTTGTGTCTAATTACGACATAAAGTCCAAGATTTGAATGATAATCAGGTTATCATTATGGAGAATCATAACAAGAATTCAGATCATCAAGCATTCAAAGATCCCTTTCCTTGTCATGAGAAAGGTGAATCCTCCAACGCTCATAATAATAATTCCAAAGTTAATTATGCCAATACCACTTACGATAATGTGATCAACATGATTGAACCAGTGGAAGTGGAATATTGTAATATGTTTACCAGCAAGGGAAGTGGGAATGTTTCTAAACCCAGAACCCCATTTGTCTTGAGAGGCCCTATGTCTCTATTATCTGAATTCAAAACATCTTGAAATTGTGTGAACGTTGTTACTAGGTCTAACACTAGAATCTCTATCAAGGGTCCTAACCCTCCTGCTGCTATGTCCGCGCCAAAACAAACTGTGGATAAGACTGTTGTTGGTTCTACCAAAAAAACCACAAAGGCAGTCCCTACGCCTCCTACTGCTGGTTATAGCATTCTTGACAAGCTTCAAAGGACTAATGCTCAGATAACTATTTTTGAGCTATTGAAAATCTTGCCTGCTCATAGGCAGATTCTGAACAAAGCTCTCACTGAAGCTAATGTCCCCAAAGATATCAATTTGGATCAGTTTCAATCCATGGTGGGTCATTTGACCTTGCCTCATTATTTATCCTTCTCTAAAAAAGATGATCACTCAATTAGTCACCTGCACAATTCTCCCCTGCACATAGAAGTCATGATCGACAAACAACTAGTCTGCCATGTGCTCATTGATAATGGTGTTGGTCTTAATATTTGCTTCACTCATTTTCTTGCTCAACTAGGTTATGGTGAGGATTGCATAGATTCCCACAAGAGAATTACCATAAAAGCTTATGATGAAGAAGAGAGAACATCTAAAGGTCTAGTTGTGCTACCCATTCAGGTTGGCCCAGTTGAAAGAGACGTCATATGTCAAGTGCTAGATCTTCCTCTTGCATATAATATTCTGCTAGGAAGATCATGAATCCACGAGATGCAAGTGGTTCCTTCTACATACCATCAGTGTATCAAGTTTTCTTTTCAAGGCGTAGAGGTGACCGTTCCCGCTAGCATGGGTTCTTCTTGTAATGCTCTCACTCAATCGACTGACAGTCTTGTTCCAACTAATAGAGAATACACAGAAATCTGTGATGCCAAGCTCAAAGACATGGAACAGACACTGAAAATCACAGATATAGGCATGGGGGGATATCAAATGGAACCTGTGCTATCATTAGAAGCTCTACCCCTGTCTCCTTGATCTTATGGGAGAGCTTCTGAACACAACAAATCTTTCGTTACCCCTGAGATAGTTTATGAGGGTACATTTGTATGGTCTAATACACCATTGGAAGATGAGGACGAGGAAAGAGCTATCAAGGCTTGGATTTGTAAAGGAAAGAACACAGCTGAACAAACTCCCCTGGCTTCTGAATTAAATCCTAATAGTGAGGGTCTTAAGATTATGAAATGTTTTGGGTACAAAGGAAGTGGCCTAATAGGTGTGAATGACAATGGGTTAGTGGAACCTATCCAAGCTATAGGTCAAAAGACAAAAGATACCGCTGGTTTAGGTTTCGAAAAGATCCCGTTTCATCTAGGGATCAATAAATTTGTACCAAAAATAGAGCCTACACCAGAACCTGAAGGCACAACTGCAGTCGACACTATACAAGATATCTCGGATGAGGATTTCTTTCCTTATCCCATCCCTCCAGACCTGGAAACATTCTTTGCTGAGCCAGACAAGTTTGTGCCACGCACCTGTACTACTGAAACTGACAGTGATTCTGATCAAACCACTCCATTTGAGACACTAACTTTTGAGCAATGGAAAGACTTACAAGATCCTAAATTCAAAGGAGAATAGTACATACCACCACACTTTCAAGAATGGTGAACACAAGAACAGACTAGTATTACAAGAACTCAAAAACCTTCATGGTGCAAGCACCCAAGTCAGAGTTTGGATATAGACTCTCATGAGTATGAGTTTGATAGTTTGTCAGCAGGATCTTATGAAAGACTTCTCAACGTAAGTGAGGGGTCTAGTGAAAATCCTAATGAGTCTAAGTCTATAGGTGCTAAAATTTCTTCTACTTCGGTCATTAGGGATCAAAAGGATTCAAACACACCTTTGGATGAGATCGGTTTAGCTCTCAGCTTGCTTGTTAATGCTTTTGATGACCATACTATGAATGCACTTGAACCTATCGCATCTCTTTCCCTCCAACATCCTAAATTAATAGACTGGAATTCCCCTTCTTCATCCAGTGAAGTCCTTACATTCCATAATGATTACACTTTAGCCTGCTACCTTCACGTTGTTGAGCCTGTAATGTACTCCACTAGTGAAGAATTTGTCAACATGACCGAGGCTGACATCAAGTACCTTAGTCAGAAAATTAAAAGAAGAAAAAATAAGTTCTCTAGTGGTGAAAACCACGTTGTGGTAGTATTAGAGCCAAAAAAAGTAAAAATAAAAGATGTACCTAAAGGTGAAAACCTATCTGAGGCACCTGAGGGTGAGGTACTTGATGCACTTCCGAGTCACTTCCAGGAACGCTCATCAGTTTTAATTGAACCAACTCAGCCGATAAATTTGGGAACAGAAGAGCATCCACATATCATTCACATGGCCAAGTCATTATCTACAGAGGAACTTAAGGAATTTATAGAGTTTTTCCAAGATAAAAATATAAATTTTGCATGGACATATTCTCACATGCCGGGTGTGGATCTTGATCTCATTATGCATCACTTATCAATAGCACCAGGTGTGAAACTTGTCAAACAAAAACTTAGAAAGATGCATCCGCATGTAGCTTTATTGATTAAAGCAGAATTGGAAAAACTTTTGAAAGTTGGGTTCATCCGAGTGATTGATTATGTAGAGTGGATTTCTAATATAGTCCCAGTGACTAAACATGACAAATCTATTAGGGTCTGCACAAACTTTAGAGATTTAAATTTGGCATGTCCTAAGGATGATTTTCCACTTCCTAATATTGACATGATCATGGATATGATAGTGGGATATGAGATGTGTTCATTAATGTATGGCTTTTTTATGCCCTGCATCCCCGTCCCTAAATTTTGTGTGCAAAATGTTGGGTCCCCCCTTTTTGTTTTTGCTTGCGGCTTTGCCTTGTCTTTCTTTCCATTTTTGTTTTCTTTCTTTGGGGTTTTCTTCCCCAGTGTGGTGTTTTGTTTGTTTTCTTTTCGTCTCTGGGACTCCGGTCCCGGAGGTTACCCTTTGCTGGAAACTAGATTCTAGACTCCAGGATTCTTCGCCATGATGTTCTTAAGGACATCATCGCAAGGAATCCCCAGGCCTGGAGTCCAGAGGTTTTTCTTGTCTGGAGATTGCCGGGAGGAGGAGGATTACCTTTTTACCACGGGTATAAATAGATCTTATATGTCACTTTCACATTTACCACGATCAAAACTTCCAAGCACTTAGAGCGATTAACAAAGCGATTTCAAAGCGATTAACAGAGCATTTGCAGAGAGTTTATGATAATCAACACTTAACATTTCCAATCACTTTCAAGCAAGTGCAAGTGCTTCATGGTGGTGACTCTGACCGTTTGACAACTCGAACTGTTGTAGAGCTCCTACGGTAAGACCTCCCTTTCCTCCGTCTTCTGCGTTCTCAGGTTGGTGTTTTTGTTCTCCCGCTTCTCTGGTTTTCCTCCGTTTCATTTTTTTTTGGTTTGTCTTGTTTGCCTTGTTGGTTTGTTTTGTTTCTCTGTTTCGTCTGGTTTGCTGTCTTCTGGTTCTACCATGCTTTGGTGGGTCAGCTCTGCCAGAGGGTTGTTTTCCCTCTATGCAGAGGTGGTTTGTCAATAAAGTGTGTAGATAGCTGTATATATGTTTTTGCCGTGTCTGGTTTTCTCGCGGACGTCGTTTCACATTGTATTTTATGTTTATACGTGTATATTTATGTATACTCTATATATCTCTCCACATCTTTGTATGTATCCCTCGGCTCCATGTATATCCTTCTAGGTGGCTTGACGAGTTGGTCGAGTCGCCTCTGTTTCTGGTTTTCCACCTCCAAGCTCACTTCGAGGCAGAAAACCACCTGTTTGAAACTCGGCTCTCGGCCAGTTTCAAACAGGAAGTTTTCTCTCTCCTCCATCAAGTGTATCAGAACCTTAGTTATGTCCTATGCACACAATCAATTCCAGCCAAGTGGATTTTACTCTTCACACGTTTGGACAGTTGGCTCTGCCGTCATCGCCATAACTTGCATTTAATACCTATGCACGTGGCGCCCCCGTGGGTTGATTGACTTGCCTTTTTACACGTCCTCGCTAACGGTCATCTTTTCGGGTTTTGGGTCTCCTACCACCATCCAGCCTGTGTCTTTACCAATTGCGATAAAATCTCTGGACCTAGATGTTTGACAAAAGATGAGTCTGATGTGTTTTGCTTTTCTGTTATCTTTACATGAAACTAACTTTTCAGGAAAGAAAACATCGCGATGGTAAGATCTTTGGACCCCAAAAGAACTATTTTGATAAGTGTGTTCTGACGGTCGCTTTGTCTCGTAGGTTCCCGGAGTTCATCTTTCAAATATGTCTGAAGCATCTGCATCATCTCCACCCGGAAGTCCATAGCTGCCTTCCATAGCAGAGACCAGGGCAGCAGTAAAATCCAAGATGGAGAAGGCCCTAGAAAAGCTGGCACTCACCATGAAATTTGTGCGGGACAACGTCATCCTGGGCTCAAAAATTGAGTCTAAGGTTAAGATGATAAACAACACCAATGTTGGAACGTGGGCAGAGATGCAGGCCTCGGTGAAAGTAATGCACATCCAGCGACAGGCTGGAGATCAACTAGCAATCAACGTCGGGAACTCTGGAATCCTCCCGGCAGCTTGCGTCCCATGCTTCATGCAATCTCAAGAGCTTATCCTAACACTGGCTGCCAACTACAACTCCTCCGTCTGAGCCATTATGCTCGCGGCCACAGAGCCCACAGGATACCCCACTCCACTGGTGTCCCTCAACCCAATCACATTCTGGGCAAGCCTAGGGATCCCACAATTTGATAGGGCCACAGTGGTTACAAGGACTGATGACCTGACCCAGTTCACACAACTGGAGGATGCAGCTTGGATGTATATGAATACCCACTGGCTTAAGGCCCTAAAGAGGGACCCAAAGAGAATGAAGATAGAGATTCCCCTCTCTGAATTCAAGGAGAGCATCCAAATGGGGATAATAGCATTAGCCCGAGTCTTTGGGTAGCCCTCCGCCCAAGAGTTTTCCAAATGGATGTACTATTTTCTCCTCGACATCTCCACCAAGGGAGAATTCTTCGACTGGGCCGCAATAATCTCCAACCATGTCGACTCCCAATTCCCGTAGTTGAACAGGAAGAAGAAGTTCTACATGTCTACTTTTGTTTTCTGGGCCCTAGCACAACAGAGGCCCCGCTCCCACGGCCTACTTACTGATGGCGTGCTCAGGATTGGCCTGGGACAAAAAGCACCATGGGACCATTTCCCATAGATTCAATGGGAGGCCAACTTCCCCAGCTTCTGCCAAGTAAACAATGCGTTCCTTTACTACCATTTTCTCACGCCCACCTGGGATGTCGGATACTGCCTATCTACAGAGGTGATGAAGTTAGTCAGTAGTTATGGACACTACTACATTCAATTCCAATAGCACACATACATTAGGGTCACCAGCTTCTCTGAGAAACCCTACTTGTTGCCCAAACACTGTGGGGACAAGATCGTGCAGTTGGAGTACTGCAGGCAAATGATGGAGGTGCATGCCCTCTTTGCCCTCAAAAAGATCCCCAACATCCTATTCCCGATCACATGCGGGAATTATACCTGTAGTCTGGCCGCCGAAAAGGAGGCAGACAATGAACTAAAAAGTTACAACCTGTAGGAATTTTATCTGGCGCGGAAAAACTTTGATCCGCATGGCAGGATTGCAACGGCACTACCCCGGGCTTCAAAGCCCCATCCTATACACATGGAGGACTTCTGGGCAGATTGCCAAGATGATGTGGAGGTGCGGAGTAGGCACTATGTTAGAATGATAGCCAGAATGATGCAGAAACTGAAGCTCTAGAAATTCCCAGTGGACTTCTCAAATGCCACCCCCAATGAAGATCCCCAGTATAAGGAAAAGGGGATCGATAAAAAAGTTGTTTCACCAGTAAACTGGGATGCCCAAGAAGGGCCCACTATTGAAGACTTCAATCGAGAGGTGGTCGAGAGAAGCCACGTGTTTTTAAGAAGGTGTGCCCCGGGAGTACCCACCGAGCAGCCCAGTCAGCGCCAAAGTTAACCCTGCCACCGGTACCCAGATTGACCCCAGAGGCCGGGACTTCTTCGCAGGGTGCAGATAAGGGAAAAAGAATAGATACGGCCCCTTTTGCGCAAGAAGTACCCATCACAGAACAAATGAAACAATCAGTGGCAGCCTCCCAGCAAATGAGAGAGCAATTAATAACACGGCTGGCCACCCCACCTCTCATGGCCAGACCACTTCGTCCCCCTCCTCCCCGTCATTGGCTGCCTTAATGGTGAAGGCAACAGGGGTAGATCCCCTGGAAGCGATGGAAATAAGTGATGCAGGGCCGCCTTTGGTTACCCGGCGAAAGAAGAGGCTCATCAAAAAGACCAAGGTAGAGCCAGAGCCAGAGGCATCCCTCCCCCAGCAAGTAGAGATCCTTTCTTCCAGTTCCCCAGAGTCGGAGAAAGAAACTGAGCCTACAAAAGTCCTGGCCAGTCCCCCTCCACAAGCAGAATTTGATGTATTTGCAACCGACGAGTTTGGTAATTTGCAAGGGGACAATACACAAATGGAGACAGAAGTCTCGAGGGCAGAACAAGAGACTGCAGAGCAGGAAGATACAGAGCAAGAGCCTGCGCAGGGACAAGAGCCGCAGGTAGAGGAAAAGGAGCCAGAACTAGAGATTGCCTCTGGAGCTCAAGCAATGCAAGGTCCTGGGGTGGACCAACAAAAACAAGGTGAACAAATGGCATCTGCTGGGGGAACCGGACCTTCGAGAATAACCATAACCCCAGCCTCCATGTTCCAAGGGCCACTCCTGGGAGCAACCTTCAGGTAGGTAATCACAGCGGCCCAAACTCTAAATCTCAGCCCGATACCTCCCCTACTGCCGAAAGAGGTGCCAACAGAGGAAGAGGCCCCGACAGAAGAAGAAGAGTAGCTCAAAGAAGAAATCCCCGAGGAAGCCTACCAGAGTCCAGATAAAGAAATAGGTATAGAGGACAAGGCTGAGGAGATGGAGATTGAAGAGAATGTTGCTGCAGAAGAAGTTGGGGCGGGGAGAGGAATGGATGAGGTCCATGTTTCTAAGGAGCAACAACCGCAGGGTGCTGGAGAAGAATCAGGGGAAAAAATCCTGGTAGGAAGGCCACCTCTCCCACCTTAGTGGCTGGTAGAAAGAAGGAAAAGAAAAGCCCAGTCCACTCCTGTAATTCCTCTCTCTCTGGCCGAAATGATGGCCCAAGTTCAGGCCCCGCCAAAGGCCAAGAAAGCTCGGACAGTTCATACTCTGCGAACTGGGCTGGGCGGAGAAACAATTGCCATTGTGGCAACACCTCCCCTAGACACCGAAGAAGCAACTATAGACCCCACAGACTACAATGTTGCAGAGGTATCCCTAGGTAAAAGGGGAAAGCAAGGTGAAGTAGACTTGCTAAAAGAGGCAGCAAGGGTAGTGGAGGCCCGATATGAGAAAGAGGCCCAGAGGCTCAAAGCTAAAAAGGAAAAGAATGCAGACCTTATGGGGTTGCTTATTGAGATGGCTCGACCCATCAATATAGTTCCTCTGGGGGCCTCCACCTCAGAAGATATACCACAGAGTGACATAGATTCCCTGCAAGTAATGAAAAAGAAAGCCCAAGCAGTGGACAAGTGGGTTGCTCTGCAGATAGGAAACACCAGGCGTTTCCTGGTGTCCACCCTCCCAGATTTATACACAGCCTGGCAGGTTATTTATTAGGCAAAAATGCTTATTGAGCAGTGGGAGAGTGACGCCGAGAATTACCAGGCATGGAAGGTGGAGCTCGAAGAGCTCCTTACTTTGGGAGAGGATATGATTTTTGAATCTATAATTCTGGGTGATGAATCATTTGATTTTGTGAGAACCTATCACTCCAGACTTGACCTCACATTGGAGGTGACCAAGCAATTGGTAGGGTCCTTACAAGATAAGGTAAATGCAGTGAAGTATTCTTCCAATTTGTATAAGTCTTTTGTAATAAAGACTTCTGGGGCTGATCCCCTTAGCACAGATACATGTACCCTTGAAGATTCAGTTTTGGGGAGTTTTGATGAAATAATGAAATCCCGGTATCAATCTTCAGAGGGGATAGATGGGGCCCAGATGGAAAAATTAACCCGCATGATACTTAGTGGTCATGACACGGCGAGAATGGCAGATGAATTTAAAGAAAATGTTCTGGACCTGAGGGAACAAGTTGAAGTGGCCAAGCACAGAAGGGCCAACCTGAAAGATATAGATGAGGATGGCATTTCCTGCCTCCTCCAGGCCTTCAATGATAATAAGCAACCTTGAGCTTTCTCCGGGGGGCCGGGGAGAACTCAAGCATTGGGCATTTTTTATTCTTTGGGGACATAATTTCCTGGATCCCGGAGTCCCGGATCCAAAATTTTGTATTCTTTAAAGTGATTCGTGTCCCGGTCCTTGAGGCCGACCGGTCAGTTTTAGAAGTGGTTAATAAAGGCTGTCAGAAGGTAGTTGGCTACATCAAGAGGGCGTCAGCCCAGCGATTGGTTTTCTGACAGGATGGTCTTCTCAAGAGGCCGCTCAAAGGTACACCTGGCACATTGGAGATAGGGCACCGCATTTCCTATTTATGAGACATGTAGCCTCGATCCCTGGGGGATCTACTTTCTTCTTTCTCCTTTCTAGCTCTCTTCTCGAGGCTGATTCTTTCGCTGTATATCCTTGTCTTATTCTTCTGACATGACAGGCCTATTCCATCTCAAGGTCTTTTGTAGGGGGGTTGCAGGTAGTACTAGCCCCCAGAAATTGTATTTTATTAGAACATAATGTAAAATAGGGTTAGGGTTAGAAGGATTTATATAAATAGCCAAATCGACCCATTTCCAAGGGTCGACAAAATTGATGATTTTGTTGTCCATAGCAATAGCAAGTGATTCCTCATTTTGGTTGCAGAGCTTAATTCTCTATTGTTCTAGTTTTGATATAGTCAAATGCTCCCTTGGAGCCACCATTGTATCACGCACCAGTGATTGTTGGAAGGAATATTAATAAAGAAGGAAGAATTCATGGCAATGATGTTGTTAGCTTTCTTGCTTCTGAGTTAATGGTATTTCATATTTTAATATTCTTTATGTCTTCTACTCTGATATGTTAAAAGTAGATCAACGCCCTCTTTACTCCCGCTACTGATAAAATGCTAGCTGGTGGTTGTGTATTTCTTCGGTATTTAGTGTAGTTTATAAGAGTATTATTGATGTTCCGGACATTTAAGCATAACTATAGTTAGATAAAATGTTTCTAACCCTGCAGGATATTTTTTTGTTTTATTTGCTAGGTGTAGAGTGCTATGGGAAACCTTACTTTATCGAATCTCCGGAGGTATTGAGTTGAAGAAACCAGCTATCCCCCTTGAAAATAGTCACCTCTCCCAATCGAGCCCCGCGCCGTCCTGACCCGACACCCAGGTGCTTGAAGGCCCAGGGAACATAATTTCCCTGGACAACCTTTGCAGGCGGAGTTGGCCAGTATCCCCGGAACCCGGTGACAACTTATGACTGTTGGCGGACCCGGTCAAGAAAACCCCGTCAATAGAAACTGGTGGTAGAAGGAGGGTATGAACTCATCCCCCTCCCAAGATTCTGATTTTACACCTCCTTAGGGTTCCTCGAGTCATAGTTTTAAGAGGCAAGCCTTCAGCGGGATTGGATCTTTCTCCCCAGCGAAATTTGAAAGAGTCCTCAGGTCTACCTCGAATCCCAGAAAGCTTGTCGAACTCGAGCCTCCTGCTCGAAGGAAGCGGACCTCGAAAATCATACCAGCCACTATTGTCTGGGTATCTACCATACTTTTGAATACCCAAACTTCTCAGGTAATCCCGGGAACCAGTGCCCAAACTACCCAACATATAGTTCCCCTAATGGCTGCATACTTCGAAAAGACCGGGTCCCCAATGGGACTTTTTCGGGCGCAATCAATGACTTACCCTCTCACCCGGAGAAGATTTTCCCATGATATGAGCACTTCAGCTCACAGACCATGGAAGAAAATTTACAGGCATACAAAGATGCCATGAATCGACATCGGATCCAACATGAATATTTTGTGACTTGGATGTTTCCCTTGTCCTTAGGACAGGGCCAGTTGAACTGGTACCTTAACCTGCCTGCCAACTCCATAAACACTTGGCAGGACATGGAGGACGCATTCCTAGCTTCCTTTCATGTGCATGTGGACCCGGCCTGGTCCCATAGCCAGTTCATCTCCATCAGGAAAGAACCCAATGAACCTCTTGTAGCATTCAACCATAGGTTCCAGCGCGCCCTGAAGCGGTGCACGGGCCCCTTTATTCCATCCCCAGAAGTAACCATACAGACCTATCTTAACGCGATGGACCCTTTCGTTGCCACTCTCCTTTGGAGAACAACTGCCGCGGGCGACCGGGACACCTTAGAAAAAGTCTATAACCTAGCCTTGGAGCTGTCTCGTGGTCTCAACGAATCCCCAGGCAGGATTGGGCAGAATACGCCCTTCAACATGATCCCCGACGAAACTGCATATGCTGGGGGATACAACCCCAATCTGGCAATGGGTGCCTCGGTGATGGCGATGAATCCCTTGCCACCCCTGATAGACCAGCAGGCTCGGTATGTTTACCCAATGCAGACCTAAATGGTACCAGGTCTAGAAGTTTTCCCTTGGAATCAGCTGCAGCAGGCACAAAAACCTCAGAGACAACCATCTGGAGTGCCCTTCTTCCAGTCGTCCGCGACTGGAGGATTGCCACCCTCGACTCTGCTAACACTGCCGCCTTCCCGGGAAGCCAACAACAATAGCCGTCACAGTGTGACACTAACACTCAATTGACCGCCAAGGTCGAATCCCTTTAGCGAATGTTTTCTACCTTAACTGTGGACATGGGCCAACTGAAGGCGGGGTCCTATGCGCCCCAGAATTCAAATTCCTAGAGGGGAAACATTTTCTCCGGCCAACGAAACAACAATGCTGGAGGAAGAAACTTCAACAATGGGTCTAGGCCCAATCAACAGCAATGGAACAATAATGCGACACTAGAGGCCCGCCTCCAAACCAAAATACCAACCAAAATGGTGCTGGACCATCACATTTCACACTAGTCACAGACTTCCAGCCCATGACTAATTGGTGTAGATTGCACGATACGGGTTCACACAATGAGGTGAATTATTCCACTTTGGAGAAGGTCATCATGATCTCCCAACTAGACAAGCAGCAGTCACATGATACCACCCCTCTAGAGTCTCCTGTCCAAGAGCCAACACACAGTGCCTTCACCTGTGACGCCATCTTCTTCAAAACTTCCAGGGAGGATGAAGAAGAATCTCAATTACAGGGATTCTTTGACGAATCTATCCCGCCCTTTGAGGCCAACGCCTTTACTAACCCGCAGACTCCATATAATACTCAGAGTCAGGTTGTCAAAGGACCAGCTTACATGCCCACGCCCCTTATCAAAGATACTCCTCCCTAGAATAACACGACTGACCGACCCGCTCCTCCAAAAGGTCCTAGCTCTAACCAAGCAAAAGACCTTTCTGAGCGAGACCACAAGTTCCTCGGAGGAAGATTTGATATTACGAAGGCATTGGAGAAGACCACCACCTCCATGACCTTGATGGAGGTTTCGCTAAACTATCCCGAGTAGAAGAAGTCTCTTTTGAAGCTCTTAGGAAACCCGAAAGCTATCAGCCGCCCACCCAAGACCATCTCCTTCGAAGATGCTAATGTGACCATCTTCCAGGGAAATAATGAGGATCCCCCCTTCTTACTAGGCCTGAATATCTATGGAAAAAATATACACAACTACTTAGTAGACTCCGGAGCTTCAGGTAACATCATGCCCTTGTCTATTTTTCAGAAGCTCGGATTCCACCCCACCCCATCTAATGGTGCAGTGATCTAGCTGGATAAGACCACTGTAAAAATGGTGGGGGAATTAAAGAACATCCGGATACAACTTATCCAGGACCCTAGGATAGCCAGCATCATTGACATCCAAGTGGTGGACATCCCAGAGACCTACGGGATGTTACTAAGTCAGAATTGGTCTAAGTCCTTGAATGGATACTTTTTGACTGACTTCAGCCATTTATGGCTTCCATGGTAAGGAGAATCAAATAAGATCCAGGTCGAAAGTGAACCTCAGATGAAAAAGGCCTTTACCAAGGTTGGGAGGGTCAATGAGGTCCTTTTCTCCCAGACTTCCCTGGGGGTGTACAAACCTTTTGAAATCTTAACATTCGATTTCATCCCTGGAGAAGATCCTGCCGTACTAGAGAGAGCCCAAGACCTAGAGGAAAAGATGAGAACTAAGGTAGACTCTCAAGGTCCCATAGAAACCCTTGCCACACTCCTATTTGGCACTTGGTGCTCGTTCACTACCAGAAACATTCAGAACTCGAGTGTGGACCATGTCTATCGATTGCTAACCAGCACCTTGATACCTTACGGAAGGAACAATATGTAATTGATTCCCCGAGACCCAGTGTCCCTATGGGATGCACTCCTTTGGTACCATCTCCCCGGGAATCCCAAGTCCAAACACCTCCGGAGGTAAATTCTACTTTCACACTGGTGGTCCAGGAGAAACCCCTTAAGTCTCCCAATAACAGTCCAAAGATTGCTCCCCCTCCCCAGCCCCAGATTTCAAACAATGACTTATGGACCCTCAAGTTCGATGGGTCCCGATCCAAACAAGGCTGTGGGGTTGGGGTAGAACTAATCAACCCGCAAGGGAAGTCCTTCCTCGCGTCCTATAGACTGCAATTTAACTGTATAAACAATGTCACAGAGTATGAGGCTTTGGTCCTTGGACTCTTATTTGCGCTAAGGAAAGGTGTCACCCACCTCCGGGCTCTGGGTGATTCAGATCTGATTGTTAAACAAGTCTGGAGTCAGTACACATGTCATGATAAAAGGCTGGCCACATACCCCAACCGGGCTTGGAGCCTTATTGAAGATTTTGATGCCTTCGGCATTGACCTTATTCCTCGGCGACAGAACTATGTCCCGGATGCCCTCGCCATTTCTGCAAGCACACTTGAGCCAATGTCCGGCTCAAAACTCCAGAGATTTTCAGTTGAGATGGTCCCTACCCTATCCATTCCAGATAATGTCACCCACTTTCAAGTTTTTGAGGACGATCAACACATTCTGGCCTTCATGGCGAATGTTGGTGTCTTTGAAGACCAAATAGTGGAGGAACGAGACCATGATGATACTAGGCAGGGTGATGAAGACGATGGGATCATGGAGTTACCTACTAACACCATCCCAAAGGGGATGGTTGCACTAGAATGAATCTTCAACTTGGACCCTCATGCCCGTGAGAAGGTGTCATCCTCCTCTGAGGGAGGAAAGTTTGAAAAGGTTAACATCAGCCAGCCCGGTGAGGAAAAGATTAGTCATATTGGTACCTCCTACTCCCCTGAGGAAAAGGAGAAGATTCTCATAGTTCTCTGAGAATACATCGACGTAATTGCTTGGGGTTATGAAGACTTGAAAACATATGACACATCCATCATGACCCATACTATTCCCCTGAAACCTGATGCTAAGCCCTTTCGGAAAAAGCAAAGACCGGTCAACCCCCTGATAGAGCCTCTGATTCGTCAAGAGGTAGAGAAACTGCTGTCAGACTGGATAATCTTCCCAATCCAGCACACTACGTGGGTTGCCAATCTGGTCCCTGTAAGGAAGAAAAATGGTGAGATCCACCTTTGCGTGGATTTCCAAAACTTGAACAAGGCATCTAAGAAAGACAATCACCCTCTCCCTTCGTTGGACGAGGTGTTGCAGATAGTAAATGGATCTCAGATGATGTCCTTCTTGGATGGATATTCAGGATACAACTAGGTCATGGTCAAGTATAAAGACAGAGAGAAAATAGCGTTTACCACCAAGTGGGGAACGTTTGCATACAAGAGAATGCCCTTTGATCTGATCAATGCAGGGGATACATTTTAGAAGGTCATAGACATTGCATTCGAGGGCTTTGTGAATCGGTGCATAATCATCTACATGGATGATTTGACCATCTTTTCCCAGGACAGGCTTGATCATCCTGCCCATCTCGCTCAGATCTACGAGAGATGTCACCAGTATGGAATATCCCTCAACCCCAAGAAGTGCATATTCTGGGTCACTGAGGGGAAGTTGCTCGGGCATATTGTCTCTGAGAAGGGTATATCCATAGATCCTGACAGAGTCAAAGTGCTGCTAAACTTACAAATGCCTGGTAGCAAGAAAGAAATGCGATCCTTCTTCAGAAAAATCAACTTTGTGTGATGATTCATCACGGGATTCACAAAAATAGTTAAACCGCTCAACGAGATGATGAAGAAGGATACCAAGATTGAGTGGAGTCTAGAAGCAAAGTAGGCGTTTGCCTAGATCAAACAGACAATAACAAAAGCACCTATCCTGGCCAGTCCAGACTATTCCTTCCCGTTTTACATTTACTCATTTGCTTCGCCACATTATGTCGTGGTAGTGTTGACCCAAAAGGTCGAAGGGGAGGAACGACCAATAGCTTTCATGAGCTCCCCCTTCAAGAACACTAAAGTCTAATATTCATCACTAGAAAAATAGGCCTTTGCTCTAGTTCGCGCTGTAAAAAAATTCTGGCATTATATTCTCTGGAGTAAAGTACATGCTATCATTCCAGACCAGGTCGTCAAATCTCTGCTCATGCAGAGTGAATTTGGTGAGAGACAGGGGAAATGGATGGCCATCCTCCAGGAATATGACTTAGAAATGCAGCCCATGAAGATAGTCCGAGGCTAGGGACTAAGTCAAGCAGTGGCAGAAGAGACTCAGTGCATAGAATGCCAAACTTACACGGTGGAGTCCATTACCCAAGACCTGTGGTATACCGATTTGGTATACTTTTTACTAAATAATCGATTCTCGGAGGGGTTACCTCCCCAAAAATGCCGCGCTCTATGGATGAAAAGCACCCACTTCATGATCAAAAACTCTGCGCTTTATTGCAGAAACTACGAGGGAGTGTACCTTCGGTGCATCGACAGGGACCAAGCTGTAAGAATAATCAATGAATTCCATGGACAGTTTGGAATCAGGCATTACTCAGCCGACGCCACTACCCACCAGATCCTTCGGGCTAGATATTATTGGCCCTGTATATTCAAGGATGTTTACACTCATGTAAGGAAATGTCATACTTGCCAAACCACAGCGCATCATGAACGTAACCTAGCTATGCATTTACAACCAGTCTACGAGGCTAGACCATTTGCCCAATGGGCATTTGAATTCATCGGGGAAATAAACCCCAACTCGTCTGCTAATCACTGATACATTCTAACTGCTACTGATTACTGCACTCGGTGGTCTGAGGCTATACCTTGCAAAAACAACACGGTAGACGTAGTCATCAAATTCTTGGAAGAAAACATCATCACACGATTCGGGATTCCCTTTTCTTTGGTATGTGACAATGGTCTGGCATTTTATTCAGCACAGTTACTTGAATGGACCTAAAATTGAAGGATCACTCTGAAGTTCTCCAGCAACTATTATCCCCAGGGAAATGGCGTTGCTGAATCAACGAACAAAAATCTACTTGAAGTGATCAAACACCTTTTAGAACAGAATCCCTGGGATTGACATCAAAAGTTGAAATTTTCCCTCTAGGTGGATCGCATTCATGTCAAAGCCTCCCTGGGAACATCCCCATTCCATCTAGTTTATGGTCAGAACCCTGTATTCCCAGTCAATTTACAGATCCCAGTTTTACATTTTATGCAGGAATTTAGCAACAAGGACAACATTGTGGAGGTTCGACTCTTGAATCTGGTGTGGATGGAGGAACAGTGAGACGTAGCTCTTGAACATTTCATGCTTCACCAAGCAGTGGTAAAATGATGGTTTGATAAAAGAGCCCAATATAAGGCTTTTCAGATTTCAGATCTGGTCTTGTTGCGGGACAAGGCTCGGGAGAAGAAAGGAAAACATACCAAGTTCCAACGGCTCTGGCTCAGACCATACTTAATTTTAGAAATCCGTGGGACAAATACTTACCACCTTAACACCCTAACTGGGGAACCTGTCGCATTGCCCGTTAATGGACAGTTTCTCAAACATTACTTTGAGTAAGGCAAGTTTGTCCTAAGTTGTATTATATGTATTATATGTAAAGTCTTCTACTTGTAAATATTTTCTTTTGGGTGTCTCATTGCGAGGTACCCTACCTTGTAAATAGCCTTGCCGACTGTCCTCCGAGGCAGTCCTCTTTTGTTGTTTCTATTTTTGTCTTCTGTTTTTCTTTCAGTCCCGACATTTTGTTCTGTCTTGCAGAAATTGGAATGCTTCGCATAACTCTAGCTTCCGGTACGATGTCCACAGCATGGTGAACTTTATAATCTATCTTTAGCATGGTGGAGTAGGCCCAGTCTTTGGGGTTGTTTTATGGGTTATGAAACATTTTGAGCAATCTCCATTGGGTGTTGTCTCTAGGAGTCTGGCAATCAGTGAACACAAGTAATATAGGGAACAAGTAATCAAACACACCGAGGGTAGATCGGCTATGCTAATTGGTTGACCCAGGTCTGAAACTTTAAAGAATTCTTTCAGGGTCTAGAGTTTTATCCCCTCTTCAAGCATTTAAGTATAGGTGGGCAGGTGAAAGAAGTACCGCCATTAAAATTAGCTAAGCTTAAGATTAATGGTGAAAGAAGTACAACCTTCCCTACCAAGAAATAAACAATAATAAAAGGGGAAAAGCGGGATGAAACTCCAGTCTCCGGGGGGGAAACGAACAAATTGACGACTGGTTCGATGTAATTAGTGTCTCTTCTCTACTCCTCCCAGAGGTCATCGGCTTGATTTCCTTCCAAAGCACACACGACACCACTGATGAAAGATTTCAGACTAATTCCTGTATGGTTGGATTCTCTCAGATATGTTGTTGTTTGCCTGTCAGACGCTTCAGGAAGCAGTTTGTTCTGGGTTTTTCAAACCAGAGATTCTATAGTTCTCAAATGTGCTAAGGCATTTGTCCCAGATAGTCACCATTTGTTATGCCCTGCATCCCCGTCCCTACATTTTGTGTGCAAAATGTTGGGTCCCCCCTTTTTGTTTTTGCTTGCGGCTTTGCCTTGTCTTTCTTTCCCTTTTTGTTTTCTTTCTCTGGGGTTTTCTTCCCCGGTGTGGTGTTTTGTTTGTTTTCTTTTCGTATCTGGGACTCCGGTCCTAGAGGTTACCCTTTGTTGGAAACCAGATTCCAGACTCCAAGATTCTTCGCCATGATGTTCTTAAGGACATCATCGCAAGGAATCCCCAGGCCTGGAGTCTGGAGGTTTTGCTTGTCTGGAGATTGCCGGGAGTAGGAGGATTACCTTTTTACTGTGGGTATAAATAGAGATTATCTGTCACTTTCACATTTATCATGATCAAAATGTCCAAGCACTTAGAGCGATTAACAAAGCGATTTCAAAGTGATTAACAGAGCATTTGCAGAGAGTTTATGATAATCAATGCTTAACATTTTCAATCACTTTCAGGCAAGTGCAAGTGCTTCATGGTGGTGACTCTAACCATTTGACAACTTGAGCTATTATAGAGCTCCTGCAATAAGTCCTCCCTTTCCTTTGCCTTTTGCGTTCTCAGGTTGGTGTTTCCGTTCTCTTGCTTCTCTGGTTTTCCTCCGTTTCATTTTGTTTTGGTTTGTCTTGTTCGCCTTGTTGGTTTGTTTTGTTTCTCTGTTTCGTCTGGTTTGCTATCTTCTGGTTCTGCCGCCCTTTGGTGGGTCGGCTCTGCTAGAGGGTTGTCCACCATCTGTGTAGAGGTGGTTTGTCTGTAAAGTGTGTAGATAGCTGTATATATGTTTTTTCCGTATCTGGTTTTCCTGCGGATGTCATTCCGCGTTGTATTTTATGTTTATACGTGTATATTTATGTATACTCTGTATATCTCTCTACATCTTTGTATGTATCCCTCAGCTCCATATATATCCTTTCGAGTGGCTTGACGAGCTGGTCGAGTCACCTCTATTTCTGGTTTTCCACCTCCAAGCTCACTTCGAGGTAGAAAACCACCTGTTTGAAACTCGGCTCTCGACCGATTTCAAATAGGTAATTTTCTCTCTCCTCATCAAGTTTGTCAGAACTTCAGTTATGTCCCATGCACACAATCAATTCTAGCCAAGTGGCTTTCACTCTTCACGCATTCGGACAATTGGCTCCGCTATTATCGCCATAACTTGCATTTAATACCTACGCACGTGGCGCCCACATGGGCTGATTGACTTGCCTTTTTACACATCCTCGCTAATGGTCATCTCTTCGGGTTTCGGGTCTCCTACCACCATCCATCTTGTATCTTTACCAATTGTGATAAAATCTCCAGACCTGGATGTTTAACAAAAGCTGAGTCTGATGTGTTTTGCTTTTCGGTTATCTTTGCATGAAACTAACTTTTCAGGAAAGCAAACATCACGGTGGTAAGATCTCCGGACCTCAGAATAACTATTTTGATAAGTGTGTTCTGACAGTCGCTTTGTCTCACAGGTTCCCGGAGTTCATCTTCCAAATATGTCTGAAGCATCTGCATCATCTCCACCCGGAAGTCCAGATCTGCCTTCCGCAGCAGAGACCAGGGCAGCAGTAAAATCCAAGATGGAGAAGGCCCTAGAAAAGCTTCCCCTCACCATGAAATTTGTGCAGGACAACGTCATCGTGGGCTAAAAAATTGAGTCTAAGGTCAAGCTAATAACCAACACCAATGTCAAAACATGGGCAGAGATGCAGGCCTTGGTGAAAGTAATGCACATCCAATGACAGGCTGGAGATCAACTAGCAATCAACGTCAGGAACTCTGAAATCCTCCGGGAAGCTTTCTTCCCATGCTCCGTGCAATCTCTGGAGCTTATCCTAACACTCGCTGCCAACTACAACTCCTCGGCCCGAGCCGTTATGCTCGCGGCCGCAGAGCCCATAGGATACCCCACTCCATTTGTGTCCCTCGACCCAGTCACATTCTGGGCAAGCCTGGGGATCCCACAATTTGATAGGGCCACGGTGGTTACAAGGACTGATGCCCTAACCTAGTTCATGCAACTGGAGGATGCTTCCCGGGTGTATATGAATACCCACTGGCTTAAGGCCCCAAAGAGGGACCCAAAGAGAATGAAGATAGAGATTCCCCTCTCTGAATTCAAGGAGAGCATCCAAATGGGGATAATAGCATTAGCCGGGGTCTTTGGGCAGCCCTCCGCCTGAGAGTTTTCCAAATGGATGTACTATTTTCTCCTTGGCATCTCCACCAAGGGAGAATTCTCTGACTGGGCCGCAATAATCTCCAACCATGTCGACTCCCAATTCCAATAGTTGAACAGGAAGAAGAAGTTTTACATGTCTTCTTATGTTTTCTGGGCCCTAGTGCAACAGAGGCCCCGCTCCCACGGCCTACTTACTGATGGCATGCTCAGGATTGGCTCAGGACAAAAAGCACCATGGGACCATTTCCCATAGATTCAATGGGAGGCCAGCTTCCCTAGCTTCTGCCGAGTAAATGACGCATTCATTTACTACCATCTACTCACGCCCACCCGGGATGCTGAATACCACCTATCTACTGAGGCGATGAAGTTAGTCAGTAGTTATGGACACTACTACATTCAATTCCAACAGCACACGTACATTAGGGTCACCGGCTTCTCCGAGAAACCCTACTTGTTTCCCAAACACTGTGGGGACAAGATCGTGCTGTTGGAGTACTGCAGGCAAATGATGGAGGTGCATGCCCTCTTTTCCCTCAAAAATATCCCCAACATCCCATTCCCAATCACATGTGGGGATTATACCTGCAGTCTAGCCGTCACAAAGGAGGCAGACAATGAACTAAAAAGTTACAACTTGCAGAAATTTTATCTGGCGCGAAAAAACTTTGATCCGCATGGAAGGATTGCAACGGCACTGCCCCAGGCTTCAGAGCCCCATCGTATGCACATGGAGGACTTCTGGGAAGATTTTCAAGATGACATGGAGGTGTGGAGCAGGCACTATGTCAGAATGATAGCCGGAATGATGCAAAAACTGAAGCTCCAGAAATTCCCAGCAGACTTCTCAGACGCCGCCCCCACTGAAAATCCCCAGTATAAGGAAAAGGAGATCGATAAAAAGGCTCTTTCACCAGTAAAATGGGATGCCCAAGAAGGGCCCACTATTGAAGACTTCACTCAAGAGGTGGTCGAGAGAAGCCATGCCTATTTTAAGAAGGTGTGCCCCGAGAGTACCCGCCGAGCAGCCCAGCTGGCGCCAAAGTTAACTCCGCCGCCGGTACCCAGATTGACCCCGGGGGCCGGGACTTCTTTGCACGGTGTAGATAAGGGAAAAAGAATAGACACGACCCCTTCTATGCAAGAAGTTTCCATCACAGAACAAATAAAACAATCGGTGGTAGCCTCCTAGCAAATGAGGGAGCAATTAATAACACGGCTGGCCATCCCACCACTCATGACCGGACCGCTTCATCCCCCCTCCTCCCCATCATTAGCTGCCTTAATGGTGAAGGCAACAGGGGTAGATCCCCTGGAAGTGGTGGCAATAAGAGATGTGGGGCCACCTCTGGTTACCCGGCAAAAGAAGAGGCTCATCAAAAAGACCAAGGCAGAGCCGGAGCCAGAGGCATCCCTCCCCCAGCAAGTAGAGATCCTTTCTTCTAGTTCCCCAGATCTGGAGAAAGAAAATGAGCCTACAAAAGTCTCGGCCAGTCCCCCTCCGCAAGCAGAATTTGATGTATTTGCAACTGACGAGTTCGGTAATTTGGAAGGGGACAATACACAAACAGAGACAGAAGTCCCCGGGGCAGAACAAGAGACTGCAGAGCATGAAGATACTGAGCAAGAGCCTACGCAGGGACAAGAGCCGCAGGTAGAGGAAAAGGAGCCAGAACCGGAGATCACCTCTGGAGCTCAAGCAATGCAATGTCCGGTAGTGGACCAAAAAAAACAAGGTGAACAAATGGCATCCACTGGGGGAACCGGACCTTCGGGAATAATTGTAACCCTAGCCACCATGTTCCAAGGGCCACTCTCGGGAGCAACCTTCAGGCAGGTAATCACAGCGGCCCAAACTCTAAATCTCAGCCTGATACCTCCCCTACTGCCGAAAGGGGTGCCAACAGAGGAAGAGGCCCCAGTAGAAGAAGAAGAAGAGCAGCTCGAAGAAGAAATCCCCGAGGAAGCCTACCAGAGTCCAGATAAAGAAATAGATACAGAGGACAAGGCTGAGGAGATGGAGATTGAAGAGAACGTTGCTGTAGAAGAAATTGGGGTGGGGAGAGGAACAGATGAGGTCCATGTTGCTAAGGAGCAACAACCACAGGGTGCTGGAGAAGAATCAGGGGAAAAAACCCTGGCAGGAAGGCCACCTCTCCCACCTCAGTGGCTTGTAGAAAGAAGGAAAATAAAACCCAGTCCGCTCCTGTGATTCCTCTCTCCCTGGCCAAAATTATGGCCCAAGTTCAGGCCCCGCCAAAGGCCAAGAAAGCCTGGACAGTTCATACTCTACAAACTTGGCCGGGCAGAGAAACAGTTGCCGTTGTGGCAACACCTCCCCCAGACGCTGATGAAGCAACTGCGGACCCTGCAGACTACAATGTTGCAGAGGTATCCCTAGGTAAAAGGGGAAAGCAAGGTGAAGTAGACTTGCTAAAAGAGGTAGCAAGGGAAGTGGAGGCCCGATATGAGAAAGAGGCCCAGAGGCTCAAAATTGAAAAGGAAAAGAATGCAAACCTTATGGGGTTGCTTACTGAGCTGGCTCAACCCATCAATACAGTTCCTCCGGGGGCCTCCACCTCAGAAGGTATACCACAGAGTGACATAGATTCCCTATGAGTAATGAAAAAGAAAGCCCAAGCAGTGGATGAGTGGGTCGCTCTACAGATAGGAAACACCCGGCGTTTCCTGGTGTCCACCCTCCCAGATTTATACACAGCCCGACAGGTTATTCATCAGGCAGAAACGCTTATTGAGCAGTGAGAGAGTGATGCCAAGAATTACCAGGCATGGAAGGTGGAGCTCGAAGAGCTCCTTACCTTGGGAGAGGATATGATTTCTGAATCCAGAATTCTAGGTGATGAATCATTTGATTTTGTGAGAACCTAGCACTCCAGACTTGACCTCACATTGGAGGTGACCAAGCAACTGGTAGGGTCCTTACAAGATAAGGTAAATGCAGTGAAGTATTCTTCAAATTTGTACAAGTCTTTTGTAATAAAGACTTCCGGGGCTGATCCCCTTAGCACAGATACATGTACCCCCAAAGATTCAGTTTTGGAGAGTTTTGATGAAATAATGAAATCTCGGTATCAATCTCCGGAGGGGATAGATGGGGCCCAAATGGAAAAATTAACCCGCATGATAATTAGTGGTCATGACGTGGCGAGAATGGCAGATGAATTTAAAGAAAATATTCTGGACTTGGGGGAACAAGTTGAAGTGGCCAAGCACAGAAGGGCCAACCTGAAAGATATAGATGAGGATGGCATTTCCCACCTCCTCCAGGCCTTCAACGATAATAAGCAACCTTGAGATTTCTCCGGGGGGCTGGGGAGAACTCAAGCGTTGGGCATTCTTTATTCTTTGGGGACATAAGTTCCCGGATCCTGGAGTCCCGGATCCAAAATTTTATATTCTTTAAAGTGATCCGTGTCTCGGTCCTCGAGGCCGACCGGTCACTTTTAGAAGTGGTTAATAAAGGCTGTAAGAAGGTAGTTGGCTACATCAAGAGGGCGTCAGCCCAACGGTTGGTTTTCTGACAGGATGGTCTTCTTGAGGCGCCACTCAAAGGTACACCTGGCACATTAGAGATAGGGTGCCGCATTTCCTATTTATGAGGCATGTAGCCTCGATCCCCGGGGGACCTACTTTCTTCTTTCTCCTTTCTGGCTCTCTTCTCGAGGCCGATTCTTCCACTGTATATCCTTGTCTTATTCTTCTGACATGACAGGCCTATTCTATCTCAAGGTCTTTTGTAGGGGGGTGCAGGTAGTACTGGCCCCCAGAAATTGTATTTTATTGGAACATAATGTAAAATAGGGTTAGTGTTAGAAGGATTTGTATAATTAGCCAAATTGACCCATTTCCAAGGGTCGGCGAAATTGATGATTTTGTTGTCCATAGCAATAGCAAGTGATTCCTCATTTTGGTTGCAGAGCTCAATGCTCCATTGTTCTGGTTTTGATATAGTCAAATGCTCCCTTGGAGCCACCATTGTATCACGCACCAGTGATTGCTGGAAGGAATATTAATAAAGAAGGAAGAATTCACGACAATGATGTTGTTGGCATTCCTGCTTCTGAGTTAATGGTATTTCATGTTTTAATATTCTTTATGTCTTCTACTCTGATATGTTAAAAGTAGATCAACACTCTCTTTATTCCCTCTACTGATAAAATGCTAGCTGATGGTTGTGTATTTCTTTGGTATTTAGTGTAGTTTATCAGAGTATTATTGATGTTCCGGACATTTAAGCATGACTATAGTTAGATAAAATGTTTCTAACCCTGCAGGATCTTTTTTCATTTTATTTGCTAAGTGTAGAGTGCTACGGGAAACCTTACTTTATCGAATCTCTGGAGGTATTGAGTTGAAGAAACCAGCTATCCCCCTTGAAAATAGTCACCTCTCCCAACCGACCCCACGCCGTCGTGACCCGACACCCAGGTGCTTGAAGGCCCGGGGAACATAATTTACCCGGACAACCTTTGCAGGCGGAGAACATAATTTCCTCGGACAACCTTCCCAGAAGCTATGACACTACATGTTGGCTCACACTATGAGGCTAATCACAAAGATTGATCCATTGAAATACTTGCTCAGCAAAGCTACCCTCATAGGTAGACTAGCTAAATGGGTCATGCTCCTTAGTGAGTTTGATATTATATATGTTGAGAGAAAAGCTATCATAGGACAGTAGATTGCAGATCAATTGGCTAAAGCACCTCTTACAGATCACCAACCATTAAATATGGAATTCCCAAATGAGTCTATTATGCTTCTCACACATCAAACATGGACAATGTTCTTTGATGGTTCGTTCACCCAACAGGGGTCAGGAGCTGGAATTTTGTTTATCACACCTCAGCAGTACTCCTTACCAAAGGCATATAAAATGATGTTCCCTTGTACCAATAATACCACTGAGTATGAAGCTCTGATCAATGGACTCAAGATTGCTATTAAATGGTGAGTAGATGAACTAAAAGTCTTTGGAGACTCACAACTGGTTATCAATCAAGTGAACAATACTTATCAAACCAAAGATGAAAAGTTGGTACCCTATAAAAGGATGGTTGACAGCCTTAAGAATTACTTTAAACATGTCACTTTTCAGCAAATTCCCCAGATGGATAATAAAGTGGCTGATTCTATGGCTACTCTAGCCTCTATGTTACAAATGCCAGAGAATTATTTTAGACACGAGTTCCTAGTGGAGACATTATGCTACCTTTCCTATGACTCTCCTGACTCCCAGATGGTCTGTTTAGTAATTGGACATGATTCGTCTCGCTACCACCACATCTACTCTTATCTCCATGATAACCAAACTATTCCTGACACATATACTAGAAATGAAAAATTCCATCTAATCTACAGTTCTTGACGGTACGTCATCGTAGAAAACGACTTGTATAGAAGGGGTCTAGACGGTACCCTCCTTAGGTGTCTAGAACCTGATGAGTCTAAATGCGTGTTAGAAGAAGTACATGAAGGCATTTGTGGTTCTCACTCAAATGGTCTGACACTGGCTCGTAAGCTTATTAGAGCTGGTTATTATTGGCCCGATATGGAGAAGGAAGCTACGAAGTTTGCCAAATCTTGCAAGCAATGTCAACTCCATGGTAACTTGATTCATGCTCCAGCTAAGGAGCTCATTCCATTTATCACCTTTTGGCCTTTTCAACAACGGGCTTTTGACTTAGTAGGTCAGATATATCCATCTTCCTTGAGAGGACACAATTACATCATCACTGCTATGGATTATTTTACTAAATGGGTTGAGGCAGTACCTCTTAGTGTAGCTGATGGAAAATCTATAGCTATGTTCATCCTAAACTACATTATTTGTAGATATGGTGTACCTTCCTCTATTATCACTGACAATGGGGGACAGTTCAAGAATAAATATCTGAAAAATTTATGTACTAAGTTCAAGATCATTCAACATTGGTCTTCTATTTATTACCCCCAGGATAATGGGCAAGATGAAGCTTCCAATAAAACAATTCTCAAGATCCTGCACCATACGGTATACAAGTCTGGATGGGATTGGCACCTCCAGATTAATTCATCTTTATGGGCCTACCGCACCAGTATCAGAATGCCAACAGGGGCCATGCCCTTTGCTTTAGTCTATGGTACAGATGCTGTACTGCCTATTGAGGTCGAGATTCCTACATTGCGAGTCTATTTGAAAGGCCTCATTACAGATGATGACATTGGAATATCTCAGCTTCAAGAGCTTGAATTACTAGATGAACGTTGGAAGGTGGCATTTGATCATCTCAGAGCATATCAAAAGAGGATATCTAAGAGCTATAATAAGAAGGTTAGACCAAGAGACTTCCAAATGGGTGATCTCGTCCTGAGAGAGAATCCTAAAAATCAGCAACAACGGACTCAGAAAGGGAAGTTTGAGTTGAACTGGCTTGGTCCTTATATTATTACTATAGTATTTGGGTCTGGTGCTTATCAACTCTCCACTACAGAAGGGGAACCACTCAAAGATCCCATCAATGCTCTTCACTTGAAGAAATTCTATAGTTGATATCATCTGCATGCTCATGTACATACTTTATTTCTGAGAAAATTCTAAAAATTGTAAAATGTCCTGAAAAAATGATCATCTTAGTGAAAACTTGGCAAACAAGTGCTTTGATGTATCTATTATCCTAGTGAAAATCTGGTAAACAGGCGCCTTGATAATATCAAAAAAACAATAAAAAAATAAAAAATACAAAAAAATAAAAAAAAGAAAAGAACAAAAAAATTAAAAAATTGAAAATACAAAAAAAGAGAAAAAGAGAAAAATGTGCCATTGATGAAAACCTGGTAAACAGGCATCATGGTAGAAAAAATAGAATTTCTGCCAAGATGGTGAAAACCTGGTAAATAGGCGCCTCTTGTTTCGTAATGCTTTATCTGTCACAACATATCTTGTCTTTCTCACAGTTGCTCTTTCACTTTCCTACTTCAGTTTTCTTTCATGCTTTAGTTCTCTTTCCTGCTTTAGTGTTAATTTGCTTTCCTTCATCTTTGAGATTTTTCTCAACCTCACATGGATTGAAACTGGTCATAATCAGGGGCATGTTCCTAGTATAGGGGGCATTGTCTTATCTTTTTTGCATCGGTCACGAGTGGATCTCACTGTGTCTGTCTACCGATGCCTCATAGCACTTCGTCTCTTCTTAAGACTCTCTTTTGCATCAGTCACCAGTGGATGTCACTGTGTCTACCTGCTGATGCTTCAATCTCATTATCGATCTTTATGCTTGAGAATCTCTCTCACGATAGTCACCAGTGGTTCTCACTGAGTCTGTCTACTGTCACTACATTGTTGAGATTTCTCACATCATCTCACTATCTGTTTGTTCAGCTTCGATCCATTCATTACTTGGGGGAAAAAATTCCTATCTCGATTGCACTTCAGTTTACACTTGAGTCAGTAATCTTGTTAAATGACAACTTTCTACTGGCGCAAATTGGTGTTTCTCAACAACTTAATCAAACAGTGTTTTTCAACACTCTCTTTGGACACATATATGTTTTTCAACACACTTCGGATATCTCATGACGTAAACATCTCTCGATAGAAATCAAACACATTACACTCACAAGCACAATGGTGTTTTTCAACACCCAACACATAGACACATTTGCAAGCCTTGAAACGTGCTGAGATATGATTGACTCTTTCGTAGTATGCTGTCTGTTCTCATGAATTTCATTTGACATTTTCTCTGTCTACTGCTTGTTGGTGTGGTTTTGATGATCCGACAATGTCAAATAAACAGGGTTTATGTGATAAGAGCTTCTGCATTAAGGTGGAAAATCCTCACATCCCTTGATCTTGTTTATTTTTAGGCCAAGGGGAGGTCAAAACTATCTTCCTGATTGTTATTGCTGTGTTTGTTTACTTGTGAACTTTTACTATATCAAATTGGAAACAATGTTCAGGTCACCTTGGCTTTTGTGCCTTGGTGCTTATGTTCATTTCCTATATTTTATTCGATGAAAGTCATATTCATATTCTTATGGTCGCAGCAGCACCAGTAAGGATTGTATTGACTCCGATGATACAAAAGCACCCGATGATGATAAATACGATGAGTCCAACAACCAAAGTCCTAGGATTGCATTTAGCTTAGGCTTGCATTCACATTTTTGGCTTGCATCATGGTAGTTTGGTGCTCTCTTCATTATCTTCTCATTCTTCAAAGGTCCTCATCTTTCATCATGGTTTCTTCTTGACTGCACGAGTGTCTGGTCCTCATTCTTGATCTTCGTGTGCATTCTTTTGGTTAGTACCTGTGGTATATTGCAAATATCCTGCATGAGATGATTAGTACCATTGCATTCATTACATTACATTCAGTTCCAAAAAATGCATTTTCATACATTTGCATACATATATCCATAAACATGTGCATCCATTATAAGCATAAATCAAATCATACATATCATTTATCCATCTAACATCTATCATAGCATTTTCATACATCAATAAAACATGTGCATAAACATTTGCATATTCATCCATTGCATACATTTCTAATCCATACATCTAAATCATATAGGGAATCATCTCATACACATGTACAATGATGCCAAAAATTGAGCTCATATATATATATCGATCGGTTTGAATGTACAAGGGTGCCACTCGAGCACAATGTGTCAAAATGGTGGTACAATATACATCAAGATCTAACCACCTAGAGGAGGTGGAGGGGGTGGTATGCCCTACTACTGAGGAGGAGGACCTACTAGAGGTGGTCCCGGTGGAACAATCCGTGCACCAACATACTCTGTGAAAGGAAAAATCTGATCCGCTGCCTCAGGTTCTGCAATAGTATACGCAACATAATAGTAAGAAGCCTGGGCAGCCTCGTATCTAGTCTCTAGCTGGGATTGAGCCAATGCCTCTCGTAACCCCTAGATCTCTCGGTCTCACTCTGATATCCATGTATCCCTGATGATCACCTATGTGTGGAGGTCATCGCGCTCTCTCTATGTCTGACGGGCTCTCTCCCTGACTCTCCGTAGAGCCTCCTGTAATTTTTCTACCTGTCCACCTGCTGGAGGATCAGTCAAAATAGCATTAGCCATCACTTTATCATCCCCCTTATTTGTAGCCCTGTCCTGGTTGCCACTGAGCCCAACACCTACATCTAATCCCATGGATCTCGCAGGGATATCTGTCTGAACTATACGGGGCCGTACAACTCTCTTCTGCTGCCGTAGAGGTGGCTGCTATGGCTACTAATCCTAAGGCAACTGTCCCAGAGGAGGAACCTGTTGTGCCTGCTGCTGTAGTGGTGGCTGCACCACCTAAGGTATCTGACCCACCAAAGCTATGAATCTGGGGAACATATGGGCTAACATATAGTCTCTGTATGCAAGTGTCATACCTGCATTTGTCATCGCGGCCATGTAATCCCACCTAGCTGGTGGTACTCGGGCATCTATCATAATGCACCCCCTGTTCAGTAATCTCTACCACCCCTTCTTCGTCTCATTGACGAATCGAGCATAAGTACAATAATCAAGAGACATGTCTTGCGGCCTCCCAAACTGGCACAATACACGCGTAAGAAAGAAGCGCTCAATAACTGTAATGGTACATCCTATCAGAGGATGCGAATAGAACATGTATGACAGCTCATGATGAGCATCATCCCAAACCTCAGTGGCCACCCAAGGTCATCATATGACTGCAGCCATATCATCAATCTGCAATCTCCACTGCTTAGTCTTACCCAGCGTAGGCTGGGTCATCGAACCGACGTATCTATAAATGTATGGCTCTAATGGCTATCGTGTATCATGGAAAATCAGCCTACATATGGGAAGGTACTCCCAAGCCTAGATCTGTAACACAATGACTCCTGCCGCCATAGTACGGGCACCCCGATACACGATCTCATGGATCTCATGGTACATCTAAGCAAGTATGCACTCGCCGCACCCAAAAGTGACTACAGGAACATCCAACATCTTCTAGAGCATAACACCCCAGCCACACTCTAAACCGTGCTGACCATGATCAGGAACCAAATGACAGCTCAAAAACAGTGCCAAGAACAACTGTGAAAGGATAATCTCGGCCATAAGTCCGTATCAACTCCTCCCGTGAAATGGCCTGGCCCATCACTAAATCATCCTGAAAAATGGCTCTCAAAGCCTGTGTACCATCTCTTGGCTATGTGAAATACTCTACACGAGCTCCATGGAACGACACTCTCAAAATCTGGTATACATCCTCTGGAGTCACCATCATCTCTCCCTGTGGCAAATGAAAAGTATTCATCTCCGAATGGAAACGCTCAACCAAGGCTCCAAGTAGTCCGTGATTTACCCAAATATTGGGTACATCATGTAGATACGTCAATCCTAGTCTATCAATATGGGCCCCATCAACATTTGATAATCTCTGTAACAACTCACCCATGATAGGATGATGGGATCTGAAACTGATGTCTGGGAGATCGACCTGCAAAGCAAGTGACAAAATTGGATCAGTACTTTGACAATGATGATTTTTCAAAGCAAAAGACAACAAATGCAGCTATGGACCTATTCTACATAGAGTTTAAGATATGGCAACTGGTTGACTCTACGACGCAAGAAAAATGACAATTTTTGATTTTTTCCAGTTTCCCATGCGAGAAAACTCTTTTCTCGCGCGAGGAAACTCTTGTCCCATGTGAGCTTTCTGGCTCACGCAAGGCGGGATGTGTTCTCACACGAGATTTTATGAATCTGGCGCAGTGCACGCATGCTCTTTACACGAGCGTTGGGGAGGGGCCCGCGCGCAGAATCCCCAACTCGTGCGAGGATTCAGATTCCTCACGCGAAAGGTGATTAGGCTCAGCGTGAGGAAATTGTTTCCTCACGCGAGATTTGGCAGGACAAAGCTTAAACATCCCTAAAACACACTAACGCTAAAAATTGATTATTTTTTTTAGAAATACAGGATCAAGTTATGAGTACTTACAGGTGCGTCATACTCTGCTGGTCAGTTATGCTGTCGGGAGCGCTCAAATTGATGTGTGCACGGGAATGCTATCAATGTCAGCTGGAGTTCTCACCATCGCTAAAGTCAAAGGTGACTAATGATTTGAAAATGACCCCTCCAGGCCTTATATAGTCTTTGACCTAATTTTTCAAAGTGCTCTGTTTTCTATGAAAGTTGCACCCTTGGCTAAATGGACCGTTCTGAATCCATTTTTGTGATCAAAATCAAAATTTGACACTCCTAAGTAGCTCAAAATTGCATTTTAAAATTTTGGGACCGACATGATTGGACGCTTGTGCAGTTAATTTTTTGATGTTGCTTTCTTGTCAGGATTATCTCTTGTCATCATTTTCTCAGATTCTGTAATCTTTTCATCAAAGTCAACTCTAGTCAATTTTGGTCAACTATGGTCAAACCTAATCAATAGGACCTGTCGATCACTCTAAATAGATTATGCTTTCTCTTGATCTATCTTTTTTGTGATTTCTCACTCTCATCATTATGATGTGTCTTCTTTCGATTTCTCTCCCGAGGGGGCAAGATGATTGCATCATTGAATCTTTTCGCATTGTTCTCAAATTAGTCTGATCTAAATCAAAAGTCCCCATTGCTAGGGGCATCTCATCACTTGGGGCATATTCAGTTTTTTGTACCTTATGGTAAAAATTGGATATTCCATGATCTTGAATCTCTAGGGGCATCTTGATGTCTCGCATCTTTTCATCTATCTTTTTAGGTATCTGAGCAATCTAACTCAGATCCTCAAGGATCAAGCTTCATTCTAGAGAAGATTCTTGAAATTTCATTGGGCATTGGGGCAATCTAACCCTAATTCCTGAAAGTTACACTTCATTCTGAAGATGGCTCTCAAAAACTCTTTAGACCGTTATCTAGGCAATCTAACCTGGATCTCGAAGGGCTAACCTTCGTATTGGGGCAATCTAACTCTGATTCTGGAGATAGTCCTAGATCTTCATTAGCTATCAGTGGACATTAGGGCAATCTAACCCCGATTCCAATCTTCTCTCAGATGATTCTACTTCTTAATCTAATTGGTGTCTTGGTGACCTAACCTAGACTTCTGAAATCTTCATCTTCACTTCAGACTGTTCTTTGAATCAATGCGCTGCTCGCACATCAATTCAAAGAGGGGCAAAATGTAACACCCCAAAATTGGCACCTAATAATCCAATCAATTTTGGTGCATTTTCTCATCCTCGAAGTCCTATTGTACTAGGCAAATTCTTCTCCTAATTAACTTTAATTGACTGAGTTTCAAATGCAGAAAACCCAAATTTGCATAAATCTGACATTACATCTAATTCCTAAATTCTCAGAGTTTATTAGCTAAAAAACCCCTATGATTAATTGATTTAATCCTAAAGTCTTAAGTGCTTTTAATTAAATCAA
>MU223092.1:241258-258773 GCA_018584345.1 Thuja plicata | reverse complement strand
TTGAAAGGTTATTTAATTATTGGATGAATTATCCTCAAAAAGGAATTCCATAATTCCATGTGAAAGGACACTCATGTGGCAATAATTCACCCTTTTATTTAAATAATCTTTGCATTTTTTTCTCAAATGGAAATGAAGAGGCCACCACTTCTTTTCAAGAAACTCGTCACCCTCTTTCCATGGTTTTCTATAAATTGGACCTCTTTTTCTTCATTAGGGAGGATGATTTTGGAGAGCATCAAACTTATAGTCAAATTTGCATTTAATTCTTTCATGATTTTTGAGTTTAAAATTGCATAATTAGGCTAGTTTCAATTGGAATTAAAGATATGTTGATTTCATTTGTGATTCATATACATGTCTAATATATCAATTCCATCTTTCAAGCTCTCTAGTTTAAATGCAATTCCTTTTCTAGTTTAAATGCAATTTCCATTCTAGATTAAAAGCATTTGAATTCTAGATTAGGAGTATTTTCTTTCTTAGATTAATTGCAATTTTCTTCCATAGAGTAGTTGCAATCTCAGTTCTAGACTAGTTGCAATTCACTTTCATAGACTAAGAGCAAATTTCTTTCATAGATTAATTGCATTTCAATTCATAGAATAATGACAATTTCATCTTTTCTCATGCTTTAGAAATCCTCCATGTTAGCAATGGTCAGGTTGTTGGCTCTTGTTTTGAGAGTAAATTTGACATCCACAACTAATTAGGAGGCATCAAGTCATTTCAATTGAATTTGCAGGATAAACAATTAATGTTTGTCTTTGTCAATTGAACGATTGTGTAAAGACTATGCTGAGTTTGTGCTTTATTTAGAGGTCACATTCAAGCACACACACTAGTTAACTATAGTGCTTTACTGTCAGCATTCCTCCCATCATTGTCTTTTCCAGGTTGCTCTTGATAGTTCTTTTGATAAGGGTTATTGAATCTAGGAAGTTGGCTTTTGAAGGCAATGAATTAATTTGACAATTTTTGGATCATCTCATCAGACAATGTAGTACCACTAGAACTGGCTCTTGACTGGATTTCCCTCTTCCATTTCCTGGATGATATCATGTGATCTTCGAGTTCCATGGGAGTTCTCTGTGTCACATCCAAACTTGTAGGATTAACTCTTCTTAGATCATAATTGATGTCTGGTGGCATAGCACTTATAAAGAATGTTTTCAATTTTCCCGCCGTAGGCCTATCAGTCACTGGAATAAGATTTATGAGCTTATTGAATTTAGCTATGAAATCTCTCATACTAATAGAAGGCTCTTTCTTGATAGAGGTTAATTGCATCAATAGAGCATGTTCATCTTCCGCTATTTTGAACCTTCTTTCAAAAGCAGCTCTCATGGAGGCCCAATCTGTAATAGAAGATTTTGGTAGGTGGTGAAACCAATCGGCAGTGCCCTCAACAAGGGTCTCGATGAATAATCTAATGGACACATCTTCTTCCTGTACTGCTAGAATATTGATAGAAGAAAATAATACAGCAATATGTTCATCTGTAGATACTTTCCCGTCTCTAGAAAATTTAGGAAAATTCTTTCTAGACCCTGAGGGAAGAGGATTGTATACTGCTAATTGCAAGGGTCCGACTACAGTGGCCCAAGGGAGTGCCATTGTTACTTGAGGTAGATAAGGGGTTAGATTGATGACAGGGGGATCAACTACTCCATGTAACGTTAGCACTTGGCAAGTGGTGGATAAAAGAGGAGATTGCTTAGGGAATGAAGAAGGTTTTCTCTTTCTTTTTTCAGTTTTGTTTCTTCGGTGAGGTACTTCAAGAAGAGCAAAGTTAATATCCACAAGTCTCTCAAAGACTGGATCTGTACTTCCTTCTTTCTTTGTGCTCCTGAGAAATCTTTTAGGCTCCAGATTTTTGACTAATTCTATGGCCTAGCTTCACGCTTGACTTGGCACTGTTCTCTTCTTTAATTTCTCCTTTGGAATGTCCTTTCAATTGCTTCTGCTCTAGCTTCTTCTTGCTCTAGCACTTGACTGGCATTTTTGTAATGTTCGGTGCTTCTTCTATTCGTCCAGGCAAAAGTGTTCAGCGAGGAAATAAGGTCTTCTTGATCATCTTGAAAACTAAAGATTTGGTTGGAGTACAGGAATTATATTTTCATGGGGAAGCACCATCTTTCCTCATGATATGCTTCTAGTGTAATGACTATTCATCTCCCCAGCAGATTTGCCAAAAATCTGTTGGTAAATAGATTGTTCTTTTCAATTTAACTCCAAAATACCCAAAATGCTTAAGAACAATCGAATATGACAGGTGGAAATTTTTTATTGAAAAAACCAATTTCCCTTTGAATTTAAAGGTACAGGTCTCTTATATGAATGATTTTTAGTGAATTTTTCTCTTTCCTAGTCTAACAGGGGTATTTTCTTAACCTGAGAACAGAAGAGGGAAACCAAGCTAATCCTAGGAAGAAAATAGCTCAGGCAGGATAGATTCAATTCTAAATCTAGCCAACTCTGAGATTTTGTCAATCAGATTAACTCTTAAAATTGGTAATGCATAAACTTCTACTGAAAATGTAGATGCAAGACTAAAGACTAATGATGAAACAACAATTAATCGATCTATATCACGAGAATGTTTCCCAAAATCAAGATAACAATGAGTTTCCCCTTTAACTAATTGCATCAAATCGTAATACAGAGCTCTAGTTCAAACATAGATTGTAAATCCAACTTCAAAGAAACACCCGAATTCAACAGAAAGATAAATGCAATGCAAATGGAACATATAAATCAATGGTATTCAGACATACAAATATGACTCAGCAAAATTCTATCTTTCACACCAAAATTTAGCCGACCTTTGTATTGATTATTGGAAATAATGCATATAGAGTTCCAGATTAGACCATTATAGAAAGGAGGCAACCAAAATGGTTCAACTTTTTCAACTAGAATTGATAACCAAAGGTTTATTGGTTACAATAGTATCAAAAATAGCACAAGGGGGAATCTATTTAAGCTTTAGTTTCCTTCCCCTTGTCTAATTTAGTCCTATAGGCTGTAACAGCTATAATGAATCGAATGAGTTCTTCATGCCCATTGACATGGATGTTAGTGTATCGAATGAGCCACCAAGAGTGTTCCTTGGTGAGAATCTTAATGGCATCAATCTGATCTTTCAGTTCTTCCATTTCTCTAAAAATGCATCCACTCAATTGCTGGAGTTCTTGTACTTTGTTTAGATGAGAGGAAGAATCTTCTGTCAGTTTATGCAAATAATTAGAAAATGAATTCTGCATATTGGCTACTCTGATTATTTCTTTTCCTTGACCACTAGTCAGTAATTCTGTATGAAGCCCTAAGAGGAGTTTGAAATCTTTGCTCTGCTCCTCTTTGATCTTGACATCTGTTTGTTGCAATCCTTCTTTGGCCTGGATGATCATCTCGATCCTAAACTCTAGAATCTGAAGCCATTCGATCAAAGGATCATCTCCTTTCTATAAAATCTCATCTTTTAGAGCTTCTTTAGTCTTCATCTTTACTTGCACATGCAGCATAACTATAGATTCTTGGAACTTCACCCTTTCTAACGTGAGATTCTATAGGTTCTTAGAAATATTATTTCTCTCTACCTCCAACCTTAAAAGGGCATTACCTAGATGTTCAACCACTGCTAGTCCCTCAGACTCGAGCCTCTCAATCCACCATTTACCAATTTGCCCATAATGCTGGTCCTCTTGCAACTTAGCGAGAATGGCTTGGTTCTCTGTAGCACTGGGGTCAAAGGTGGTTTGGGTCTTGGGAACGCTTGCAATCAGAGTGAGGAGCTGCCTGATGAAGTTGGTCAGCTCAGCCACTTCTACCTTAAGTTGAACTTTGGCAGTCTTGAGCTGCTCGAGTTCTTCTTTTATCACTACATTTGTAGATTTCCACCAATCCACCTTGGTGTCATGACAAGCCAACCCCATATCAAATGACTGCAACTCAAAGTCTGAAGTAGTCATATCTTCAAATCTACCTTCCTTAGTTGGTTTGGCCACTTCCATGGTGAAGTGCCCAGTCTTAGGATCATGACCCAGGGTAGACATTGTCTTCACTTTCTTCTTTTTTCTCGTAGCGGCCTTGGGCTAAAGGGCCCATGACAGAGTATCTTTGCTAGGATTTATTTCTTCTGCTCTCTTCCTCTTGCATTCCAAGGTATTTTCTATCCATGAATCTACGCTAGTGACTTTTCTGGCAGAGACCAACTCCTCCATGAACAATTTCCTTATGACTAGGGGAGTAACTTTTGGCCGAGAAGTGAATGGGTTCACTAAAGTAGGGGAAGAATAGATCAATTTGACAACTTGAGCAACCTCTTGTTTCTTCTCAACCTCTTTATTTGATTATGTAGCAGAGGTACTGGAACTATCCTCTCTTACCTCAACTATAACAGGGGATCCTTGCCTTGGAACCTCTTGGGTTGAGATCTCAACTCGCGTATCCATAGTAGTAGCCATAACTAGCTTTGTACTCTTGATGAGCTCATCTGTAGACTTGCTTGGATCTATAGTAACTGCTTCTTCAGTTGTCCCAATATCTGGAAGCGAGCCTTCTCCACAAGTCTTCTCCAATGTGATTATTTTCTCAAGAGGTTCATCACCTCCTCCCACCGGCTGGGTTGATCCTTTAGCAATGATTGGAGTCATTACTAACAAAGTGGTTGTAGTACCAGTAGTATCCTTTGCTGGGGTTTGCTGAGTAGAAGGCTTCCTTTTTGACCTCTTCCTTCGGCCTGCAGTCCATTCGACCCATTTTTCTTTTCTTTTGTAGATACCCCCATTAGAGTCTACATATCACTAATGGCTTGGTCCAGCATAGGTTCAGAACTGACAGGGGTGAGCTTTATCTCCTCTAGATATGTATTATCATACATATGATTGCCATCATCTTCTATCCCCTCTATTACAATGTTAACATTGAACCTTTTGATTTGTTCAATAGTTAATCGGGCGTAGAATCTCTCTCTACTTTCCAAATCATCCTTACAATTAGCCTAGTAGTCTTCAATATCATGTACATGATGAATTGCGTGACTCATTTGCAATACATCCCTGGCATAGTTCACTGGTTCATATTGCGGTCTCAAGACATCGTAGGTTTCCAAAGAAGACCTCTTTGAGAATGTCTTGAGAACATTCTTTGCCTCTGAATAGGACGCGTAGCTGTAAGATCTGATGGTCATGGGGAAGTCATATCCCTTCTTCTTAGCTTTAGCATAGATTAAGTTCACTTGGAGTGCTTGCCTCATTACTTCTATCAGCACAATCATATCAGTAGGATACCTGGGAAGCTTCAAAGGGAAATCATCAAAACCTGCAAGATGAAGATGTGAGAAACCTCTAAATTGAATGAAATAACACCCAAATAGGATGATAAAGGCTATGGCCTTGGTAGAGAATCTTTGTTCTAGACAGCCTTGGAGCTCCTTGCACAATCTCATTGTAAATGCTTGATTAACCCAAAGATACTCAGCATAACTATTATGCAATTTCAAAGAGGGGAAAAATTCATAACTCTTGTCATCATCAGGAAATTCCTTTAACCTGGGAAGACCTGGCCAAATTTGGAGTGTAGCTAGAATATATAAGAGGACTGAAGACATATAAAATTCATTCTGGCATTTAGCTCTATCTAGGGTCTCCGAGAGATTCTCACTTACCATAAGCGCCCAATCAATGAAGTGATGTTGGGAACAGATTACCTGAACCAGGAAGAAGTGATAATCAACAAAGTTGAGTGCCTCACTCTCACCTCTGATCCTGTGGAGTAACACCAGGATGTCTATGATCTTCGGATTCAAATTAGTGCTGTATAATGTCTTCGACAACTTCCCTTTGGTGCTCTTGGGTTCTTGATACCATGCTTTCATTATCTCCTTCTTCCAAACTGCCTTTTTGGCAATATATTTAGTCACCACTCGACTGTATGTCATTTTTCAATACTCTACTTGTTCTGGGATACAGAGAGAGTTCTGGATGAACTCTCTATGAATAGAGATCACCGTGTCATCAGGAAGAAAGATTGGTTTGGTGTCTGGGTTGTATGAGGCGATACATTCTCGAACTAGCTCTGGGGCTTGAACTACTACAGGAAAACCGACTGCTTCAACTAGCCTGCTTTCCTTTAGTTTTTTAGTAATCATGTGCATCTGGTCTGCCTTCAACCTATTCTAAAAATTCTGCATGTTGAAGAACTTCAAAGAAGTGTCTGAGATCTTATGCAAGTCAGAGGTAATGTCATTCATTGCATCAAATCCCATGAATTTGGAAGCCATGCTTCTGATGATTTGTATCTGGAAATTAGAAGTATCTCTTAGGGATGTGGGAGCAAGGAATAGCTAAAATATGAGACTTCGAAATCAAAACAATTTGGCAAACAAATGTTGGCTCTCGTCCGCAACTTTCAACTGATTTAATAACTTTTGAATTCTTACCATTTAACGACTGACTTCCCACGCCACATGAATGAAAATACCCTAACATTAATAAAAAATATTGTTATGAAGTAAAATGACTTTATTTGAATTAATTACCTTGCTCTTATGGTCTGTTAAGAAATGTCTTTTCACTTTTGGTAACCGCAACGGTAACTTATCTGAGGTAGTGAAAAATCACTTTTTTGCTTCTCCTTTGGGTAGAAAAGTGCTTTTGGATTGCTCTCAGTTGAAAAATCCACCAAGGAAGAAATTTGGTCTACCACGATGCCAAAATGGCATGTGTTGATTTCATTTGCCTCCTTTATATCTCAGATTCTTTATGAGACACGTTCTTCCCCGAAATCGCTTCATTTAAATGGTTTGGTGGAAAACATACTCCGTGGGTCAAAACATACCTATAGGAGTAGGGGAGAAGTCATTTTTTGCTTTTCCACCTTTAGGCTTATTTCCTCAATTTCTTTCTATTGAATCAATCCTTTTAGCTTGTAGAGGTGTAATCCAGACATAGCAGCCCTTCTCCAGCCTATAGGATCCATTTTGGAGTTGTACTTCTTTTTGAGACATCACTTAGTAGTTGTCGGCAAAAGATGCACTTTGTTGATACTTTTCTACCAGTGGAGAGGATCAAACCCGATTTTCTGCCAAGCTACAAAATGAAGGATTGCGGCTACATACTTCCATTTTTTGTAACACTGATGTTAGAAATCTTTGCACCATGACCTTTACCAGATTGGTTACTTAACCTACCCAATGAAAACATAAACTCATAAGCAGAAACCCTCCGGTTCACAAAAGAGAAGGTAATTTGGAAAAATATGGTAAACGCTTCCTAGCCTAAGGGAAAATTTTCTAGACATAGACTTAGGACTAACAAGAAGCTTTCAAGAGCACCACTATACATTAAACACTCAATTTTGTCTGAAAGGTATGCAGACTAAAAGTGGGGCAACAATAATGAAGCACAAGAAAGGACAGCTCAACAAGGTTGCAGATGCACTAAGTAGGAGGTTGCTGACAGTCCAAGAAGTTTAGTAGAATAGTAAGTGCATTGATAGTTTTAGAGATCTCTACAAGGCAGATGAGGACTTTGGGGAAGCATACAAGGGGTTTGTTGAATTTTGGAACCATTTCCATAGCAAGTTCTCATAGTTTATTTTGCATAATGGATTGTTATTCAGGGGTAATCAATTATGTGTACCAAGAGGCTCTATGAGAATGAATATCATATAGGAGAAGCACTATGGGTGTTTAAGTGGTCACTTTGGTATGAACAAAACCTTGGAACTTGTGCAAAGGTTCTACTATTAACCAAAATTGGTAAGAGATGTTACCAAATATGTGTAGTGTGTTGTATGCAAGAAAGCCAAAGGAGGAATTAGTAATGAAGACTTATATTAGCCTTTACTAGTCCCTAAGCAGCCATGGGAGTGTGTGAGCATGAACTTCATAGTAGGTCTACCCAAAACAAAGCAAGGATATGATAGAATTTATGTAGTGGTTGATAGATTTAGCAAGATGAGTCATTTCATACCTTGTAAGACTACTAATGATGCTAGCCACATAGCCTATTTATTATTTAAGGAGGTGGTAAGGATCCATGATCTTCCCATCATCATAGTATCAGATAGGGATGTGAAATGCATGAGCCATTTTTGGAGGACACTGTGGACTAGATTAGGTACAAATATTTCTTTTGGTTTAACTTACCACCCTCAAACTGATGGCCAAACTGAGGTGGTCAATAGAGTGTTGGGTAACCTATTGAGTTTCCTAACTAAGGAGTATGGTCAAACTTGGGATGTGGTCATTCCCTAAGAATAATATGCTTAAAATTATAGTAAGAACAAAATGACAGGGAGAAGCCCATTTGAGATTGTTTATGGAATGCACCCAAGGGGTGTGTGTGAGCTTAGGGATCTTGGAGTCATGAAGTACAGGAGTGAGCATGCTAAGGACTTCATGCACACTATGAAGGAGATACAAGATCAAGTCAAGAAGACAATCCATGACAGTCAACACAAGGTGAAGGCCAAAGTTGATGAAAAGAGGAAAGACATCCAGTTTGAGGTAGGTGACTATGTGATGGTTCATTTGAAAAAATCTCTCTTACAGAAGGGTGTCCCTAAAAAATTACAGATGAAGAGGGTGGGACCTTGCAAAATCATAGCCAAATATGGGGCTAATGCCTATAAGATAGACTTACCATCTGATTTGAGCATCTCTCTGGTGTTCAATGTACAAGACTTAATCTAGTTCAGAGGAAATATACATGAGATCAGTCATAGAAGTCAAGGAATCAGTGGTGATGTTGGAGCTACTGTATTACCTCCCAAACCACAGTTAGTAGCTGACAAAGTTCTGGATTCTAGGGTTAAGAAGAGTACAAGGCACAAGGTCTACATGAAAAAATTGATTCAGTGGAAGGATAGACCACAATCAGAGGCCTCATGGATTGCAGAGGCAGACTTCAAGAAGGTGGGCATTTCATAGGATATGTTATCCACGCGAGTGACATAACTTTCCCTTATGGGGAGTATGGTGCAGGAGCACCTAGGTAGGGCTAATTGAAGACCTAGGGTTCCTAAGTATTTTTTGGCTTGTAGTGGTTCTTTCCAAGCCACTAGATTAATAAGAGGGTTAAGTTAGTCCTAGTGTGTGGTGTGTTAAGATAGGATGTCTTAATAGGTATTTAGAGACCTTATTTGCAAAGCAAGTCCACATTAGGTAAAATAGGGTGTGTTGTCCATTATAATGTTAAATTGAACATGTGAGGGACTTGAGGTCCTATTTCTATGTTATTACACCTTAGATAGGCATTTGGTGAAGTTTGGTGGACTTTTGACCAAGGTTAGATAGAAAATGCAAAAAGATGTAAAAGTTGTCAATGTTGTCATTGACAACATTTGTTGCAAAGTTGCAACTTTGAGAAATTGGTTAGATAACTGTCTGAAAATGATATTTTGTGTCTTGGTAAATTGATTAAGGCTATCCTCAACCTTTTTCAAGGGTTGGATTCATTGTGTCAGCAAGTGTAGAGACTGTATAATTCAAGAACAGTTGCAGTTTGTGTATTTTTTGAGCATTTGGTGTTGAGATGGATTGAATCATCTATTGTAGCTTTTTTTTTATGTTAGTGTAGCATGTTTTAGGATTCTGTGTGGAGGTATATTTCTATTTTTTATATATTTAGTTGCTTTTGTAAATTATTTTGGTTTCTATCTAGTCGTTGGCCTGAATCAGACATCTTGTGCAAATGGGGTCATAAATCCACTTCCCACCATGGAACTTGCATGGGCCTTTGGGATTTGGAAGGTGAATCCATGTACATTCTATACAGTAAAGGAGGGGCCCTAGAAATCATGGGATCCATTTATAAGGTGATGCAATATGTGAGCCAGAGATGCATGGCTAGGGGTCACAAGAAATTATAGAGAAATTTTGAAGCATTGAAACCATTCATTGCTTCAATCAGTGATTGTGGAGAGATAGTAGGGTGTATGAAGGAACCCCAAATTGGAGGAGAAGTTTGGGTAAGATAATTTGATGGGCAATAAACCATTTCTATGTGCAGATAGTATAATTTCTTACAAACCCTAATTTTTAGGCTTATTTGTAGGAAGTACTGTACAGACACTTTTTGAAGCCAAGACCTAGAAAATACTTAGGTTCTTGATAAAGGCTATCAGCATATACTTCTAGTTTTCTGACTTGTTAAGAATTTTTACAAGTTATTTAAGTTTTCCCTCAAAATAGGCCTAATTTCTTGTAGCCCTATTTTGGGTCAATTTGGCTTAGTTCTTGGAATTCGGTAAAGGTTCCTTGGCCAAATGAGTTTGTGGACATTGCATTTGATCCAATTAATAGTATTGTGGACTATCTCTCCATAAAGAAGCTTTCTTGATCAATTGAAGATCAAAGTGTTGTGATTGAGTAAGAAGAGAATTATGACTAATGATGTGTAGTTTCATTTCTTTGTTGGTGTACCCAAACTGAATCAGAGTAGGATCTTTTGGAAAGGATCCTTGAAGGTTAGGGTTAGTAAAGAACCCTAATTGGGCTAGAAAAGAGGCCCATTAAACCCTAGTGGAGATTAGGGTTGAAGAGAAAGGTTTGGTAATACATCATTTGTAAGCTTTAATAGGGTTGGCTCTTCGCCGAGCTCACTTTAGAAGAGTGATAATTTTGGGTTACCGATCCCAAGTGGTTTTTCCCTTAATAGGGTTTCCACGTTAAAAATCCATGTGTCAAATGTGTATATGGTTCATTGCCGTGATTTTTTTATTTACACATTAATAAAATAGGATTGGTCAGTAAACACTAAGTTTATTCACTGATATTGGGTAAAAGGATAAGAAAAGGATAAATAGTATATTCACCGAGAAGTATATATTTGATAAGATTACTTAAAGGCATACATCTTGCAGGACTTAAAGATAAATTAAGGTATTATATTTATGACATAAATTTTGAATGGATCATTGGATTAATTTTTAAGGTCACTGATTCACCCTCCCCTCTTAGTTATTCTAAAAAATAAGCCAATTCAATCCATCCACAAGGATTGTTATTGGAAATCACAAAAACCATGTTAATACAGTCACAACAATTCTTCTATTGCTCAAAAAGTGTAACCAAAAAAATTCCAACCTCATTACAATGCCATGAAATTCCTTAAATATGTTTTTCCTTCCTCAGACAACTGCTCAAATTGACCCATAACTACATTTGGGCGCAAAGAAACATTTTGGCAAAATGTTTTCGAGAAACATTTAAAAGTTGCAAAGTTGCTCAAGCAACATTTTGCACTTTTTACAAGTTTTTCTCTTTCACTATTCTAACTCCATGGTTGGACACGAAAAGGTCAAACATCATGTCCTAAGACCTAAAATAATAAAAAAATGTCCTTCTAAGCATTTTGACCCATTTTTTTCCATCAGGACATTACAAAGGTCCCTTGGACCAGAAAACCACACAACTCAATACACACTCTCCTAAAACATTTCAAATTGATCCTAAAATTTCCTAAACAACCATAGAAACCATTAAAAGACCTTTCAAAACAAAATGGAGGGCCCCATCCCTAGGTTCTCCTGCACTAGAAATCCATGAAGAATGCTCAACTGGCCTATTTTTCCACTTAACAAGATATTCCTGACACTGCTTTCCTCTAGTGCTTCGACCGATTATGGTATCTAAGATCTATTCAACCTCCTCCTCTTCTTCTTAGGATATTATAATTCACTCTCTGATCCATCTCCCTCACTTATATGTAATTCATGATATTCATATAAGTCTTCTATGTTGAATATTTTTAATATGTCCATGTCCTTTGGTAATTCAAATTCTTAAGTATTCCTTAAATCAAACTTTCTTAAAATCTTACAAGGTTAGAACTTCTTCATCTCCAACTTACTATAGGTACCAACTAGAAATATACCCTTTCTCAGGAAAAAACATCATTTCATCACCAACTTCAAACTCCTTATGTTTCCTCTTTCTATCAACTCTCTCCTTATACTTACCATTCATGCCTTCCAAATGTGTCTTAACTCTATCATGCAAATCATTCATATGATTGGTAAATGATTCTGCTTCAACAATCCTCTTTTCCTCAACACTGATATCTCTAAATTCTATTACTCCTTTAGGATGTAAAACATAAACAATATCAAAGGGTGTTCTTCTAGTACTCATATTCACTAAATTATTATAAGCAAACTCAGCTTGTGCCAAAACCAAATCCCAATTACCTACCTTCTCACCAACCAAGCATCTCAATAGATTGCCCAAGCTTCTATTAAAAACTTCAGTCTGCCCATCAGTCTGTGGGTGAAATGTAGAACTAAAATTAAATTCTATGTTAAGATACCTCTAAAGAGTCCTCTAGAAATATCCAAGAAACTTAGTATCCCTATCTGACACAATACTCTTAGGCAACCCATGCAATCTGACAATGTCCTTGAAAAACAAATCAGCTATATGTACTGCATGAGATGTCTTTTTACATGGAATGAAATGAGCCATCTTTGAAAATCTATCAACCACCACAAATACTGACTCATTACCTCTTTGATTCCTTGGCAAATCAAGCACAAAATCCATGCTTATCTCCTTCCAAGGTTTCTCTTATACATGCAATGGTGCATACAACCTAGCATTATGACTATTCCCTTAGGTAACTTGACAAATACTACACTTTTAAATGAAATTACTAACATCTTGATGAATTTATGGCCAATAATAGTGCTCCTTCATAACTACCACTATCTTATCAATCCCAAAGTGTCCAACTAATCCTCCACAATGTTTCTCCTTAAATAAAACTTTCCTACATAGATCCTCTTGGTATACACAACTGAACTCCCTTGAACAACAATTTATCTTGTAGGAAACAATCTAACAAATAAATCCTATAGGTAACCAAAGTTTCCTTAAAAGCTTTCCAAGGTTCTAAAAAATCAAGATCATCCTTATACAAAGTCTTTAATTCATGAAATCCAAGCACTTTCACCTTCATCTCTGTCATAGTATTCCTTCTTCTACTCAAAGAATCAACAACTTTGTTAGACTCACCACTCCTATTATTGAACACAAATGAATAACTCTCTAAGAATTCAACCCATCTCATATGCCTTTGATTCAACTTACTCTGACTATGAAAATAGTGTAAAGACTGATGATTAGTATACACCAAAAACTCCTTAGGAAACAAGCAATGTCTCCACTTCTTCAAAGATTGAATAATAGAATAAAATTATTGATCATAAACAAAATATTGTCTCCTTTAATCATGCAACTTTTCACTAAAGTAAGCAACCGGTCTACCTTCTTGACTCAGTACTAATCCGATTGCACTTCCACTAGCATCATAGTCCACTTGAAATACCTTACTAAAATCTAGTAGTGCTAACATAGGTTGTTCAATTACCTTTTGATTCAACAAATAAAAGATTCTTTGTACTCCGTGTGTCCATTTAAATTCCTTCTTATCTCCTCTCATTATCTAAGTCATAGCATTGCAAATAGAACTACAATTCCTATTGAACTTCCTATAAAACATTTCCAAGCCATGTAATAATCTTACCTCGCTAACACTTTCAGGTTTAGGAAATTCAATAATTTCTCTAACCTTCTTAGGATCTATCTTCAATCCTTCAATAGAAACCACAAATCCAAGGTATATAAGCTCATTCTTCATAAAATTACACTTCTTCAAATTTATCAGCAACTTCTCCTCTCTCAACCTCTGCATTACTTGCCTTACATGAAACAGGTGTTCCTATTTTGTCTTACTGAAAATCAGAATGTCATCTAAATAAACTATGACAAACTTACCCACAAATCCCTTCAACACTTCATTCATTAGCCTCATGAAAGTACTTGGTGCATTAGAAAAACCAAAAGGCATTACTAACCACTCATACAAACCTTGTTTAGTCTTAAAAGCAGTCTTCCATTCATCACCTTCTCTTATTCTGATTTGATGATAACCACTCTTCAAATAAATCTTTATAAAATACTTAGCTCCACTCAAGAAATCCATTATATCATCCATCCTAGGTAAAGGAAATGAGTACTTGATAGTAATTTTGTTTATTTCTCTAGAATTTTTACACATTATCCACTGTCCATCCTTCTTAGGTACCAATACTATAGGTACTGCACAAGCACTCAAAATTTCTCTAATTAATCCTTTCTAGAACAACTCATGTACTTTTCTATTCAACTCCTGATTCTTTGCTGGTGTCAACCAATGAGCTTCTTTGTTAGGCAAACTAGCTCTAGGAATTAGATCCATGAAATGACTGATACTCCTAACCAGTGGAAAACCATTAGGTACATTATCTGAAATCTTATCTGCATATTCATCCAAAATGTCCTTAATCTCCATAGGGTATTCACCACTTAGATCTATATTCGCAGTCTTCTTTGGAACAATAGAAAAATAAACATTCTCATGTCTCATATCTTCCAAGAATTTCCTTCCAAAAACCATGCAAATTTGAGCACTATTACAAATTTCCCCTTTAAAAGGTTCCTCCAAAGGCATCAACCTCTATTTCATACCATTAGCCACAAAAGTATAGGTATTTCTTCTCCTATGATGTATCTTTTGTCTTTCAAATTTCTAAGGTCGACCCAAAAAACATGACATACATCCATAGGCATTATATCACACAATAATTCATCTTGATATTTCTGTATTTCCATCTTGACCCAATATTGTTCAATTCCCAACATCCTGTGATCATGTTTTATCGATGCAATCTCAATGGGTTTGTAATGTTTCAATCTCTATAATTGCAACTTGTCTGCCATTTCCTCATATGCCAAAATTTTAGAACTACCACCATCAACAACAACTTTACATACTTTACCACCAACAAGACATATGGTTTCAAACATGTTATTTCTTTTCTAAGAGTTCTCCATCTTTTCATCATGGTACAAGGTTCTCCTCAAGACCAATATCTCTCCCTTTTCAGCTTAAGTATTGTTAACCAATTCATAAGATCCATCTTCTTCCACAAGAGCTATCCTTCTACTACTTTAATTTATTCTTTTAGATCCACCTTGTTTGAACTCAAAGGCCCTGTGACCTTCTCCACCACACTTGAAACAAGTGTCCTTAAACACAATTTTATCATCTCTTTGGTATCCCTAATTCCTATATCCACCTCTATAAGAATTCCTTTCAGGATTCTTCTCCTTTATATTTCCTTTATTAGAATCACCAACCGATCTACCAACTCTACCTCTCTAGAATCTTCCACCACTGCCTCTTTGTCTTTGTTCTTGTCTTCTATTCAACTTGTCTTCTGATTTTAGGGCATACTGGTAAGCATCTTCTACATTCCCAATCTTGATAATAATAAGCTCCTTTGTATTGACATCCTCAAACCATTCAAGTATCTAGAAACTCTATCTATTTCATTCTCTTTAAAGACAGATCTGATATCCACATTATAAAACTCCTTAGTGTACTATTTCACATTCATATCCTTTTGTCTCAAATTCTGCAATCCTCTGAGAAAACTGACCTGATAATTAGAGGGTAAGAACTTTTCTTTCATCTTGTTCACCATCCTATCCCAATGTTTAATTTTCTCTTTACTTCTACTCTTCCTATCATTCTATAAATGATCCCACCAAAGTGAAGAATGACCTCTTAACTTAGTACAATCATACTTTACCTTCTTGTCATCATTAATACCTTCAAAATTGAAATACTTATCCATAGCTGAGATCCAATCCAACAACTCATCTGCATCCAATCAACCATCATAATCTACTGCATTAAAATGTAGTCTTGTATTAACCCTAGTAAGGGCTCTACTAAACGTTTTCCTATCCTTGATCCATTTCAGGTTGTTCTTGGGCTTCTCCTTCAAATTGTTCTTCAATTTCTTCTTCAACATCACTTACTTATTCAATATGTTGACCTCTCTTTTGGTTCATTTTCACCACTTCCAATTTGGCAGCAATCTGTTTCAACATTTCAACAAAATTAGGGTCTACACCTCTTCCACATCTAGCACCTCTCCTATCCATCTTCGATGATTCCTCTACAACCGTAGACCAAATCCTTATTCTTCTACCCCACGACAAACTAAATTAGTAACCACATACTTAGGAGACAAGATCTATTCACTGCAATTGAAAACCTTTGCTCTAATGCCACCTGACACAGTCAAGGTAAGAGGGTCCAAGAAATGAATAGTCCAACCTTACAACAAAAGTTACATAACAAAAACTCAAATATTTCAAGAAGCAAATACACAGATCTAGAGTATGGAACACACCTGCAATATTTTCATTAATAGGTAAAATAATTATAAATCTCTGCAATAACAGTCAACATAGCCAAATCAAATGCCAAGGACTTATTATAAAGAAAAGCTAATTATTCTTCCTGTCCCATGACTACAAAATAGCCTCCTTCAAACCCTAGCTTATTGCCTTCAACCCCCTCAAACAAGAACCAAGACCCAACTTAAATACATGACCGCGACCTAACAAGTTGACCTCAAGATTACATTTCCCATGAGAAATAGTACAAAAATCTAAGAATTGCATAATGTAGTTCATAAATTGCATCCTTGTATAATTTCACATCGATTTGGGGCTCACTTTGGTGGTTTTCCCTTGTGCCCCTGTTAAATGATTGATTGTGCTTATACCATGGCCAAATCTAGAAGCCTAACACAATCCTAAGCACACAAACCAAATTTCATTCCAAAATGGCATGACTATGGTGGTAGGCGCTAGTGTCCTCATGGACTATGGTGTTACACACTAGTGTCAAGCTATTTTGGGCCCAAATTTGAACCCCTAACAGTCATAAGTTTGTTGAGGAAAGTGTGATCTTGATCTTCAGTCTAAATTCAAATTATCAACATATTTTGTGAGGTTGAGTATAACAACAAGCTCCACCCCTTCGTTTGAACATCTCTTAATTATACTTTATATCAAGTATTCAATTCCAATTAAGCAAGAGATTAGGAATCTTCAAGGCAATGATGGAGAGGTAAAGCATTCAATTTGGCATCAGGTGAACCCACAATAGTGGGTTACACTTTTTCAGAGAAAGGAATTTTGCAATTTTAGCCAAATCGCATTTTTTAACAACTTTCGATCGGAAGTCAAAATCCGTTTTGATCAAAAAAAATTTTGGCCTTAACTTTCGATCGAAAGGTCCTTTCTATCAAAATTGATTTTTTAAATTTTTTTATTCATAGGAAATGAGTTTCTATCAAAAGGGGGTTTTGATCAAAACCCCTAAAAATAGGATATAAAAAAAACCCCCTCATTGTCTTTTTCATTTCAACAATGAGGTTTTCATTTCGGTGAGCATCAAGTAGCGGGTCTACAACATTCGAACCTATGAACCCCATTCTAGGTTGGTCATTTTGACCATTCTTTGTAAAGTTTGGGTTGATTTCATTCTAAAATACATTTTTACATATATACATGTATATATGTGTATATACATGTATGTATATATATATATAATATATATGTATATATATATTTAATATATATGTATATATATATACATATATATATACA
>MU223092.1:141498-230843 GCA_018584345.1 Thuja plicata | reverse complement strand
ATGCAGGAGCATCCTAGGTGTAAGGGCAATCTTGCATCACCCAAAAATATGTGTTTTTATATTCAATAAGGGCTATTTTGTACAAAGCTGCTATTTTTGGAAACTTACTATTTTTAGTAAGTTGGTCGTTTGAATTCAGAATGTTCTTCTTTTCTAGGTGAAGGTTCATCTTAGTCATATAAGAATTCCAGTTGAATTTCATTGCCAGATCATCTGTATTGGCAAAGTTATTAAGGATTTACTGTTGAGATTTTAGGGTGCAAAATATTTGAGCTCAATTTTTAGGACCTTAGAGGCTCCAGATCGAGGTCGAACCCCTAGTTGACAGGCACTTTGCAAGTCAGGCACTGTAGATCGCGATCTCCCCTTTCTGAAAAGTGGTTATTATAGCCAAACGGAGCTATGGTTCAAAAGTTATGGCTTCCGGAAGTTGGGCTACCTAATCTCATGTTTTGTAAATATTTAAAGTCGACCCTTTTGTAATAAAAGTGAAAAATAATTAAATGCTAAGGGTAGTCGGCCTTAATGGCTAGATTTCTGGAACCTTCTCGGGCGGTGGAAATTGCCTATATAAAGAAGGCCCGTAGTGTTGTCTAGGGCAATTCTGGGAGATTTGGGTAATAATTCGAGGCTTTGTCCTATAGAATATTGTAAGGGGAATGCCCATGTGGCTTTGCATATTGTAATTCTGAAAGTTTGTAAGTCCAAATTTGTGGAGATAATAAGAAGCCCATTTTCTATTCTTGCAAAATTGTTGTTGCTTCTCTGTTTCTGTTATGTGTTTGTGGCATTAAGGGGAGCACCCTTCATCAGAGAGAGAGAGCCAAGCTCATACAATAGTATTCAAGAAGGAGAATTAAAATACTTAGTCTATATGAGAAGAGAAGGAGAGACATCTCTTTAATAGAGATGTGAGAGAGGAGTTGCATGGTAACTCCCATATCTATGTATGCCACATTTCAATAGTGTGTGAGACAAGTGTATGATTCCTCATAAGGAGGAATAACTAAAAAAGAAATTACAATAAAAGGAATGATCCTCAAACTTGTACAAGAAGACAAAATAGGTGTAGGGATTCCATAAGAATCTCCTACTTACATTAGTGCAAGTAAAGATTAAATTCTAACAATGTATATATATATATATATGTATACATACATATATATCTATATATATGTATATATGTATATATATATGTGTGTATGTGTATTATATATGTGTATATATGCATATATAGGTATATATATATGTTTATATATACAAATATATATGTATATATACAGGTAGATATATATAAGTATATAAAGGCGCGCGCACACACACATAGAGATATATGTATGTGTATATATTGTATATATTTACATATATATACATGTATGTATAATATGTATGTACATGTCTACACACACACATATATATGTGTGTGTGTATATATACATAGATATGCGTATGTATATATATATGTGTATACTTATATATATACATACATATACTCATACATATGTGTATACATATGCATATACATATGCGCACACACACACACACACATTCTCGTATATATATATACACACACATATGTATGTACACATATATATACATATGTATACATCTGCTTAATTTTTATTTTTATTTTTCATTTTTTTACATGTACATTTAAATCTAGTAAGTGATTAGTTTGAATGTATCTAATAATTGTCTTTGAATTTTAGAAATGAATATATAAACTTCAATCTAAGGCTTTGTTGGTGCTTTTTTCTTGCTAACTCTATTTCTAGGTGAGAGTATGAGATTTAGATTGTGGGATTTGAAACCTAGGGCAAACATTCAACACCATCAATAGACTAAAGACAAGAAAATCCAATAGTGACAAGGCTTACAAGCCTTCCTCACTTCGAGTTCCACACATTCAGGAGGGTAATCCTAATTTACACATACATAAACCTTTTAAAATACAACACCTTATAGATATACAACTATGGATAGTTCTCATACCTATAGGTAATAGGTATTTAAATCTCTACCAATCTTATGCAAAATGCCACTTGCATTAAGTACACTGAGAACTAGATCAGACCATTCTTACACTAATCAACATGAAATTAAAATGATATGAATATGATTTGATATTGCTTCTGAAAATAAATAATATCCACATAGATCAGTGTCTCTATCATGGGTTACAGAGTCAAATTTACTTCCATAATAAAAGTATTATGAACAACAATCTCAACCAACAAATGTTCTACTTATGAAATCCAACTTAGTATTGAAGCTTACTAATACTTTCTCTAGAATTTAACTCTGCCCTTGGAAGAGGCCCATTAGCATGTATTACTCAAAACACATCAAATGTGAAGACAAAATCCAATATCCTTGATATTTAAAATTTTTATAAGTCTAAATATAATCACTTAAGACCATTGTTGTTCACACAAAGAAATTTAGCCTTTTCCTTGAAAGAGAACAATGTTGAAACAACACAACTACAAAGACATTTTCAATAATGAATTAAAAAAACCTCATACATTCAATTCAAATGGTCTAAGTACACAAAAATGGAGATAATTCCATGATCACAACAATTAAATTGCACTAAATAGTCTACCATTGTTCATAAAAGTGAAATACTACAAGAAACATACTCTAACTACAAATGAAAACTAAGAGAAAACTAAACTGTAAAAACCTGAAGAGAAAATTTTCAGAACCCCTACACCATCAGAAAAGAAATAACAAATATAAGAAGAGAAGTTTCAAGATTTTCCTTGATGTTTCTACTTATCTCCATTTCTTCAATCTATTCTACCTTGTCGTCTTTTCCCTCACACTAAAAATCTGATTTCTGTTGGTGCTATGATGAATTTTGAAGTGTAGTCATATGGAGTTATTTATTTGGCTTTAATTGATGGAAACTAAGTCAGTATAGTCATGAAATACAATAGGTGTAGTAAGACACAATTGGTAAGAAGGTAATTCAAAAAATTGGCTAAGTCCTAAAGATCAGTAGATAGTGAGAACACCACTTTGGTGGTGATCATGGTAGAAATGGAATTATGAGAAGCGGTCATAGATACAACATCAAAATGTTTAGATTGTAGTGTGGTTCCAACCACAACTCATTTGGTTGATCGATGAAAGAGTTTTTGTTGTCACAGATATTAAGATAGGTAGAACTCAAGAGTTCTTAAGTAATAGTTGGTAAATCACAGATCAATGAGCGGTATAGTATGTGCGATGATTTCTAATGATATGATAACATGAAATAGAGGTTATGAATTTAATGTATTTATATTTATGCACAATCGATGCAATCATATAAGATGGATTCAAGGTGTTGCATTGGAGAAGTCAAAACATGTTTGACTACTTTGGAGATATAACTTGCAGTTCTTATCTTGATCTAACGCAGTCATGATAAAACATTTTATTCATCGAGATTATCACTTTGGCATGTTGTGCTTTCATGAGAAATTATTTGAAGATTGATTTTGGTATGTTTGATGTTGCTGCAAGTTGTGTATATATTGAGAATTTATCATATTGAAAAAGGAGAGTTGTAGTTGTTGTTGTGGGTGATGCAATTAGGGTTTTGTGATTTCAATTTGAGGTTGCGATCAGAAAGCTGATTAATAGAGATAAGAGAGTAGTTACAGAGTACATAGAACATATTGGATCTGACAAGTAACCAATTCTACATACAAATCACGTCTTATTGTTCCCTAATAGTTGCAGTAAACAAAATCCCTTAATTGGGTGAACTTTAACATGTTCTTTTTGTAAATCCCTTAGCAGGGTGAACTCTTGATTGGGTTTTGAAATCCTCTAGAAAGGTAGATCATAAATGATCTAATTATACTACTAATAGTTTACTAATCACTTGTAACAAGGTGAATGTTAGCACAACTTGGGGGGGAGGGGTGTGAATGTCTGCATGTCTATTGCCTCTGCTGGTTCTCTCAAGGCTTGATAAGATCTTTTTTTCTTTATGTACAGTTTACTTGACTTCAAAATTAACCTTGGGTAAATCAACCTCCAACTCTGTGGCTTCAAAGGTGGTTAGTTTAGAAATAAATTTTTCTCTATTGAAGTTCTTTGTCAATGGTATGATCTCCTCTATTTCCTGTACTTTTGTTTTGTAGGCAGGTGTCAAAGATATGAGAATCTTTGCGATCACTTCTTCCGACTTGATCTTCTCATCCTTCTTTGCAATCATCTAGTAATCAATCCCCATATAGAAAAAATGATTTCTCATCTTGTTCTTCCAAGTGTCAAAAATTTCAGCATAAAATTTTGGACTTTCCTTCCTATAGTAAGACATCTCTGGATCACCTCAAGTTGTTAAGATTTCTCTCAGAGGACCACAAGATCTGATACCAATTGTTAGCACAATTGAGAGGGGGGTTAATCACTTGTGTGCCAAATTATTATAAGTCTTTAAATGTTAAACCAATTACTCAATGCAAATCAGAATAAAACCATAACATAAGAATTTGTTTTCAAGGAAAATCATGTTAAGGGAAAAATACCGATGGGAATTAATGCCCACAAATAATGCACTAGAAATATAGTATCCTAGTTAAGAGATCTATCCCTATTAGGAGATTATTATTACATTTAGTAAAAAGTCCCTGTTAAAGAAAAAAAGGAGTCTTCTCAACCCTGTTAGGAGTTGAATGAAATGATGAGCTCACTGCTCGAGCACACTACCAAAAGTGAAGGTTAAATCTACCTTCTTAAGGTTAAAGTGACCTTCTGGACCCATTGTCCAAATATAAGTAAAAATGTACACTTATAATAGAGAACTGACTGATAGAAACTATCTTTTCTTATACAATTCTAATGAAGTGCAATTAAAACATAATCACTACTCTATATCAGTATAACTCTCATCCACATGCTTGCAACATCCAATATCCACTCCCTTTACATTAAAACACTACTTTCCTTTATACAAGTTATAATAAGCAATCAGGCCAACCTATTAAGACTTCCCCAATGCACAATAAACTACATATACCATTGATAAGATATACATGATACCTTACAAAATTAAATAAAAAATACAAATCATCATTTTCATGCCAAGATCCATAAATCATGCCTACCAAATATAAAGCATGATACCACTATGTAGTCGGCTCCAAATAGGTCTTTAGAAGACCACACGCCACATATGACATCAAAAAGAATTAAACAACCCAATAATAAAAAATAATTTTCTCTAAAGTATCTTATATAATTCCCTAATATTTCATACCATAACTCATGCTTACATCTAAGTTATCTCAAAAAACTTAGAGACCATCTCTATTATAATCCTCTGCAACTGCTCTGTAACCATTCTTCACCAAAATAGTGGTAACTCATGCAAATAACCACATAAAATATAGAAACATTAGACATAAGGTATACCCTCATCCCTCTATACATATCCATGCTCTCACATGTTGTAAATTGTTTGTACACAACTATACATCTCGCTTGTTCCTGTAGTAACCAGTCTTTCCAAAACCTCTAATGCATCAAAATGGGACATATGTTGACATCAATGACAAAACATTAATGTCAAAACATCAAAAAAAAAAATTCCAATAGTATCCCTCTTTGGCATTGATGGAAATATATGAGAAAATCCATCTACCCAAAATTATATTTCTTAATACAATCTTCTCAATATCCTCTTCATAGCTGCCCCTAAAAAAGTAGGAATTTTCACTTATATCAGCCCTTTGACATTAATGGAAAAGGGTTACATAGCTATTTTAATTCTCTGCATGCCTCACCTCTTCAAGGTGTAGCTTTTTCAAATATTCATGCATACAACAAACCAGGTGCTTGATCACCCAAATACGTTATGCAGTGTTCCTGCGATCACTCCCCCTAAGGAGTGAATCCAAGCATCAAGTCCAATGAATAGTATAGCTCTAAAAACTACAAGAGTGATGCATTCCTGCATCGTCTAGTTCTTACAAGGAGGGGTTATCACCCCAAGCATACCTCTAAGAAAGTCAAAGGTATCTTTTGGAAAAGGTTTGGTTAATATATCTAATATTTTTTTCCTTTGTACTGATGTATTCCAATCTGACTTCCTTTTCTACAACCTTGTCTCTAAAAAAGTGATACTTGATTGAAATATGTTTAGTATTTGAATTCATAATAGGATTCTTTGAAATTTTCACTATACTTGTATTATCACAATGTATTACTATTTTCTCTTCAAAGGTTATGTTAGGAATAACAGTCCACCAACACAACTGAGAGGGGGGAGGGGTGAATCAGTTGTGAGACAAATTATTAAACATTAAACTTTATAAACAAAACTTTAATCCAAATGATAATTGGTGCAGGAGCACCCATGGGTTTCTTAGACAATCCAAGTTACATTTTTTTGTGTTTAAGCCTCTAAGGAATTTTGGAATGTTTTATTTAAGGTCATGTTGACCATAGTAGAGAGTACAATATGGTTTGGTCTATAGAGTCTTAGAACCTTTTTGTAAGTTGCAATTAGGGGCTAGAAAGTTGTAAAGCCTCCTGATTTGCACAAGTGGGTTGATGATGTTAGCATGATGTTAGTAGGGTCTAGGATGGGTTAGAACCATGTTTAAACCATGCTTAGGGTCTTTGGTAAGGTTTTGTGAGCATTGGATCTCATTTATTTGGTTTTGCAAGAAATTGTCAAAAAGATGTAAAAGTTACATTTTGCAACTTTGCAACTTTGAAATATTGCTCGGACAACATTGTCAAGTTTTTACAACCTGATGAAAAAGAGAAATAAGAAGAAAATAAATACCTAACCACCCTACATAAGATATGTATTGACCAAGATGCAAGGTTGGACACCCTTTGTACAGATAGTGATTTGGAGAAATCAAGATTTTGTGTTGTTTTGTGTGCAATTTTTAGTTATTTTATGACAGTAGGTAGTTAATGGATTTAAGCTTGCATTTTAACTCATGGATGGATTATATTAGGTGTTTTGTAATTTTTTTGTGCCATTAGATAGGTTTTTTTCTTCATTTTGTGTTCTTTTTGTAAATAAGTCTTATTTGGCACTGTCACTGGTTCAATCCAGGCCATGTGCAAAGATGAAGTTCTAACTCACTTTTCCAAAATCCATTTGGTAAAAAATCTTGGGATCAGTGAGTAGACTCTATGTACATATATTTTGTAGGATCTTGGGCCCTCAAATTTAGAGGAGTTAATTTTAATGTCTTTCCCTAGGCAAGCTAGTGGTGAGCTCGGCTAGGGAAGACTGAGTTGCAGAGAGCACAACTTGCAGAGGTGGATAGATAGAGTCAAAATTAATTTTGGAGATTGAATTTAAGAGTATTTAAAAGCATTGGTAAGATGGAGAGGGTCACACCAATCCAATTTATGGTCTAATTCATTCCATCTTTGTCAGGAGCCAGTGAAGACCTTTAAAACCCCTAAAATCACTCATTTTGAGTTAGGGTACTGTACAGAAGGTGGTGACCCCATGACCTAAAAAATATTTTAGGGGTTGGTAAATTTTTCAAGAATCCCAAGAAAATTTGCAGGGTTCCTTTGGAAGGGTTGGGAGAAAATCCCTATTTTCTCAAAGCAGGAGACCTAATAGGGCTACTAGCCTATTAGGAATGTTTTGTGAAAGACTGAGGAAATTGACTACATGGTTGAACTAGGTGGGAATCCTAACACCCCTATTCAGGTAAATCAACATAGTTCAAGATACCTACACATCTCTATAAGATTAACTTATGCATACGGAGGTTACAAGCCTTTAAGTTTGTGTAAAGGTAAGAGCTTGTAAAGCTAGAATGCACCAAGTGTAGACTTGGTTAAGTGGATATTTCTTGTTAGTTGGGTTGGCCAGAGTAACCATGGGATCAAAATTGGTTGAAGGTCCTATAGGTTCCAAGGATTGTGGTTAAGTCACCCTAAAACTCTCTTGTGAACACTAGGAGCATGAATAAGTGATTGATTCATCCAATGTCCCTAATAATAACATAGTAAATGACAACACAATAACACAATAATTTTCTGTCAATGAAACCCTATTGAAGGCAAAACCTCAGTGGGAATTAGCACCCAAAAATAATGTATTGAGAGTATAGTATCCTTGTTAAAAGATTTAGCCCTATTAGGAGCTTATTGATGCATTATAGTACACAATCCTTGTTATGGACAAACCCTATCAGGAGTCAAGAGTAACAGTGGGCTCACTACCCAGGCACACTTCCTAAAGAAGGTTAAAGCCACCCTCAGGACTTACAGTCCAAAATACAAGTGTATATAAGAAATATACAATCCAGTGAACTATTTGATAGAAAATGTCTTTTCTTGGTCAATTCCAATGAAGTAACATAATCACAACCTCTGCTATACATCCAATAGACAAACAAGATTGCAAATTTGACACTTCACTATCTTTATCTCAATCACATTCACCTCTTTCATACTCTTTTCAAAAGAAAAAATCTCTCATATATACCCTAATACAATAATTGATTAGGTCGGCCAATTAGGCTTTCCCAATATACAAATAATTATTTAACCTCTTGCTAAGATACACACAGTATCTATAACAAGTAAACATCAATTATAATTCATCAAATATAATCCAAGATCCATAATCCATTCTTTCAATCCATAATACCCGCTACATCTCTAAAGTTAGCCCCAAATAGGTCTCCTCGAGAACACACACCACAAATGACATCACCAAAATTCATACGACTAGTGAAACATACCAAAAATTAATTAACATGTCTTCTTCCATCCCTTAAGCTTGTATAAAATGAATCCACGTCACTCATAAGTAATATTCAAAACACAGAGACTAACTCTATCAAAGATCACTGCCACCGTCTAGTACCTAGTCTTCACTAAAACATTTTTAACTCATCTTATAGACAATATTAAGCCGTGAGACCTTAGGAATAAGATCACAACACATACCTATACACATCACCATCTTCTCTCATTCTGAATCAATTGTACACTACCCGTACACCTCTGTCAGTCATAAATCAATAGTAATAACCAGTCTGTTCTGCCTCCATAGAAACATATGTTGACTTTAGTGACAAAACATGAATTCCAACAACATCAGCAACAACCAATTCCAACAATATCCCCCTTTTGCATTGATGGAAACATATGGAAAAATCCATCAACCCAAAAGTACTATCTTAATACAATCTTCTCAATATCCTCAACACATCTCTCCCTAAACAGTAGGTATTTTCTCCTAGAATCTCTCCCCCTTTGAAAATAATGTAAAAGGGTGCCATAAATCTTCTTCTTTCTTCTGCAAGGTGTAGCTTTTTCAAATCTTCATGCTTACAATAACCAGGTGCAAAATCACCCAACTATGTTCTATAATGGTCCTGTGATAACTCCCCCTGAGGAGTAGATCCATACATCAAGTCTAGAAAATGATATAGCTCTGAAAGCCACTAGACTGATGCATTCCCACATCAATTTAGTTCTTTCAAGGATTGAATTTCACCCCAAGCATACCTTTAAGACACTCAAAGGCATCCTCTGGCAAAGGTTTTGTAAATATATCCACTATCTATTCCTTTGTGCTGATATGCTCCAGTCGAATCTCCTTCTCTGCTACCTTATCTCTCAAGAAATGATACTTAATGGAAATACTTTTAGTCTTAGAATGCATTACTAGATTCTATAAAATGTTCACTGTGCTAGTGTTATCACAATGGATAACCACTAGCTCTTGAAAAATTATTCCAATGTACTTCAACATTTGTTTCATCCAATCAATCTATGTACAATTTATAGCAGCAACAACATACTCAGATTCATTAGTAGACTGAGCTATACTATCCTACTTCCTACTTAACCATAAAACCAACCTTTTTCCAAGGAAAAAATGATCCTCCACTTGTACTCTTTCTGTCATCTAGACTGCCTGCTCAATCAACATCAATATATGCATGTAAGATAAAATTATCATATTTTTCATACCATATCCCATACTCTATTGTTCCTTTCAAGTATCTAAAAATTCTTTTCATAGCAGCAAGGCATGTCTCTTTAGGATTTGCTTGATATCTTGCCACAATTCCAACTACATTAGCAATATCTGGTCTTGTGTGAGTTGGATATTGTAGACCTTCAATCATTGATCTGTACTTTGTCTAAAAAACACTCTGATTTCCAACATTATTAGTAATTTTGTAACCATTCACCATGGGTGTCCCAATAGGTTTAAAATATTCCATTCCAAATTTATTTAACATTTCTTTAAAATACTTGGTCTGAGAAATGAAAATACCATTCTTGTTCTGATTAATTTGCAATGCAAGGAAAAATTTCATCTCTGTAATCATTGACATTTAAAATTCATTTTCTATCTCTTTAGAGAATCTTTTACTCATTACATCATTTCCTCCAAAAATTATATCATCAAAAAACATGTGTATGGTTAGAATTCCATCTTCACTAGTTCTTAAGTACAAATTGTTGTCTGCATTACCTTTTCTGAAGCCAAGATGAAGTAGACACCTGTCCAGTCTTGCATACCATGCTCTTGGTGCTTGTTTAAGTCCATACAAAGCTTTAATAAACTTACAAATCATGTCTTCATCTTCTATCAAAGGAAATCCATCAGGTTCCTCAATGTATACCTCTTCCTCTAGATCTCCATTCAAAAATACAGATTTCACATCGATCTGATATACCTTAAAATATTTATGTGCAACATAAGAAAAAAATAATCTTACTTATTCAAACCTAGAAATAAGAGACAATGTTTCTTCAAATTCTATACCTTCTTGTTGTGACTAGCCTTTACAAACTAGTATTACTTTATTTCTTACTACTGTTCCTTTCTCAACCATTTTGTTTATGAAAACCCACCTAGTTCCTATAACATTCTTGTTTTTTGGTCTTGGAACCAATTCCCAAGTGTTTTTCTTCTTTATCTATTCTAATTCTTTCTGCATAGCTTTAGTCCAAGATTCATCTCTATATGCCTCATCTGTAGATTTCGGTTCAACTTGAGAAATCAAACAAATTTCATTTGTAAATTTATATCTTGTCATCATTCCTCTATTAGCATCTCCATTAATTTGATCTTCAAGATGGTTTTTCTTAACATACCTCAGAGTCTTAGGAATTTCAGTAGGATCGTTTGAGTCATCTTGACATACCTCGATCTTACAGTCAATCTCAAAAAGTTCTTCTTGATCTACAATAACCTCCTTGATCTCTATAGTCTGATAAAAATCATACATTCTCTCTTGAATATGGACCTTTTCATCAATCCTCACATTAGCACTTTCAATCATCTTCCTCAATCTTAGATTGAAACATTTATAGGCTTTTCTTTTAGTGGAATACCCAAGGAAGATCCCTTCATCACTTCTAGCATCAAAATTTCCTATCTCATCATCTCTTTTTTTATAGCATTTACTACCAAATATTCTAAAATATTTCACAGTAGGAGTATGATTAAACCACAATTCATAAGGAGTCTTACTTTTACATTCTCTAATCTGAATTTTGTTTAAGGTATACCCAACAGTACCAACAACTTCTCTCCAATGAACATGTGATACATTTCCTTCCGGCAACATAGTTCTAGCAGCATCTAATATTGTTCTATTTCTTCTGTCTGATATCCCATTCTATTGTGGTGTCCTAGAAGAAGATGTGTGTATGTATATTCCATGTTCTTCATAGTAGGTATTGAACAAATCTGAAGTAAACTCACCACCTCTATCTGATCTCAAACATTTTATCTTTAAGCTTGATTCATTCTGAACTTTTTCTTTGAATATTTTAATTTGTCAAATGCATTTGATTTCTCTCTTAGATATGTAATCCACATAATCCTAGAAAATTCATAAAAAAAAAGTATAAAGTACCTTTCACTGTAGTAAGATCTTGTTCTTGCAGGACCACATAGATTTGTATGCACTAGATCTAACTTCCCTTTCACTGAGTAAGATTTACTTTTAAAAATTCTTCTAGTCTACTTCCCCATTACACATTATCTACACATGGTGTTAGATAGTTTCACAATATTTGGTAGGTCTCTTACTACATTAGTCATACTTGCATTCACAATATTATCAAAGTTAAGATGACAAAATATTCTATACCATAACCAACTGTCATCTACCTTCGCAAAAAAATAGGAAGGCTCAGATGTATTTAATTCAAATTCATTACCTCTGGATTTAGTACTAGATGTGATCAAGTCTCCTGAATTACTTCTGATAGAACATTTCCCATCAATGAATTTTAATTGATAACCTTTCTCCACTAGCTATCCAACACTCAAAAAATTATGCTTAAGTCCATCAACAAGTAATACATTGTCAGTATTGGTCTTTCCATCCAAAGATATAGATACAAATCCAATTATAAGATTAGGAGTATTGTCACCAAATGTCACAACACCACCATCATACTTATTCAGTTTAACAAACTTATTTTTATCTCTATTCATATGGTGTGAATAACCATTGTCTATGAGCAATTCAGATTTCTTTTCTACACAAGATACTAAGGCTCTTTGTTCATGTATACTTTTATCATCCTTGATAGAAATAAATATAATATCATCATAATCAATAGCATCATCACCAGAAACCCCTTCACTAGCATAAAAAAATTCCTTATCCTTTGAATACTTAGGTTTATAAAACTTATATTTATGCTTTCGAACCCTTGTAGGACATCTAGATGAAAAATGACATATCTTATTACATGAAAAACATTTCAGAGGTAAATTTCCTTTAAACTTACCGTTACCTCTATTTTCTCTTCTAGAAATCAAGGCCACAATTTCATCTTTCTTTCTTTCTTCTTCCTGTATCTGTTCCCATTCATTAACATATTCACCGAGCTCTTCTCTCAAGTCACTACTGATTGTGCTCACAATTCCTAATAAAGTCTTTTTATTTTTATGCATGGTCACCTTGAATATTGACTCAACTTTAGGTAATGAATCTCCCATCTCTGCGGCCTCAAAGGTAGTTATTTTTCCAATCAACAGCTCTCAGTTGAAGTTCACTGTCAAAGGTATGATCTACTCTATAGATTGCACTTTGGTTTTGTATATAGGTGTCAAGGATCTAATAATTTTCGCAATCACTTCTTCCTCACTATAAGTGCCTCTAGAGTTCCTGATGCCAATAAAAAATTTAGTAACACTCTATGCATATGCTTTAATATTTTCATCGTCTCTCATTTTCAATGTTTCCATCTTTGTCTTCTAGTTCTGCAACTTCATCTGCTTTATAAACTTGTCTCTTTTATACATTTCTTCCAATCATGTCCAAATTTCATGTGCAGAATCCAAATCTTTAACCTCTATGAATTCACCTTCAGAAAGACCACTAATCAATCCTTCTCTTATGATCATGTTGTGTAAGAATACCTTCTTTTCATCATCAGTATCCTTATATAGTTCATCTGCAACTTTCATTTGTATATTATTCTTTGTTATCATCTAGTAGTCAATTCCCAAACATAGAAAATTTGTTCTTATCTTTTTCTTCCAACTGTCAAAGATTTCACGATCAAACTTTGGACTATTCTTCCTATAGAATTCCATCTTCAGGATCACCCCAAGCTGTAAAAATTTCTCTCTAAGGACCATTGGCTCCAATACCAATTGTTAGGAATAAAAATCTACCAACACAACTAAGAGGTGGGGGGGTGAGTCAGTTGTGAGACATACTATTAAACATTAAACTTTATAAACAAAACTTTAATCCAATGATAACACAATAAATGCCAATATAATAACACAATCCTTTGTTGTCGAGGAAACCATGTTAAAAGTAAAACCCCGATGGGAATTAACACCCACAAATAATGTACTAAGGGTATAGTATCCATGTTAGGAGCTTATTGATGCATTACAGTACATAGTCCCTATTAAAGGACATGCCTTGTTAGGAGTTAAGAGTAAGCTTGGGCTCACTTCCTAGGCACATTTCCTAAAGAGGGTCAAAGCCACCCTCAGGACTTATAGTCTGAAATACAAGTGTATATAGGAAATATACAATCCAGTGAACTGTCTGATAGGAAATATATTTTCTTGGTTAGTTCCAATGAAGTAACATAATTACAATGTCTTCTCTACATCCAATAGAAAAACAAGCTCATAACTTCCATGCTTCGTTGTCTCTATCTCAATCACATTCGCCTCTTTCATACTCTTTTCAAAAGAAAAGATCTCTCATATATACCCTATTACAATAATAGATTAGGTCGACCAATTAGGCTTTCCCAATATACAAATAATTATTTAACCTCTTGTTAAGATACACACGGTACCTTTAACAAGTAAACATAAATTATAATTCATCAAATATAATCCAAGGTCCATAATCCATGCTCGCAATCCATAAAACACACTACATCATGAAGTCAGCCTCAAATAGGTCTCCTCTAGAACACACACCACAAATGACGTCACCAATAGTCATATGACTTGAAAAACATAAAAAAATTCCTTAACATGTCTTCTTCCATCCCTTAGGCTCACATAACTCTAATCCACATTGCTCGTAAGTTATACTCAAAACACAAAGATAACTCTGTCAAAGATCACCGTCATTGTCCAGTACCCAGTCTTCACTAAAAATTTTGTAACTCATCTTATAGACAATATTAACCCGTGTGACCTTAGGAATGTGATCAAAACACATCCCTGTACACATCACCATCTTTGCTTATTCTGAATCAACTGAACAATACCCGTACACCTTTGTCAGTCATAAAGAAATAGTAATAATCAGTCTATTCTGCCTCCATAGAAACATATGTTGACATCAGTGACAAAACATGAATGCCAAAAACATTAGCAACAACCAATTCCAATAGGTTATCCCAATTCCGTTTAACATCTGTTTCATCCAGATAATCTATGTGCAATTTGTAGCAGCAACTACATATTCTGATTTAGCAGTAGATTGAGATATACAATCCTATTTCTTACTTAACCATGAAATTAACCTATTACTAAGGAAAAATGCTCCACCACTAGTGATTTTTCTTTCATCAACACTCCCTACCCAATCAACATAAGTATAAGCATCCAATGTAAAATCATAATACTTTTCATATCATAAACCATATTCCAATGCCCCTTTCAAATATTTGAATATACTTTTAACTGCAACAAGTTGAGTCTCCTTATGATCATCTTGAAACCTCACAACAATTCCAACTGCACTAGCTATGTCTGGTCTACTATGAGTTAAATATTGCAAACCTCCAATCATGGACCTATATTTTGTGTGAAAGGTACTTTGAGATTCATCAGTGGTCTAGTAAGTTTGCACCCAGTAACCATGGGTGTACCAATAAGTTTACAATATTCCATCCAAAAATTCTTTAGAAACTCCTTAAGATACTTGGTTTGAGAAATAAAACTACCATGTTCATTTTGAGTAATTTGAAAACCAAGGAAGAACTTCATTTCACCAATAATAGACATTTCAAATTCACTTTTCATTTTGTCAGAAAATTTCTTGCTCATTTCATCATTGCCTCCAAAAATAATGTCAACCACAAATAATTCAATAATCAAGATTCCTTCTTTGCTAGTTCTCAAGTATAATTTACTATTTGGGCTGCCTTTTTTGAAATGAAGATTTAATAAATACTTGTCTATCTGAGCATACCATGCTGCAGGTGCTTGTTTCAGTACATACAATGCTTATTTGAACCCACAAACCATATCTCCATCATATGTCAAACAAAAACCATCAGGTTTCTCAATGTAGACCTCTTCTTCTAGATCACCATTCAAAAATGAAGACTTCACATCCATCTTATATACTGTAAAGTCTTTATGTGCTGCATAAGAAAGGCACAATCTTATTGCCTCTAATGTAGCAACAGGGGAAAATGTTTCTTCAAAATATATTCCTTCCTATTGTTAGTAGCCTTTGAAAACCAATATAGCCTTATTCCTTACAACCACACCTTCTTCATTAATTGTGTTTCTTGATGCAAAGTGAGCAGCCAAAAGCTTCACGAGGTTAATGTTTGCCCTTCAAAACCTTCAATCACTGAAAGTTCAGACCAAAAGAAAGTGTCTCCACACACAAAGTACCCAAAAAATTATCAAAAGTGTTGTTTTAACTTGATTCAAGGTTATCACAACCCATTCCAATAGGTAACCCAATCTCTAGGTTTAACCAAGTCTTCAAACCCAACTAGTCGCTGGTTGGTCACAATGCACTTTTACTAGTTTTGACACAAACTTCCCCAAAATGACTTCTAGGACCAGGGGTGACTCAAGGCTTATTATTTGGTCTATTTAGGTCCCTAATGAGATTAAATAGTGGTTAATGTCATTCTTTAAAAAAATATGGATATAGTTGCTTTGTTAAATCATTCCTAGGCTTGTAGCCTTAAAAACCAAAAAACTTGAATGATTTGTGAAACTTCCAAACAAACCTGGAAACAAATCACATATTCAAATACCCTTTATGGACTTATATGAACCCCCAAAGAATCAAGATCTGAAACCTTTGATTTATTCATTTTTTGGATGCCCCATCATGAATCCAATTTACTGGTGACCTCTTTCTTGTCTTAGGAAGATCCAACGGTGCATTGGGGAGATATGGCTACCGCACTAAGGGTCTATTTTTAGAGACAATATTATTTAATATTAATGCATTTTCAATGCACAAACTCATTGTCTGAGGACTCCATCCATCCTACCATTCCACAACTTGCAAGAAACATTCTCAATACATATTTAATAAATAACAAGAGTCTCTTCCTCAAAACCTAGCGGTGGGAAAGTATGTTTACAATACTGTACTCATGGTGAGAGCCAAAAATTCAAACATGAATACTCACAGTTATTGTATAGAATTTCATAACACAACAAAAAATAATTAAATATTGAATTATTGCAATATAAGAACAATGGAAACAGTACTCTTTCACTATGCACAATAAATTTTTCTCTAGGTATCCACAAAATACCAATCATATATTAAATTCTACTCCAAATCTAGAAACAACAAAAAAAATAGTGCAGTCCATACACAACTGAATGCCCTCAATGCATCCTCTTTTTTACTCTTGAGAGTTACATCCAATCACCCTCTTTACTCTTACTACCAAAATATATTAACTACCCAAAATTGACTCCCAAACAGTTCCAAAACTATCCTATAAATCAATGACTAAGATATGCATTAAATGTTGTCAATTCAATAAATAGACCCAAATGACCCTTAATCTATTTTCCAATTGTATTTTAATGACTTTTAACCACTACCACAAATAATAATCTGCATTCCCATTACATGATGACCCTTGTAGAATTCTTTTCCTTAACATGACAATATTGACAATAACATAGCTTATAGGCACTAATGCCCCAAATTACAAACATAGAGACCTTGTAGGTCCTTGTATTCCTAAGGGTCTTCATGGACTCCAGGCCAATTAGGTGACCTATTTTCTCTTCATGAGGTGCTCTACATCATACTCCTTGGGTGGAAAGGAATCCAAGTCCCATGGATTCGGTGACCTCTTTCTTGTCTTCCAATTTATCACACAAGGTATGCCAAGAGTATAAAAACCACTTTCATATTCAATACTCTAAATACACTTTGCAGCCTAGTATTTTATTTAAAGGGGGTCATTTGTGTGTCCCTAGAGGTTCAATAAGAATGAATCTCATACAAGAGAAACACAATGGTGCACTTAGTGGCCATTTTGGGATTAATAAAACTCAGGAGTTAGTCCAAAGATTCTATTTTTGGCCCAAGATGAACTTGGATGTGAAGAGATATTTTGAGGGATGTGTTATCCATCAGAAGGAAAAAGGAACATATACAAATGTAGGCCTATATCAACCCTTACCCATTCCAACCAGGCCATGGGAATGTCTAAGTATGGATTTTGTAGTAGGTCTACCCAAGACTATACAAGGAATGGATAATGCCTATGTGATGGTAGATAGATTTAGTAAGATGGCTCACTTTGTGCCATGCAAGACAATGAATGATGCTAGTCAAATAGCTTCCTTATTCTTCAAGGTGGTTGTTAGGATTCATGGTTTACCACTGATTATTATGTCTGATAGAGACACCAAGTTAGGGATTTTTAGAGCTAATCCAACTTTTTAGTGTTTAGGAGGGCTAATTGGCCTAAAAAGGCTACAAGGCCTAAAAGACTAGAATCTTGAACCTGATTGGAATTAGGTTGAAATATCCTCAAGTTTAGATCAAGGGGAGTTGAAAGGAATTAGGAAAGAGTCAAGGAACCAAATCACAAGAGGGAATGTCAGTTGGATGGTTAGGTGAACAAGGAAGCCATGAAAGAGTAAGGCTATGGAGAAAGGTTTAGTGAAGTGTTTGAAGTTGGTGGAGAGCTCCTAGTGTGTTCGAGGATCAAAGAGGTATCCTCTAGTTAGGTTAGTGATAGAGACCCTAAGGAAGACCAAGAGAAGGTATTAGAGATAGAAAGAAAGCTCTAGGAGAGGAGCTCCCCATCAAATGTGTATCAGAGCCATTGAAAGGCTTGGGAGTGGATTAGTGTATGTCAGAGTGGAGTGATTCCATAGGTGAGAACATCATGGTAACCAATGCAGAGTTGGCCAGGGATTTGTTAGAGAAACAAATCAAGAATAGGCTTCTTGAAGAATCAATGTAAGAGATGAAGATAAAAATGGCAGAGGTGGTAGAGACTGCCAACAAGTTGAGAGAAGAAATGCATGAAGGGATAGATAAAGGAAAGAAACCAGTAGAAGAGGAGGTAGAAACAGAGCCTGACCCTCTTCTACCTGAGGAACCATTCCTCAAGGCACTCAAGGCATTGAGTGGAAAGGCTCTAGAAGGAATACTAGTGTTCTCTAGGAAGATGGATACAAAAATGGTTATGGAATGGCTTGAAGGGATGGAGAACCACTTCAAGTATGATGGGATCAAAGAGGCACAAAAGGTAAAGATAGCCAAGTCAAGGCTAAGAGGGAAAGCACTCACATGGTGGAAGTTCTTGCAGGAAGAAAGAGAGAAAGAGGGAAAGAAGCACATAGGAATTGGAAAACAATGGTTGCAAAGGTGAAGGAGAATTACCTTCCTGAAGATTATGACATTCAACTACATAAGAAGAGGCAGAACCTTAGGGAAAAAGACCTAGATGTGCCAGCCTATACTGAAGAATTTCAGAAGCTTTGTCTTAGATCAAGAATCTAGGAGACAGAGAGTATCAAAGTTGCAAGGTACCTTAATGGATTAAGGTGGAACATTCAAGAAGAACTTAGTCTCTTTACCCTGACTTCCATTCATAGTTGTTTTCAAATGGCTTTGAAAGTGGAAGAGAAACTCAAGAAGAGACAAGATCCTAGCTCCAAAGGTAGAGGAAGGGGTACAGACAATAGAGGTGGCCATAGATGAGGTTCATGTGGAAGAGGCAGTGATAGTAGAGGTCAAAGTGACTCCAGATATACAGAGCAAGGACAAGAATCAAGCAATAGGGGTGGATACAACAATAGAGGAAGAAATTCTTATAACAGTGGCAGAGGAAGATCATGAGGTTTTGGGAGAAGCTCTCACTTTTCCTCTATGAAATGCTACAATTGTGGAAAGTTGGGACACCTTGCATATAGGTGTACAGAAAAACCAACATCCTCACAAGAGGAGAAGAAGATAGCTTATTTCCAATAAGAAGATTTCTCTACATAATCAGAGGTCAGTCTCGATTCAGAGAAAGGGGAAAACCTTATGTTGAGAAGAATACTAATCAAGACACCTACCAAACATGAGCACAAGATGAGGAGGGATATTTTTAGAGTAAAATGCAAGATATTGGGAAAGGTGTGCAAGGTGATCATTGATTCAGGGTCAACAGATAATGTTATATCTAAGGAGGCAGTAGAGAAGTTGAAGCTCACTAAAATCCCACATGTGTGTCCTTATAAAGTTACATGGTTGAATAAGGGCCAAAAAATCTTAGTGAATGAACAAGTGTGGGTATAATTTTCTATTGAAAAGTATCAAGATATGATACTATATGATGTCTTTCCAATGGATTCTTTCCATTTGTTGCTTGGAAGACCATGGCAGTATGACAAAGAAGTTGTCCATAATAGGAAAGATAATAAGTAATCCTGTAAGAAAAATGGGATAACATTCAAGATACAATCCTTACTGGAGGAATACATAGTGGAGAAGGAAAAATGCAGTACTTTTTTGATGTGTGGGAAGGAATTCTTAAAGGATATGAAGGATGAGGAAGTTGGCTTTGCAATTTTTTTTAAGCCAAAGGAGGAGGAGACTCATAAGCAAGCACCTATGTGAAAGGAAGTGAGAGAACTGTTGGATCAGTTCAAGGACATAATATGTGAGGGGACACCAGCTTCACTACCACCAAAGAGGGAGATAAGTCATCAAATTGAATTCATACTATGAGCATCCTTACCAAAAAAAGTTGCATACAAGATGACACCAGAGCAAAACAAGGAGATAGCTAGGCAAGTGCAAGAATTGTTAGATCAAGGACTGCTTAGGAAGAGCATAAGCCCTTGTGCTGTCCCAGTGGTCTTAGCTCCTAAGAAGGGAACTAAGTGGAGGATGTGTACTGATTCTAGGGAAATAAATAGAATCACTATCACGTATAGATTTCCAATTCCTAGAATAGAAGACTTGATGGATTGCTTGGGGGGCGCTAAGTACTTCTCTAAAATTGACTTGAAGAGTGGGTAATATCAAATTAGGATGAAGGAAGGTGATGAGTGGAAGTCTGAATTTAATACTACAGAGGGGTTATATGAATGGTTAGTTATGCCCTTTGGGCTTACCAATGCACCAAGCACCTTTATGAGGGTGATGAATGAGGTCTTGAAGGACTATATAGGAGTTTTTGTAGTTGTCTATTTAGATGACATCCTCATTTTTAGTAAAACAAAAGAGGATCATTTGAAACACTTGGAGTTAGTGTTGAAGAAGTTGCAAGAGGAGAAAATCACCATAAACCTTGAGAAGAGTGTGTTCATGAAGGAAGAACTAGTCTACCTTGGCTTTGTAGTTTCCAAGGGTGACTTGAAAATGGATAAAGAGAAAGTAGAGGCCATCTTGAACTGGCCTACTCCTAAGACATGGACTGAAGTTAGGAGCTTCCATGGGTTAGCCCAATTCTATAGGAAGCTCATTAGGAGATTCAATGAGATTTGTGCTCCAGTCCTAGAGACTATCAAAGGAGGATTGAAGACTAAATTCATATGGACCAAGGCAGCTAATGAGGGGTTTGAAAGGTTGAAAAGAGAAGTAGCCACTCAACCTATATTGTTGTTACCTAGATTTGACAAACCATTCATTGTGGAGTGTGATGCAAGAAGCATTGCAGTAGGAGCTGTCCTAAGCCAAGAAGGCAGGCCTGTGGCCTTTTTCAGTGAAAGAATAAATGAGGCTAAGTCTAGGTACTCTTCCTATGAATTGGAGGTATATTCTCTTTTACAAGACTTAAATAAATGGAGGCATTATCTATTTCCTAAAGAGTTTTTTGTCTTTACAAACAACTAAGCATTGAGTTACATAAACACTCAAGACAAGCTTAGCTTGAGACACATTAAATGGATGGAGTTCCTACAGTCATATAATTTCACTATAAAACATAAGAAGGGAGTGCAAAAAAAATTTGTAGATGCCCTTAGTAAGAGAGGAGCTCCCCATAAAATTGGTATTGGATAGAAGTAATCTCCAAAGTAAACCCAAATCTTCTGACTATTCCACCTTGTAAGCATTGGCTCCATACTTGTCTAGGATGACACATGGACCAATTCTCCTCATCTAAAGTGATTGCTCTTTATAATACCCTTGTATTTAAAGATTATGCATCCTTCCTACTAGAAATAATATGCTGAACTCATTAAATTATCGACCAAGGAACGTTAGATTTGAAATGGTATTGACAAATTATATGCTCTAATCTAATTCAAAATTCATTACTGTTTAAGGAATGGAAAATACTAAAATGAAACTAAACTAGGAAATGGAATCAACAGCGTAATCTAAAGATAAAAGAACTTGATGAAAAAGTAAGCTTAACTCTTTGCCTATGCTATAGGAAACAACCACTGGTGCTGTTACTAATGGATGTAGGAGCAACAGAGTCCTAATTACTTCAAATTACTAGCAACTACTTTCTACTAAACTACGAATTAGGTTCACCTCCCGTGTGGGCCCCCAAGGAAGAGTGAATGAACAAGAACTCAGAAACTAGGAATTGAAGCTCTCATTGATCATTCATAAAACATAGATTAAAAAAGATGCAGAAAATAAGATTGTATTTCTTCTTACTGGATTACAAAAGATTCCCTATAATACTAACTCTCCCTGGAATCAGAACTTCTAGATTATTTAACAACAACTTCTAAAACAGACTCCTATCAACTAGGATCCCCCAACATCAAGGATATGAGAATCATTAAGAAACATGATCAACAACTTTAACTATAGAAAAAAATTGCATTTAATCACATATGAAATATAGGAATGTGCCGCTGCTATATTTACTCTATCGTGGCTGCTTTTTAGCTGTGAATTAACTACAACAGGAACTATTCTCATCCACGGGTAGTGGAATCTTCATGAGACACGCAATAGTTTTCCTTTTCAAGGCATCACTCCATTATTTAATGTTGAATCCTTCCTTTACCACGGATCCACCATTTCTGCAAAAGGTTAGCATGTACACATATCCAAGAGAAAAATCCATAATAAGTTTCTTTACTAACTTGCTCTCATCACATGGCTACAGGAAACCACCCAACTTAAAGTAGGACAAAAAGACACCAGATTTAGTTCCATATATCCACGCAACATATAGATAACATATTATAAACTTAAAGTGTTTCACACATATTTTCATACACATAAAGATAGCAGTTCAGAGATATCAATATAAACAGTCTGAAAAAGTATCATGAAAGCATATGAAGTTCTCAATGTATAGCCATAAAAACACATGAAACTTGAACTATATAGGCCTTATATTGGCCTCATCATTCCCCCCAACTTAGCCTTTTGCTAGTCCTCAAGCAAATAGATAGTTCTTCACTCTGGCCTACATTATGAGATCTATGGCTACTTTCTGTCCAATACCCCCATTAGCAAAGCTCCAGTAAAAGTCCTTAGTGTCCCTGTATGTTTCCCACCTTCTCACTTCACCTGCCATGTCATAATCTTCTAAAATTTTTGTGTTGGGTAGAAGAGGAGAAAGAAGAAGGGGTGGTTGGAATCTTAATGGAAGCCAATAGCTCTGCCTTTCCCTACCTAACATGACATACGAAGGAGCACGCTTGTTTTCCATTGAAAAATTAAGGGGTGAATGTGGCTCCTTATTTCTCATGTCCTCTGTCATGTTGATCCAGTGCCACTAGATTAATTTTGTGGCCTTAGTCAATTCAGTTTCAGTCATCCAAGTGTACTCATTGAAGGTTGTATTCCTGAGAGGGTTAATGATCTTGCTTTTGAACCCTGACTAAGCTAACTTCATCCAGTCATAATAGTAAGTTTTGGGGTCTTTGGCTTCTAGCCGTAGGTATAGAGGAATTTCATCATCTAATTCCCTATAAATTTTGGCCTGGGATTCTCTACTGATCTCATTCTGTATCCATGACATGAGTGCCCTCAGCTGGATGTCCCCAACATAAGGTAGTGGATTCCAATCCCTACTAGTAGGTACAACTAAGTTGTGCAAGAAGAGTTCACATAACAGGTTCTGTATGGCTATAGGAGAATTATGAAAGGCTTGAAAAAACTCAAGGGGCTCAATTATCAAAGGAAACTTGCCCTTTACTATACTGGTTAACTAATAATTCAACATTTGTTCTTTAAGAAAAATGGCATAAATAGGGGAAAGAGACCTACAACTCATTAGCTCAGGGATAACTGACATTACCTTAGACAATTTTTCTTGAAGCTTCTCTACCTCTTCCTCTTTTTCTATTAATTCCTGAAAAGTCTGATCGATAAACCGGTGCAAAGCCTTCTTCTACCTTTGCCATTGCTCTCTTTCCATTATCAACTGATTGATTAGCCGAAAGATAATAGACATTGAGTTACAAGGTAAGGTACCTCTGGTAGATTACCTTCATTAGGGTTTTCCCCTGTGGCTTGTATGTCAGCTGAACTATTATTTTCTATAGCTACATCCTGTGAGAGGTTTGGATGGATTATGATGGCCCTCTCAGGGTTATCACATTGCTGAGATGCAGCAACTAGTGTGTCCAATCCTTGATTTAAAACTTGCTCGGCCATCATGTCAATACTGGGGTTTTCTTCAAAAAGATCCCTCCCTTCTACTATAGGTAGTGTATCCACACTCATAGCAATACCGGAATCCCCTTCAAATAAACTCTGCTCTATTGCCGTAGGAAGTGAATCCAACATACCTTCTTCATTAGCAAGGTATCCTCCTGAAAAGTCATCATCATCATCTGATTCAATGAAATCATCATTAATTCAAAGTCCATGGAAAGATGAACTCTCCCTTTGAACCCTATAGGTTTGTTCATCGAAGGTGGAACTGTCTTCGATTACTACACATTTTTTGCTCATTCTGACCTCAAAGGATTGTTTACCTTCTGGTGGATCCTCTGACTTAGGAGTGTCAAGGTTGATTGTTGTCCCTCCTAGTGATTTTTTTGTAGCCATACTCTTCCTCTATCTACTGCTTCTTCATAAAGGGGTTTCCTCCTTCCTATTGGTAGTCTTTCACTTTCTCGAAGTGGTTAAAGTTATAGGATCCTGCTTCTTTGAGAATTTACTAGAACCAGAGGCAGCTAGCTCTCCTTTTTCCTTCCATTTTCTTGTAGGGGTGGTTCTTGTATCGACTGGAGGTGAGACTTTTTCTTCAAAAACCTCTTTCTCTAAAATTTTCTCTTTGCCCTTATTCTGGGATGACCCGGATGTAGAAGCTTCAAGAGGATGCCTAGGGTTTTTAGTCCTAGGTCTTCTTGCTAAAGAAGAACCTGATCCCAGTTCTTCAATAACCTTAAAATCTCCCTATTATGTTTGGACTCTTTTTCCAACCCTACTCCCTAAAGGTCTTAGGGTTTCCTTCTCTAATTATCTTGACAGGAAATCCTCCGATGTCATACTGGACTGGTCTTGCAATGCTTTTTCCACAATAAGCTTAATGAGACAGTGATGAGAAATGATATTGGGCTTTCCTTCCTGCACTATTGAAGCCCGTTTCTTCAGAATTTTGAAAAGAAAATTGGGCATGTTGATGGGTCTGTTATCATGCCTTAGGCAACTCACAAATTTGAAGTGAACTGCATGTAGGTAAGCTTGTTGTCCCTCACAAGTGAAATATTTGATAATAAAGACTACACATTGCTTATAGGTTTCAGGCAGAGACAACTTGTTAGTGACTTGTTTCTTGTCGATCTCCAATGGCGGGTCTGTGTGCAGAGTAAATTGTGCCCTTGCTATTGTTAGGTCAAAGTTTTCTAAAAAACTCCTCGCCTTCCTGTGGTAACCCCATTATCTCAGCCACAATTGCTTGTGAAAATGATACCCTCAAACCCTTGATAGTATCCACCCTGTCATGGAGTTTTCTTAAGAACTGTAATGCCACCTCTTTGTCTTGGCTAGTACGCTTAAGAATATAATCAATCCATCCTCTGGCTTGGAATAGCGGAATGCAAACTTGACTGTTTAGTAGAATGTCATGAATCGTGGGTTCACAATGAACTAAATCTCAACCCATGTTCAAAGGGTATGAAAAACACACAAACAAGAATACACAAGCAATGCAGAGATTTCTCACAAATTATATCAAACAAATTGCATTGAAAATTTAAAAGGTGAATCTGTAGGTATTTGCAACGATGGAAAGTTCTGGACTTCAAGATTTTCAAGCACCATATGGGGAAATGAATGTAGATCTATCATATCTCAAGAATTGAAATATTCATCATTACTCAACAGACGTCCATATGGACACCTTGGCTTATTTGTGTGAAATAAATCACTCATTTTGAGGTTGTCCCATCTCATAGGATGAATTCCTAATATTTGTGCAAAAAGGGTACAACATTAAAAAGTTTAAAAACTATAGCATTCAATACATTCGTGGTTATATATGACAAATCATAGATTTTCTTCCCCCCTAACTTAAGTATGCAAATGGGCCAACAATTGCACATATGTCAAGAGTGAAGATAATAAAAAAACTAATTAATGAATTAAATGCCAAAGACAGTACACACACCTGATGACATACTGGCGGCTCCGCAAAATTACCATCCATTGATGGGGAATAATGATGAGGTGGACTGGTGGAAGATAGGTAATAATGAAATGAATATTTATTGTGGAGAAAGGTACTTTCCAAAGGAAAGTAATTATTATGGGTTGTGGAGAACATGTCTTAAAGTGAAGAATGAATATGAGTGAGGGGCTCATATTCATCAGCTATAGGAGGATCATGAACTTCAACATACTCAAATTGCTGTAGGAACTCCGCCTTGCTCTGGGGTTTATTGTATAACTTGAGGCATTGGCCATTAATCAATAACTTGAAAAGGATGGGGTCAACAATAGACAACTATACAACACCATTGGAAAAGAAAACAACAATTTCATAAGGCCCTAACCAACATTGTACAAGAGAGCCCAGTCACTGACTGCAAATGTTTTGTCCTTGATAAACCGGTCATGCCATTGCTTCCTCTGTTGCTGCACAAATTCTGTGTTAGCCAAAGAAGACTTACGCCATTCATCAAGAATGTTCAAGTTGAGGATGTGCTTCTGTTGAGATTTAGTAAGATCCAGGCTGAGCTCCAATGTTGTCCGTAAGGTCTGATGCTCAAATTCTATTGTCATCATGGCAGACCTCCCATAAACTAGCTGAAATGTAGAGAACCCTGTAGTAGTTTTCCAAGTGGTCTTGTAAGCCCATAGTGCTTCAGGAAGCTTGGCTGCCAAATATTTCTTGTGAACAAAGACAATTTTTGTAAGGATGGCCCCCAGCTCGCAATTGGTGACCTCCACTTGGCCATTGGCTTGGGGGTGGTAAGGGGATGACTTGCCATGGCGAATCTTATATTCTTCCATCAGAGCAGATATGAGGTTGGAAGTGAATTGAACACCCTCATCAGACACTATTTCTCTGGGAACACCAAATCTTGTAAAGATGCATTCATATAAGAACTTGGCAACATTGGTCTCCTGTAGATGCTTCATCGATTTAGCCTTATCCCACTTAGTAACATTGTCAATACAGACTAAAATGTAAGACTTACCTTGAGAAGAAGGGTCAATTGGTCCCAAGAAGTCAATGCCCCACTTATCAAAGGGTATGACCACCACCTGAGGCTGTAGGGTAATTTCATCTATCTTAGTAGGCCTCCTCATGCACTGACACCGATCACATTTCTTAGTTTACTTAGCTGCATCTTTGTGGAGAGTCGGCCAATAATAACCGATAGTCAAGATCTTGAGAGCTGTCCTTTTTGTTGCAAAGTGGCCACCACATGGCTCATCATGGCATGCCCTTAGGATGTCATAGGTTTCACATTATCAGATGCACCTGTGCATAACCTGGTCTGGACCAGTGTAAAACATGAAACCAACAATCCAAGAAAAATTGAAACTTTTCTCGACCAACAATCTGCACTCTTTTGAAGAAAATTGAGCCAGCATCCGACTTGTGGTGAGGTAATTTGCAATGTCAGCATACCATGGATTATATGTTGTCAACAGAAATAAGTGTTTATTTAGAAAACTATCATCAATGGCTATAAGATCATCAGGAACATGCAACCGAGAGAGAAAATTAGTGACAATGTTGGCTTTCCCTAGCTTGTCGATAATGGTGATGTCAAATTCCTGCATGAGTAGCAACCATTGAGCCAATCTTCCTGAGATGGCTAGCTTATTCATCAGGTACTGAATCACTAAATGGTCTGTATGGACAAAAATATGATAACCAGTAATGTAATGCTTGAACTTATTCAGAGCATAAATTACTGCAAGCAACTCCTTTTCAGTCGCCGTACAATTGAATTCTACTCCCTATAGATTCTTACTAATCTAATAAATTACATGTTCATTTTCATCTTCTTTCTGGCCCAGTACTGCTCTTATAGAATAATCGGAGGCATCGGTATGAATGTGGAATGGAAATCCCCAATTTGGCCTACGCAACACCAGTGCGATCGTCAGAACTTCCTTAAGCTACAGGAATGAATTTTCACACTCAGAACTCCAAGAAAAATCTGAATCCTTCTTCAATAGATTATAGAGGGGTGCTACAATTTGGCTAAAATCCTTGATAAACCTTCTGTAGTATCCAGCATGGCCGAGGAAACTCCAGACATCCTTCTGCTTTTCTGGTGTGGTTAGAGTACTGGTTACTGAGATCTTGGCCAAGTCTACCTGGATGCCATGTGAAGAAATAAAGTGACCCAACACGACACCTTCCTCCATCATCATAAAACATTTCTCTCCATTGAGAGAGATTGTAGTCCTAGCAGCACTTGAGAACTTTCTCAAAATTCAGCTTTGCCTCTTCAAAAGTGTTCCCATAAGCTGTGAAGTCATCCATATAGATCTCCATACAATCAGTAGATATGTCAGAGAAAATGCTAATCATAGCCCGCTGGAAAGTGGCCGGAGTAGTGCACAGACTGAATGGTAAGATGAAATATGCAAAGGTCCCCCAAGGACAAGTGAAAGTTGTTTTCTCCTGATCCTCAAGAGTGATTTGAATCTGATTGTAACCACTAAAACTCTCTAAGAAGGAAAAATATTTCTTGCCAGCCAAATTATCTAGGAATTGATCAATAAAGGGCAATGGGAAATGATCCTTCTTGGTGGCTGTATTCAATTCCTTGTAGTCAACACAAACTCTTCATTTACCCCCCTTCTTAGGCATAATGACCAAGGGCAAAACCCATTGGCTATCAAAAATGGGGTAGATGAAGCCAGCGTTTAGCAACTTCTAAAGTTTAGTTTTGACTATGTTGCGCAACACAGGATTAACCCGTCGCTGAGGCTGGCATACAGGTTTATAATATGGGCTAATGTAGATCTTATGAGTACAGAATTTGGGATCTAATCCTCTCATGTCAGTGTAATCCTAGGAAAACACCTGTTGATGTTCCTGTAGCAATCCTAGGATAGCCTTCTAGTGAGAGGGTGTCAAAGTACTACTGATATTTAACTCCTTACCCGGACTGACTTCAACCTGAATTACCTTGTCTACCATTGTGACTTGGGAAACTAGAAGAGAAACCATTTCGTGAGGCAATAAAGAATGAAGGAAGTTAGAGGATACAGAGTAGGAACATGTATGTGCAGGTGGCAAAATAGGTTCCAAGATACAGTTAGACTTTGAGCACCACTGAGGACTTTGACCATATTCATTTGTAACAATGGATTCAATTACCTCATTGTCCTCTTTAGTAGTTAGAAATGGGTCTCTATTAATGACCATGAGCTGATGGATTGAATTAGTTTCTAAATCAAGATCATCTAATTCTGGCCATACTACATCCTCATCTTGAAACATAGGTTGAGTAGGGGAGTAGAGGGTCAAGTTTTTGGTATGGACTCCATTGGAAATTGTCGTCTTCCTCGACTGACAAGCTATGAAGGCATCACCGGTGGCTAACCATGGCCATCCTAAAATGAGAGGATACCCACCCATATCGGCTTTAGGGGAGAGAAAAAAAAAGTCCACTAGATACTCCCAAGAATGTAAGGTAACAATGACATCTTCTATTACCCCATCTGGTTTAACAATAGAGCTATCAACTATTTGCAAAATGGTTGGTGTATCACGGAGGCCGACAATGTTTAACTGGGACAGTACTTCTTTGGTCATGACATTGATAGATGCACCTAAGTCATTTGGGACTTGCATACCTTGGATGGTAACTATAACCACATGACTCCCTGGATCAGAATACTTGGGAACAACCAACTTTTCTAGCATAAGATCAAACAACTATCCGACAACATGAATGGTTTTGGGATCCTTTTTCTTCCTTTCAAGTTGTTTAATGAAAGCTTCCTATATGGCTTTAGTATAAGCAGGGACTTCTTTAATAGCATCTAGTAAAGGTATTTTTACTATTATCTATTTCAATTGGTCAAGCAAGTCCACCATTGCATGGTTTACTATGGGTTCAACTTGATTGGCTAAGCTTTGAGGAAATGGGGGAGCTTTGGCTACAGGAGTTGGCACATCTTCTTGGTCAATAGGTGGCTCTTCAACCTCAATTATAATAGTATGAGTTTGAGGTGAGGTAAGAGTGGTTCCTGATCTCAGATGGATATCATTTAAGACATAGCTCTACTGCTGAGTGGTCGGCTTGCTATTGGGATTGGGATTAGGCTATGCTGGCAGCTACGTTTGCTTAGGAGGGTTATTAGTAGCTGTAGGAGGCATTAGGGCTTGCATATGAGATGGATTAGGCCATTGATTGGGTTGCTGCCACCCCTGCTGAGGTTGTTGCCAACCTTGCTGTGGTTGTTGCCACCTTGGCTAAGGTTGTTGCCAACCCTATTGGGGTTTCTGCCATCTTGGTTGGGGTTGGTGCCAACCTTGCTAGGGTTTTCTATCGCCCTGTTGAGGTTGCTGCCACCCTGGCTGTTGTTGCTGCCACCCTTGGGAGCCCATATTCAGAAAATTCTGCCAGTGACTATTATTATTAAAATTTTGAAGAGAATCTTGTGGCATACATGGTCTTGGGGCCCAAGGCTTATGTTGGGCAACATAGAGAACCTCTCCATTTTTATCAATGGCTTTGCATTTAGTGGGTATCGGTTGTGTCTCCAAATTCACAACAGTCTTGCACTTGCAGCTCCTCTTCTTCTCTCGGCAGTGTGGACAGTATTCAGCTAGCGCCGCATCAACATCTTCTTTATTTCTCCTTGCATGCATGGTATCTATCTGAGTAGTGACATCATTAATGATGCCCTACTTGAAGTCAGAAAGAAGATTAGATTGCTCCACCTTGGAAACCCCAAAGCCAACTGACTTTTGTGGTAGGTCTCTGATTCTCCTACCCTTCTTTACAGTGGCCTGGGAATAGTTCAAGAAGATATTCTTGATATTATTCCAATTTTTCTATGTAATGTCACCACCATCCATTAGGTCCAGAGCCACAATGCTCCCTTCATTGACACCTTTGAGAAACAGGTGATTTTGAGATTCTTCATTCAATTGATGCTGAGTGTTACATTGCAGATTGAACATGAACCTGGAGACATAATCCTCCAGGGTCTCGTCCTCTTTCTGGTTCATCCTAAAGATTCATCACCTTTCAAGTCACTCCCCTAACAGTACTCTTTGTATTTGGAAAGAAACATGTTGCTCATAGCAGCCCAATCTGCTACAACATTGACACCGAGGCTCATAAACCATCTCGAAGAAGCTTCCTTCAGAGTTGAAGGAAAAAACTTGAGCTTATGTGCATCAGTTCTATAGTTGTAGCTTCTATAAAGGACGTCAAAATCGAATAGGAAGGTCTCAGGGTCTTCAGTGATGAGGCCATAGAACTTGGGCATTGCCGCAGAGGGTATGTTCTTCAAATTTTGGTTTCCCTATTGAGGAGGAATGGGGAAAGGGAAGGTTGGTTGAGCCATCCTTGGAGGAGGCCCTGGATGCTGCAGTAAATCTTCTAGCTCAGCAAAAATTTTGTCTAGATGCAAGGATTCTTTAGAGGATGATGATGATGATGATGGTAAGTGGTCAAATGCATCAGCAAACACGTTCTCAAATTTTTCTTCAACTTCTTCGTTCACAACTTGGGGTTCATCAATTTCAGGGTTAAAGATATCGGAAACTAATTCAAGAGGTCTGGCCTAATAAGTACGAGGGAGAAAATGCCCAAGATGATCTCTTCTCCTATGCATAAAAACAAATGAAAAACTAAATCTAAAATGACTCTAGGCTAGATTAGATTGACACCATTCCCCGAGAGCGGTGCCAAAAATGACTGCTCTTTATAATACCTCTGTATTTAAGGATTATGCATCCTTCCTACTAGAAATAATATGCTGAACTCATTAAATTATCAACCAGGGAACGTAAGCTTTGAAATGGTATCAAAAAAGTATATTCTCTAATCTACTCCAAAAGTCATTACTGTTTAAGGAATGGAAAATACTGAAATGAAACTAAACTAGGAAATGGAATCAACATCGTAATCTAAAGATAAAAGAAGTTGCTAAAACAGTAAGCTTAACTCTTTGCCTATGCTATAGGAAATAGCCACTGGTGTTGTTACTAATGGCTGTAGGAGCAACAGAGTCCTAATTACTTCAAATGACTAGCAACTACTTTCTACTAAACTACGAATTAGGTTCACCTCCTGTGTGGGCCCCCATAGGAGAGTGAATGAACAAGAACTCAGAAACTAAGAATTGAAGCTCTCATTGATCATTCATTAAACATAGATTACAAAGATGTAGAAAATAAGTTTGTATTTATTCTTACTAGATTACAAAAGATTCCCTGTAATACTAACTCTCCTTGGAATCAGAACTTCCAGATTATTTAACAACAACTTCTAAAACAGACTCCTATCAACTAGGATCCCCCAACATCAGGGATATGAAAATCATTAAGAAACATGATCAACAACTTTAACTTCAGAAAAAAATTGCATTTAATCACATATGAAATCTAGGAATGTGTTGCTGCTATATTTACTCCATTGTGGCTGCTTTTTAGCTGTGACTTATCTGCAACAGGAACTGTTCTCATCCGCAAGTAGTGGAATCATCATGAGCCTTGCAACAGTTGTCCTTTTCAAGACATCACTCCATTCTTTAATGTTGACTCCTTCCTTTACCACGGATCCACCATTTCTGCAAAAGGTTAGCATGTACACATATTGAAGACAAAAATCCATAATAAGTTTCTTTACTAACTTGCTCTCATCACATGGCTACAGGAAACCACCCAGCTTAAAGTAGGACAAAAAGACACCAGATTTAGTTCCATATATCCATGCAACATATAGATAGAATATTATAAACTTAAAATGTTTCACACATATTTGCATACACATAAAGATAGCAGTTATGAGATATCAATATAAACAGTCTGTAAAAGTATCATGAAAGCATATGAAGTTCTCAAAGTATAGCCATAAAAACACATGAAACTTGAACTATATAGGCCTTATATTGGCCTCATCATGAAGCTTGTGAGGTTTTCCTTTCTGAATTCTTGCTTTATTGAGATGAACCATCACTAGATCTCCAATCTTGAATTGGACATCCCTTCTTCTCTCATCCACTTTGGTCTTGATCTTCTTTGTGTTCTCAATGAGAGTCTTCCTAACTGTGTCATGTACTTCTTGTATAGCATATGCAAAATCCTCAACATATCCATTGCCTTTAGCTCCATCTTTAAGGTCTCTAAGTTCATTAATGCCTCTAGGATGGATGCCATATACAATCTCAAAAGGGCTTTTCCTTGTGGTTCTATTAACAGTGTCATTTTAAACATATTCTTCTTGTGCAATGAGTTGGTCCCATGTCTGACCATACTCCTTTGTCAAAAACCTTAGGAGATTACCAAGGCTCCTATTTACTACCTCTATCTGACCATCTTACATAGGATGGTAGGCAAAACCAAATGATAAGTTGGTTCCCAACTTCTGCCAAAGAGTCTTCCAAAAGTGGCTCATAATCTTGGTGTCTCTATCAAACACAATACTCAGTGGTAAACCATGAAACCTAACAACCTCCTTGAAGAATAAGGAAGCTATTTGACTAGAATCATTCATTGTCTTGCATGGAACTCATATACAAATGCACCATTGGATCTTCCTAAGATTTTATTACATTTTTGAGAAACTAAATACATCCATTCTCATCGGAGCGATTGAGGATATTGTGTTTGGTTCAAAAGTTATACCACTCTGTGTATGGGTTTGTCAAGAAGACAACAAGAAGGTTGTTTTTTTGGGTATTTGTTTGCAAGATAGTTTTTAATGATGAATGGAAGCATGATATGTTTGGATAAGGTCTAGAGAGTCTGAAGAGATTCTAGGAGAAGACTAAGGTGTCTCATTTCAATGGCGAGGAGTGGAGAGAGACAATGTGGGAGGAAAATTTGTATGGCTTTCCTACAAATAGAAGAGTTGTTGTCTTAAGGTGTAGAGGGGAAAAGTGGTTTGGTTTCAAGTCTAAGTGTGGATTAGATGTTGTAGGGTATTGTTAGGAGTTCCTCTTTATGACAGTGGATTGGTGGATCCATAGAATATGGCCCTTATTTGATGCGGAAAGAAAGTGGGAAGCAATGAATCTAGGTTGACACTTGAATGGTGTGAAGTCTAGTGAAGTTGAGAGTTAGCGATCTGACCCTTGGTTGGCCTAGTGAAGTAGGTTGGGTCTTAGCATTGATCCTAGTTGAAGGCACTTTTGGGAGACTCTCAAAGTGATTGGAAGATTTTTTTGAAGAATCTTGGAACTCACCAACTTGAATTACATCATTTCTGAAAAACCCATTTAGTACCAATCAGATTCTTATCCTTGGGTCTAGGAACCAATTCACAAGTATTTTTTTTCTCTATCTAATCCAATTATTTCCACATTGCCTTAATCCAAGATTCTTCTTTACTTGCCTTATCAGTATTCTTAGGTTCTACTTGTGAAATTAGACAAAGTTCATTCCTAATTTTAGATCTTGTCATCATGCCCTTATTAGCATTACCAATAATCTAATTTTTAGGATGATTTCTCTAAAAATACTTTGGAGTTGTAGGAGTCTTAGTAGGCTCATTCAAGAATACCCCAATTCCATTATCAATCTCTAAAGTTTTATTTTCCTCTTGTCTGGCATTAATCTCCCTATTCTTTGAAATTTGATCACAATAATACATTCTTTCTTGAATCTGAAACCTCTCATTAATCTTCATATTATCACTTTCAACTACTCTTCTTAGTCTCAAATTAAAACATATATAAGCTTTACTTCTTGTAGAATATCCAAGGAAAATTCCTTTGTCACTTCTAGAATCAAACTTTCTTATCTCATTATCCCTTTTGATGTAACACTTGCCACCAAATATTCTAAAGTATTTGACAGTAGGAGCATAACCAAACCAAAGTTCATAGTGTGTCTTGTTCATACCTTCTTTATTGTGTACTATGTTCAAATTGTAGAGTGTATTACTGAATGCCTCTCTCCAATGCATATGTGCGACATTTCATTCAAGCAATATAGTCCTGGTAGCATCTAATATAGTCTTGTTTATTCACTCTACAATCCCATTTTGTTGTGGTGTTTGAGGAGAAGATGTATGTCTGTATATCCCATTCTCTTCGCAATAAGAATTTAACACATGTGATGTAAAATCTCCACCTTTGTCTGACCTCAATAAATTTATCTCCAGACCATATTCATTCTCAAAATTTTCTTTGAAAATTTTGAACTTATTAAATGCTTCAGATGTCTCTTTAAGAAATGCACCCCACATCATCCTAGAGTAGTCATTAACAAAGAGTATAAATTACCTTTCACCATGGTAAGATATTTTTGTTGTAGGTACACAAAGATATGTATGTACCAAATCCAAATTCTCTTTTGATGTAAATGATTTTCTCTTAAAGACGCTCTTAGTTTTTTTTCCCTTAACACACTCTCTGCACATAGTATCAGTAGGTTTCAATATTTTTAGGAGATCTCTAACTACATTAGTGTTACATGCCTTTAGAATATTATCCAAATTTATATGAAACAACCTTCTATGCCATAACCAACTATCATCTATCTTCACAACAAAACAACTTTCTTCAGTATTATTCATCTCAAACACATTACCTCTTGATTTAGTACCTGATGCAATCAAGTTTCTAGATTGACCTCTGATAGTATATTTCCCATCCATGAATTGTAAGTGATATCACTTTTCTACAAGTTTTCCAACACTCAACAAGTTGTGCTTAATTCCATCAACAAGTAAGACATCATCAGTGTTAGTTTTTACATCAAGAGCGATTGAAACTACTCCAATGATCAACTTAGGAGTATTGTCACCAAATCTGACTACACCACCATCATATCTACTTAGTTTAAAATTTTCTATCTTTATCACTAGTCATATGATGTGAAAAACTACTATCAGTGATCATTCTGATTTATTTTCAATGTGTTATGCTAGGGATTTTTGTTCATGAATATGCTCATTACATTTAATAATAAAAATTCAAATTTCATCATCACCCATTATATCATCATCAGACACACCTTCACTAGCATAGTAGCATTCCTTATCCTTGGACTAATCAGGCCTATGAAACTTAGGCTTATACATAGGAACCCTTGTAGGACATCTAGATGCAAAATGACCAAACTTATTATAGGAAAAACATTTCAGGGGTAACTTTCCTTTGAATTTACCCTTACCTCTCTTTTCTCTTCTTGCTATTAGGGTCACAAGTTCGTCCAGTTTCTTCTTCTTCTTCTTCTTCTTTGCTTTGCATGTCTATTTCCTCTACTGGTTCTCACAAGGCTTGATAGGATCTTTTTGTCTTTATGTACAGTCGCCTTGAATGCAGACTCAACCTGGGTAAAGTAACCTCCAACTCTACAACTTCAAAGGTGGTTAGTTTAGCAATCAACATTTATCTGTTGAAGTTCTTTATCAATGGTATGATCTCCTCTATTGATTTTAATTTTTTTTTTATAGGCAGGTGTCAAAGATCTGAGAATATTTGTGATCACTTCTTCTTCAATATATGTGCCTCCAAAGTTTCTAATTCCTATAACAAACTTTGTAACCCTCTATACTTATGCTCTGACATTCTCATCATCTCATATTCTTAAAATTTCCATCTTAGTCTTCAAATTTTGCAACTTCACCTCCTTAGTATACTGATCTCCTTCATATAGTGCTTCTAGCCTTGTCCAAATATTATGTACATAATCAAGGTCTTTGGATTCAGTAAATTAAGCCCCAGAGAGAGCACTGATCAATGCTTCCTTTGAAACCATATTACATGAAAACATATTCTTCTCATCTTTGGTAGCATTTGGTAAATTATATTCTGACTTGATATGTTCATTCTTCTTTGTAATCATCTAGTAATCAAGCCCCATATAGAACAAATGAGTTCTCATCTTGTTCTTCCAACTGTAAAAAATTTCAGCATCAAATTTTGGACTCTCCTTCCTATAGTAAGCCATCTCTGGATCACCTCGAGCTGTTAAGATTTCTCTCAGAGGACCACAAGCTTTGATACTAATTGTTATCAAAACTAAGAGGGGGGGAGTGGGTGAATCAGTTGTGTTCCCCATTATTATAAAGCTTTAAATTTAAAACCAATTACTCAATGCAAATCAGATTATCACCATAATATGTAAGTATTTGTTCTTTAGGAAAACCATATTAAGGGAAAAACCATGGCATGAATTAACACCCACAAATAATGCACTAGAAATATAGTATCTCTGTTAAGAGATCTATCCCTATTTGGAGTTGTTTATCACATTAAGTACAAATTCCTTGTTAAAGAAAAAACCATGTTAGGAGTCTTCTCAACCCTGTTAGGGTTGAATGAAAAGATGAGTGCACTACTTGAGCAAACTGCCCAAATTAAAGGTTAAATCCCCCTTTTGAAGGTTAAACCCACCTTTTGGATCCACTATCCAAATATAAGTAAAAAGTTAGACTTATAAAAGTGAACTGACTGATAGAAACTAGCTTTGCTTTTACAGTTCCAATAAAGTGCAATACAAACATAATCAATGCTCTATATTAGAAAAACTCACATCCACATGCTTGCATCATCCAATCTCCACTCTATTTACATCAAAACACTACTTCCCTTTATACAAGTCATAATAAGAAATCAGGTTGGCCTGTTAAGACTTCCCCAATGCACAATAAATTACATAGACCCTACCTAAGATATGCACGGTACCTTACACAAGTAAATAAAATATACAAATAATCATTTACATGCCAAGATCCCTAAATCACACACTCCATCTATAAAACATGACACCACTCTATCAACGACTCCAAATAGGTCTTCACAAGACCAGACACAACTGACGTCACCAAGAATTCAATGACCCAAGGATAGAAAAGAATTTTCTCTAAATTATCTTCTATCCTTCCTTAAGCTCACATACCATTACTCAATCTCGCATCTAATTTATCCCAAAAACTCAGAGACAATCTCTATTATAATCCTCTATCAACACTCTCTAACTAGTCTTCACCAAAATAATTGTAACCCATGAAAATAACCACATACAATGCATTGACCTTAGACATAAGATATACACCCATACCTCTACACATATTTGTGCTCGCATGCTCTCACATGTCATACACTGTTTGTACACAACTGTCAATTTTGCCTATTCCTATAATAACCACTCTTTTCAAAACTTATAATGCATCCAACCAAAACATATGTTGACATCAATGCCAAAAAATGAATGCCAACACATCAAAAACAATAATTGCAACAGTGACCCTCAGAAAGGGTGTATGTAGCTCCTAACAGGGAAAAACCATTTACTGTAGTAGTAGGCTTGTGGGTGTCATCTCCACCATTGTTTTCTCCCTCTAACAAAAGGTTTCCATGATAAAATATCTATGCCATGTGTGATGATTTTTTGGATGCTTGATATTAATTTATTTTATGTGTTTACATTAGATATATGCTTTGTGGTTTGGAAATTAATTCAACAGTTATTTAGATTAGTGGTTGAATTAGTTTATTACATGTTTGTACTGATTCACCCCCTTCTCTCAGTTCTTAATAATTCCAAAAATTGGTATCAGAGCATAGCTTCTCTTTATGATAAGACTAATATCTTTGGGAAAATATCCACTATCATATAGGGTTATAAGTATCAGAAGCAACTTGACAATGCAAACAAGATGATCATTGAGTTGCAGGAAAAGATGAAGAAGTCACTTGCCAAAAGATGGTGCAGGAGCACCTGGATTAGGACATTATAGGAGATTCTGAGGGATATTTTAAAATTAATATGTTAATCCATATGTTTGGATATGATATTCCATGTAATAGAATCAAATTTAATTCCTAAGGGCAAACAAAAATGTAAAGGTGTCATTTAGTTGTCATTCGGGGCCTAGTTGGTCAAAAGTTAAAAATGATGTAACAGAGCCAAGATAAGGCTTAAATAGATGTATTTATTCATTTTAGGAGTCATATGATGTGGTTTAATGGTTTTTATAAATCCATGAAGTCATTTGTGCAAAAGTGTAAAAGTTGTCAACTTGACAACAAAATATTGTCAAGCAAAGTTGCAAAAATGCAACACAAAGTTGTAAAAGAGGCTAAAATTTGGATATGAGTGGTTGAAAGAACAGTAAAAAAAAAAGTCTTGATTTTATTATCCAAACAAAGTTGGAAAATATATTGGAAGTAATGAAGTCATTTTGGTAAGATTTGGCATTAATTTATTAGTGTTTTGATTGGTTTTTGACAGTATAGTGTTGTTCCAAGCACTTGTATAGACCTGTACGGGCTAGGGAAAGTATATTTTTGATATGTAAAGTAAGTAGGTGGAATAAAATTTCATTTACTTCTGGTTTGGGTCAGTTTAATTAAGTATTTTTAAAGTAACATGAATGATTTAGTAAAAATAGTTTGAAACCCTCATGCAAGAGGCTATTTGGGAAGGGTTTGAGTTTTCTCAAAAATGCAGGATTGGAAAAATCTAAAAGTTACATATTATTTAAGGGGATTCATGTATCCTTACAATGTATCTGGTTTGGAGAAAAAATATTTTGATTTTTTTGATATTAATGATGTCCTAGGTGGACTATACTTGCATGTTTTTCTCTATTTTATGACAGTCAAAATTGGGATGGGTAGAGAGGCTATAACATTTTATTTAACGATTGGATCATGTTATATTTTGGATATGTTTTCAAATTACACATTATTTAAATCTCCACCCGAGAGATTGTCCAAATATTGTCAGGAATAAAAGTTGTACATAAAGGAATGCAGGGTTATCCAAACTATCAAAACTAGGACAATCATAAAGAATGGAACCCTTGTTTGTTGGTTGATTCTTGAAACTTGAGCAATGGTTGTTGGATGAAATATGAAATTTTATTATTGATATGTTTTTATGTTATATTGAGAACAGGTTAATGGAGAAGAACTAATGACTGGTTGACCATATGACCATTCTATTAGTTGTGAATCATATTATTGACTTTGGATTTATGATGTCTCAATGGCGACAATGTTTTTAATTTGATGATTGGATGGTTGTTGTGATTGGGTCCTAGTTGGATTAAAGTTCCTAATGATGACTGACTTTATGATGCCTCTAAAATGTTGAGTTTTTTTATGATTACATGAGGATATTGGATATTGTGTTCACTCTAATGAAGGAATTGGATTTGGATCAACATGATCCTAGAGAGTTGTTGATTTTGTAGATGCTTTGCATCAGATTAGTATACAAGCCCAACAAAAGATCTTGGCTAAGAGGAGGTTTTTTGTTTTGGTTTTTTTATTGGTTTTGGTTGGAGGTTCTTATCCACCCGTTGCATATGAAGGTTGGGTTATGTGTACAGACATTGGAAGTTTGTCAAGGGCCAAGAGAAGGTCCAAGGCCAATGATTGGTCTATTTGGTTTCCAAGAGACTAGGGAAAGAGGAAATATGAGACTCCTAGGTGAGCTAAGAGGTGAATTATTTGGAGAAGCAAGGTAAAGGTGGATCTTTGATTGATAAGGAACCATGAAGTGTAACCATGGATGCTCCACTGATAGGGGCACTAGAGAAGAAGATGAAAAGGACAATCCTGTGTCCTTGAAGACAAATTTTCTAAGGAAAGAGGCATGAAAGTACAAAGGTAAAGAAGTTAAAGCATATTTTTGGTCTAAAGTTTCTTGCAGGGTATTGGTTCCATGTTTCCAAGAGACTTGGAAACTTTTAAAGCTCGGTAGTATGGTGGAGGATCACCTAGACATCACGATATTGTAGGAGATATTGAGGGATATTTTAAATGTAAGATTTTAATCCATATTTTTGGATATGACATTTCATGTAATAGAATCAAATGTAATGCCTAAGGTTAAACAAAATTGTAAAGGTGTCATTTAGTTGTCATTTGGGGCCTAGTTGGTCAAAAGTTCAAAATGATGTAACAAAGCTAAGAAAAGGATAAAATAGATGTATTTAGTCATTTGAGGAGTCATATTATTTGTTTTAATGGTTTTTATAAAGCCATGAAGTCATTTGTGTAAAAGTTGTCAACTTGACAACAAAATGTTGTCAAGATAAGTTGCAAAAATCCAACAAAAAGTTGCAAAAGAGGTTAAAATTTGGTTGAGTGTTTGAAGGCACAAGAAAATATTTTAATCCTTTTTTGTACAATCCAAACACAATTGGAAAAGATATTGGAAGGAAGGAAGTCATTTTGGTAATATTTCGTATTTATTTGTTATTGTTTTGATTTTTTTTTGATAGTATAGTGTTGCTCCCAGACCTTGTACGAAACTTTATGGGATGAGGACAATGTATTTTTAGCATGTAAAGTAAGTAGGTGGACTAAAATTTCATTTCCTTCTAGTTTGGGTCAATTTTATTAAGTGTTTTGAGAGTTACAAATGATTTAGTAGAAACAGTTTGAAACCCTCATGGAAGAGGTTGTTTGGGAAGGGTCTGAGTTTTCTCACAAATGCACATTTGGAAAAATATAAATGTTATATATTATTTAAGGGGATTCTTAAAATGGATTTGGTTTGGAGCCAAAATATTTTTATTTGTTTGAGATTAATGATTTCCTAGGCAGACTCTACTTGCATGTTTTCCTCTCTTTTATGATAGTCAGAATTGGGATGGGTACAAAGGCTATAACATTTTAGTTAACCGTTGGATCATGTTACATTTTGGATATTTTTAAAACTCCTCATTATTTACATCTCCACCGGTGCCATTGTCCAAATATTTTTGGGAATGAAAGATATTCATAAAAGAGTGCATGGTTATCCAAACTATCAAAACTGGGGCAATCATAAAAAATGGAACCCTTGTTTGTTTGGTTGATTCTTGACACTTGAACAATGGTTTTTGTTTTAAATATGAAATTTGATTATTGATCTCTTCTTATATTATATTGAGAATAGGGTAATGGAGAAGAAATAATGATTTGTTGACCATATGACCATGTTAATAGTTGTGAATCAAATTATTGACTTTGGATTTGTGAGGTCTCAATGGGGACAATGTTTTTAATTTTATGATTGGATGGTTTTTGTGATTGGATTCTAGTTGAATTGAAGTTCCTAATGATGGTTTAGTTTATGATGCCTTTAAAATGTTAAGTTTTGTTCATGATTAGATGAGGATATTGGATATTATGTTTAGTTTAATCAATGAATTGAATTTGGAAGAATATGGTCCTAGAGAGTTGTTGGTTTTTTAGATGCTCTGTATCAAAGCCCAAAAAAAGATCTGGGCTAAGAGGAGGTTTTTTGTTTTTGCTTTGTTATTGGTTTTGGTTGCAGGTGATTATCCACTAGCTGCATATAAAGGTTGGTTTGTGTGTACAAACACTGGAATTCTGTCAATGGCCAAGAGAAGGCCCAGGGCCAAGGAGTGGTCTAGTTGGTTTCCAAGATACTAGGGAAAGAGGAAGGATAAGACTCCTAGGTGAGGAAAGAGGTGATGTTTTTGCAGCAGCAAGGTAAAGGTGGATCTATGATTGATAAGGCACCAGGAAGTGTAACCATGGATAGCAAGGTAAAGGTGGATCTATGATTGAGAAGGCACCAAGAAGTGTAACCATGGATGCTCCACTAAAAGGGGCACTAAAGAAGAAGATGAAAAGGATAGTCCTGTCTCCTTGAAGAAAAATTTTCTATGGAAAGAGGCATGAAAGTACAGAGGTAAAGGAGGTAAAGCATATTTTGGGTCTAAATTTTCTTGCAGGGTATTGGTTCCATGTTTCCAAGAGACTTGGAAACTTTTAAAGTTAGATAGTATGGTGCAGAAGCACCTAAACGTCAGGAAATTGCAAGAGATCCTAAGGGATATTTTAAATGTAAGATGTTCATCCATATGTTTGGATATGGCATTCCCCATAATAGAATCAAATGTAATGCCTAATGGCAAACAAAAATGTAGAGGTGTCATTTAGTTGTCATTTGGGGCCTAGTTGGTCAAAAGTTAAAAATGATGTAACAGAGCCAGGAAAATGATAAAAATAGATGTATTTAGTCATTTGAGCAGTCATATTATGTGTTTTAATGGTTTTTATAAAGCCATGAAGTCATTTGTGTAAAAGTGTAAAAGTTGTTAAGCAAAGTTGCAAAAATGCAACAAAAAGTTGTAAAAGAGGTTAAAATTTGGTTGAGTGGTTGAAGTCACAATAAAATATATTAATCCTTTCTTATACCATCCAAACATAGTTGGAAAAGATATTGCAAGGAAGGAAGTAATTTTGTTAAGATTTGGCATTCATTTCTTAGTGTTTTGATTGGTTTTTCATAGTACAGTGTTGTTCCCAGGCCTTGGATGGACTTGTATGGTCTGGGGACAATGTATTTTTGGCATGTAAAGTAAGTAGGTGGAATGAAATTTAATTTCCTTCTGGTTTGAGTCAAAATAGTTAAGTATTTTGAAAGTTATGAATGATTTAGTAAAAACAATTTGAAACCCTCATGAAAGAGGTTGTTTGAGAAGGGTCTGAGTTATCTTATAAATGCACCATTGGAAAAATATAAAAGTTACATATTATTTAAGGGGATTCATGCATCTTTAAAATGGATTTAGTTTAGAGCCAAAATATTTTGATTTGTTTGAGATTAATGATGTCCTTGGCGGACTATACTTGCATGTTTTTCTCTATTTTATGACAGTCAAAATTGGGATGGGTACAAAGGCTATAACATTTTATTTAGTTGTTGGATTGTGTTACATTTTTTATATGTTTTAAAAATCCTCATAAAATTTTATTTAACCATTGGATCGTGTTACAATTTGGATATCTCTTAAAACTCCTCGTTATTTACATCTCCACCAGAGAGATTGTTTAAATGTTGCCAGAAATGAAAGTTGTACATAATAGAGTGCAAGGTTATCCAAACTGTCAAAATTGGGGCAATTATAAAGAATGGAATCCTTGTTTGTTTGGTTGATTCTTGAGACTTGAACAATGGTTGTAGGATGAAATATGAAATATGATTATTGATCTCTTCTTATGGTATATTGAGAATAGGGTAATGAAGAAGAATTAATGATTGGTTGACCATATGACCATGCTAATAGTTGTGAATCAGATTATTGACTTTGGATTTGTGATGTCTCAATGGGGACAATGTTGTTAATTTTATAATTGTATGTTGTTTTTGATTGGATCCTAGATGGATTGAAGTTGCTAATGATGATTGACTTTATGATGCCTCTAAAATGTTGAGTTTTGTTGATGATTACATGAGGATAATGGATATTATGTTAAGTTTATTGAAGGAATTAAATTTGGATCAGCATGATCCTAGAGAGTTGTTGGTTTTGTAGACACTCTGCATCAGATTGGTATCAGAGCCCAACAAAAGATCTGGGCTAAGAGGATTTTTTTTTTTTTGGTTTTGTTATTGGTTTTGGTTGCAGGAGCTTAACCACCAGCTACATATGAAGGTTGAGTTGTGTGTACAGACAATGGAAGTCTGTCAAGGGCCAAGAGAAGGTCTAAGGCTAAGGAGTGGTTGAGTTGGTTTCCAAAAGACTAGGGAAAAAGGAAGGATGAGACTCCTAGGTGAGGCAAGAGGTGATTTTTTTGGAGCAACAAGGTAAAGGAAGATCTCTGATTGATAAGGCACCAAGAAGTGTAACCATGGATAATCCACTAACAAAGGCACTAGAGAAGAAGATGAAAAGGATAGTCCTATGTCCTTGAAGACAGAGTTTCTAAGGAAAGAGGCATGAAAGTATAGAGGTAAAGGAGGTAAATAATATTTTTGTTCTAAATTTTCTTGCAGGGTATTGGTTCCATGTTTTCAAGAGACTTTAAATTTTTTAAAGCTCGTAGTATGGTGCAAGAGCACCTAGATATCAGGACATTGAAGGAGATCCTAAGGGATATTTTAAATGTAAGATGTTAATCCATATGTTTGGATATGAAATTTCATGTAATAGAATCAAATGTAATGCCTAAGGGAAAACAAAAATGTAAAGGTGTCATTTAGTTGTCATTCGGGGCCTAGTTGGTCAAAAGTTCAAAATGATGTAATAGAGCCAGTAAAAAGATAAAATAAATATATTTAGTCATTTTAGGAGTCATGTGATGTGTTTGAATGTTTTTTATAAAGTCATGAAGTCATTTGTGCAAAAGTGTAAAAGTTGTCAACTTGATAACAAAATGTTGTCAAGCAAAGTTGCAAAAATGTAACAAAAAGTTGCAAAAGGGGTTAAAATTTGGTTATGAGTGGTTGAAGGAAAAAAAAAATATATTAAGCCTTTCTTGTACAATCCAAACATAGTTGGAAAATATATTGGAAGGAAAGAAGTCATTTTGGTAAGATTTGGCATTCATTTCTTAGTGTTTTGATTGGTTTTTGATAGTAAAGTATTTTTTCTAGGCCTTGTATGGACCTATACGGCTTGTGGACAATTTATTTTTGGAATGTAAAGTAAGTAGGTTGAATAACCTTTCATTTCCTTTTGGTTTGGGTCAATTTCATTAAGTATTTTGAAAGTTATGAATGATTTAGTAAAAATAGTTTGAAACCCTCATGGAAGAGGTTGTTTGGGAAGGGTCTGAGTTTTCTCACAAATGTATCATTGGAGAAATATAAAAGTAACATAGTATTTAAGGGGATTATGTTATCTCTATGGATATTTTGTTTTTATTAGTTAAGGAAAAGTCATATGAGTCAGAAGAATCAATCCCTGAAAAGGAGAAAGCTAAATATTTGACTAGTAGGTAATGTACACTGAACAAGCTAGTGAAGTCGGTAAAGCACAAACACTACACCGAGAGGCTACAGTTACCAAACAATGAGCACATATAAAGTACACCAAGTTGAAAGTTACTGAGTACTAAAGATTAAGTTAACTGATCAAAGAGAAGTTACTCTACCAAGTTACTTAATTGATTGTAAAGCGATAATGACGCATTTAATGAATTGACACAACATTAATTGTTATTCTACAATGCAAAAAGAGCATTTTGTTACACGAGAAATGATCGCAATAATTCAAAGAGAAGATCTAGGAACTAGATTAAGTGGTTAATGAAAGTTTGTTATTTCCAAGAAATACACCAATTACCAAGGTAAAAATGACACAGTCACCAAGCGGAAAAGAAGATCTAATGGTTAAAACAAATCACAACGCACCTAATGCATAAGATTAAGAGGCAATAAATCTTATACTTAAAAGATGATTTACATAACATAAAGAGAGAGTGATGATACAGAGAAGGCTGATATTTAAAATAAAAATGAGTTATTTGAAGAACAAGATCAGAGCAGAGAGCACTGAGCAGTTATCGAGCTACAACAGATAAAATCCGAGCAGTGTTACAGTTTGAGATTGAGGTAACACAATATTTAAGAGCACATAGAGTCTGATCAATATTTATTTTGATGTAATATATAAGACATTGTTAAGTTATTAATACTATTTTATCGAGAGCTAGAAATCCCAATATTGGGTAGATCTTAACCGATCTGATATTTGTAAAACCTTTAACAGGGTACATCTCTAAGTGTAGAGATTGTAAAATCCTCTAACCAGGTAGACCTAACAAGTCTTTGTATACTCTTGGGTAAGCTATCAAAATGGATAAACATTGTAAGTTCTAACTGAGTACCCTTTATATTGCAGTTAGTGAAGGTTGTGGGTATCATCCCCACCATAGTTTTGTCCTCTAACCAAGGATCTATGCGTAAACAAAATCATGGAGTTATGAGTTCATTTACTTGAATGTTTTGATGTTATATTTTATGAGTTTTATATTAGTTTCATTTCAAGTTATTGAATTCAGTAAACAACAGCAACAATATATGATTTTAGACAGTTTCAGTTATAAAAGTTTTTGTGGTACTGATTCACCTCTCCCCTCTCAGTCCCAACTTTCCATAGTCATTCCAACAGATTCATGTATCTTTAAAATGGATTTGGTTTGGAGCCAAAATATTTTGAATTGTTTGAGATTAATGATGCCCTAGGGGGACTGTACTTGAATATTTTTCTTTGTTTTATGATAGTTAAAATCGGGATCGGTATAGAGGCTATAATGGGTTTTTAACCGTTGGATCTTGTTAAAATTGGGATATGTTTTAAGACATCTACTTATTTACATCTCCAATGGAGCGATTTTCCAAATAGTGATGGGAATGGAAGTTGTACATAACAGAGTGCAGGGTTATCCAAACTATGAAAACTGGGACAGTCAAAATAATGGAACCTTATTTGTTTGGTTGATTCTTGACACTTGAACAATGGTTGTTGGAGAATAATATGAAATTTGATTATTGATATCTTCTTATGGTATATTGAGAACAGGGTAATGGAGAAGAACTAATGATTGTTGACTATATTGCCATGCTAATAGTTGTGAATCAGATTATTGACTTTGGATTTGTGATGTGTCAATGGGGACAATGTTTTTAATTTGGAGATTGGATGTTTTTGTGATTGAATCGTATTGTGACATATTCACACCTCTCCCATTTCCAATGGGACCCCTTTCTTTTTTCTTGTTTGGACCCTCTTTTTTGTTTTCTCATCTCAATAACTTTAGCTCCAATCCCCTAGGGTTCCTCTTGTTCCAATAAGAAGTGATGAACCAGGTCTACGATCTTGATTATTCCATGCCTTTTTTTTTTTGAGATCTTCCTTGATTTTAAATTGTGAATTTGAACAAGGCCGAATCGAATACAATGCAAGAAGGTCTCCACAAAATTCCAAATTGTGCCCAAATTGGAGAAAGTTTTAAAAAATTAAATGAGTTGGTTAAATGCTTAACTAGAAAGAGGTAAAAAGAATTATAAGTGTGCCTCCAAGAATGTTGAAAGGGCCAAGACATGGAAAGTGATCAAAATTTTGTTTTATCTCCGTTGGAGAAATGCGTTCAAATGAAATACTGGGATTTTTTTTCCTTAAATTGCATAAGGGCGGTTTAAACTTTGGTATGTAAGGGATTCCTTGAGCCAGGCCTAACTTGTGTCCATGAGAAAATGTTAGAATTTCCATCAAGTGCTAAGAGTCCCATTACCTTTCGCGAATGACACCTGAGAATATTAAAATTCTGCCAGAAGCTCGACCATGAAAATCATCTGGAAACTAGGAGACTATGAAGTTCATACTCTGCCAGCCAATTCACTTGGAAATGAAACACTCAGGGTCCCGCGGTTTCAAAACAACGAGCAAATGGAGATTCTGAATGCCACAATGAAAGCGTGGAACATGGGAATGTACAGTGTTCAGAACAGTTTATCACGACACTACTAGAAACTCCACCATCGGTCTTTAAAGACTTAATTAAAAATGCAGAAACTACGCCCAACACGATGGGATGAGAGGGAAAGTTAGGGAACAGACAAAATTTACGAGTCTTCCTCACATACACCCAACACGGTTCGAGAGCAGTCAGGGAGATGTTGAATAACAAAATATCCATAAGAGCCACAATACACAATTTAGATGTGTTTGTAAACATGTCATGGGGTGTAAATTGATGAGTACCTATCACAGAAAGTTGCGAGTGCAAAATCCATCCAAAATGTTGAAGTCGGGCACAAGCTTCAAAATGCAAGTCGAGTATAGCGTTGAAAGAAGATTCGCAGTCAGAGTGGATTTGAAGATCTGGCACCCCCTTGGACATGGAAGCCACGGAAACATTCTGAAGAAACACTAAGGTATGATCAGGGCGCAAGGACAAGTACACTCCAGGAAAGTTTGAAAAGGAGGAATTATGAATCCATCCTCAAACTCCTCTCGCACATAATAAGGAGGGCGTTTTCTTCCAAGTTGGGGAATCAAGCAAATGAAGGAAAATCCAGGAGGACATGAAAACCCCGCCCAAGCACAATAAGGAAATGGATTTCAACGCGGTCAAAGGAATTCCCATCTATACAAAAATCCACGAAAACCACCAACATGCTCCCAAGCACAATTTTACTTAAGACAAGGAACATTTCAAAACAAGAGAGAATCCACTAAAGTGTAAAAATGTGCTCCTTGTATGCATCTGACACGAAATGGAGCAAGTCAAGGAATTCCAACGGTGAGGAAAAATCCTCCACTTCCCCCAAAATGCGCTCGGAGGGGTCAGAGTAATATGGAAGAAATTTTCATAACATTTCTGAAATCGTTAAAAAATTCCAAAAATTTGGGAAAATTCAGAAAATCGTGAAGATTTCGAAAGTCTCGGATATTTTCCAAAAGTTTGAAAAAAATTGAAATCTTCTAAATTCGTCGAAGTCTTTCAAATTCTGAAATATTGGAAAAATTGGAAAATTTCTCGAAGTTCCAAAAAAATTTCAAAATCTCAAATGTTGAAAAAATTGAAAATTTTGAAGTATGGAGAAATTGAAAATTTTGAAATTCCGAACTCATTGAAAATTCTAAAATTTGCAAAATTTGGAAAAATCGTGAAAATTTGGAAATTTCCAAACAAGTATGAAAAGTTTGAAAAACTCAAAATTTTGTAAAAACTTAAAAATCTCAAAATTTGAAATTTTTTGGAAAGCTTGGAGAAATTGAAAATTGGAAGAAATTTGGAATCATGGAAAATTGTGACAAGTTGTTAATTATAAAAAATTGGAAGATTAAAAAGGGAATTAAATCGCTTTTTAATTTGATATTTGAGAAAAATTAAATATTGAAATTTATTCTTTTTTTCAATATTTAAATTGAAAAATCAAAGAAATTGGATAAAATCGAGAAACTTCCTTGTGAAGTAAAAGTGCCCAAAGAGGCAATTTCCCCAAAAATGGAGAAAAACATAGACATGTGGCGTTTGCGAGAGAATCCAGTGCTTGATCTCTTTTCTCTTATAAATGCAGCAAGTGCGTCAAAAGTATCTGCACTATGCCTTCACCTTCCATGTGCTCTTGCATAAACTGTAATGTCAGGATCCTTAACTGAATTGGAAAAATCAGATCTTGTCCATAAACCAAATGATAGGGAAACATCCCTATAGAGCTGTTGATTCTGATTCTGTCATCCCAAAGTGTAAATCTTAGTTGTGTATGCCAGTCTTTAGGATTCTTGTCGAGTAACTTCTTGATTACGCTTAGCAAATTCTTATTTGTTGATTCTTTCCTTGTAGATAGTAATTTGACGAAAGCTTTACTGTTATTCCATAGTTAAATGCCCAATTAGAAAACTTCAAAGATGTAAATACAAAGTCATTTTCGCACACTGGGGCATGTGGACATCCAAACCTAGTAATGATGTTCTCTTCAAGAAACTTGATGACCACATCAGTTGTGCACTGCTTGAGTGCTTGTGCCTTCAACCACCATGTGTAATAATTTATAGCCCGGGTTAGGATGTATCTGTGTTGTCTTGAAGAAGGAAAATTGATCGTACCAATAAAGTCTAACCCCTACTTAGCAAAAGGTTTTACTTCAATCAGAGGTTGTAATGACATGGTAGGAGTTCTTTCACGCATCACAGCAAATAAACATGCATGACAACTCTTCACATGTTCATATGCATCATTGAATAATGTGGGCTAGTAATATCCCACCCTTGAAATTTGATGGGCTATAGCCAGACTGCTTCCATGACTTGTTCCATAAGTCTGTCCTCTTAGACTATCAAAAATATTATAAGGCAACTAAGGATATAATCGCTACCTTTGATAACTGTCTTATCACCCATGGTTATTGGGAGATTAATGTTGTTTCTGTCTGGGCAGCGAACAATGCAATTAAAATGGATGACATCATGAGATGGCATGGTGAGGGAATTTAGCCTCATGATGTGAAGACATTGTTAAATCATTACCGTACGTGAGGAGAGAAATATGTTATTTATTCCTGATTGCAATGTATATCACAAGGATCATGATAATTTATTATGATTATTATGGGAACCTTTTCGAAGTACGAAGAGGTGCAATATAAAGATTTTGCATGCTTTATGGGTGAATATTGCCATTTTATGTGTGATAATCTTCATTTTGATTACTCCTGGTTTTACAAATTTGCAAAGAAGTTGGGTCAGAAAGGATAGAGCCAATAATAGTGAAATGTGGGGACATAGGAAGAGAATGAAACCTCTATCATGCGATGAATGAAGGAAGAAGAAGAGAGTTTGAGAGATTCTGAAGAGAGGGTAGATTACTGATTATATGGAGTGGCTCCATGGTCGTAACTCAACAATTACTAGGCTCTTTGTTAAACATTGGAAGGATGGGAAACTAACTCTTGGGAGCGAAGTTGTAAAACTTGATGAAGCCCTTATTTATGAGGTTACATGCTTACCTAATGATGGGAGAAAATTATACAGAGACAGAAAGCTCACCGAGAAAGTTGTGAAGAGATTCCCAAAGAGTGAAAAGGAGAAGAAGTGGTTGGTAAAGCTGAGAAAGACGTATTACACCCCAAATTAAATAAAGAAGGTATGGAGATACATTTTGGTTTCTATTATGCATTATATTAAATTACGCTTGATGGTAGATATACCAGGGCTTATGGTTACCATTTTGTCTTGCTTAACCACTTTCATCATAAGGAAAAAGTCAATTTTCCCTATAATTTGCTCTGCTCTATGAACCCCAAAAGGAAAAAGTCAATTTTCCCTATAATTTTCCATATAATTTGCTCTGCTCTACTATAATACAGGCCAGGGAGAACCCGCAAGGGAATCCTCATATTCATGAAGGGCCGATGGTTTTCATTTATGATCATATTAAAGATAAATTCATAGGTCATTCTGATACAGAGTGGGCAGTCAAAAGCCCCAAAAGGACTAGTTGGTCCTTCAAATCTTCAAACACCAAGAGGTAGAGTGCCTTTACACTTATCACAAGTGCATAAATAACTTGTATATATAGGTTATCCCAACCTATCCCAAACAGGGCAACTTAATCACTAGGTTCTAGCAAGTCCTCAACACCAACTCCCAATGGTTGGTTATTAGGCAATTACACTAGTTTGACTCAAATTCCCCCTAGAATTACTTTAAGTACTAGGGGTGACCTATAATCAATGATTTGGTCTATTTAGGTCCCTAAAACAAAGGTCCAATCATTCTTCTTACTATGTGCAACAATTTGGGCATGGTTGCTTTGATAGCCTACTTCTAGGCTTGTAGCCTTTTCAAGTAGGATTTTTGACTTAACACAAAACTAATCCACATAACCCTCCCATAATATCATAGATTCAGACACCCTTTATATCTTATGAGATCATATTTAAGCACCAAAAATTGGAAGTGAAAGGAAGACAAGATGACACACAAATTTGTCAAGGCAATTAGGCCTTATTAGGTCTCCAATTACACTACAAGTGCCACTTCCATATAAAAAAAACCAAATATAACACTTGGGTCCTATGAGGGAATACACAAGGACTTAACACACCAATTTTTAGGTCTTGGTGAGTCCTCAAGGATGAGTTATGTGGACTGTACTTAGACGCATAGATGTGCACACATGGTCATGTACACCTAGGGCATCAGGCCAAACCCATCTTCTTGAATATTATCAAAACCAACGTGCATAATATTAAAGATAATTTTCAATACATTAATTCCAGCAAGGGTCATTATATTCCCATGGTGGAATCAAGAAATATGCACAATTATCTATGAAACCCTGATTTAGGGCCTAAAAACCAAGAATCAGGAGTAAAAATGCAATAAATTTTGATGTAAAGAAGATTAGGACATGAAACAAAATGTAAATGGAATATACTTCATAGGGATACCTTAATATTTTATAATTTCATTTCCAACCTTCCGTACCTATTCATACCAAATCACTTTTTCTCAAATTTGCAGGAAAATGGTTGATTTTTTTTTTAAATTTTAAATGCCAATTACAATTGGTTGTCCTACCACCCACCTATAAGATATTTTGTCAGAATTCCCAATGGTTACATCCACTTTTCAAATTATGTATCCATTTGGGAATGGATTTACAACTTTTTGCAAAATGTTGCTAAAAGTTGCTTGACAACTTTTGAGCAACTTTGCAAGATTTTTGTAACTTTCATGCTAAGTGACCAAACTTGGTCCATAACTAAAAGTTATGATCCCCTATAGAACAAAACATATTTAAACATAAAAAACATAAGAAAATAACCTATCTCTAAGGTTTAGGACACTAGTTGACCAATAGTTGACCAAGGGCTTATAAATGCCAATCTTGGGACTAGGTCTTACAAAGGTGTGTCCAATATGAAACCTCTATTACTAACATGTCATAGAGACTACTAGGAACTTGAGGGAGTCCAGAGGTGCCAAATAAAGACTTCGTTTAACTAGGGTGCTCCTGCCTCATACTCCTCATGAGGATTTGAACTCAAGTTCCCACTTGAGGTTAACTAATCTAGAGTGATGCCATGTCGTTCGATTTGTTCCTCTATCATCCAGGTAGCATCAATGTTAGGGACTCATTTCCATTTGACCAGGTATTGCATATACTTTTGTTTCCTTGTTTGCTTCAGCACCTTGGACTCAATAATTGTTTTCAACTCCACTAGTTTTCTTTGTGGAAGATTTGTGACATAGTCTCCATTACCTCATGTTGTGGGTCCTGCACGTTTGTTATATCTAAAACATATTTGTAAGGGGTGAGATCTGAAACATTAAATATAGGAGAGATTAATAGTGTAGGAGGAAGAGATATTTTATAATCATTTTCACCCATCTTGTTGATAATGATGCATGGACCAACTTTCTTCATGTGTAGCTTTGAGTATTTTCCCTTGGGTAGTCTCTCCTTTCGTAGGTAAGCCCATTCTTTATCTCTGATTTAGAAATGGATTTCTCTTCTCTTCTTACCTTCTTGTGCTTTGTATTTCATGGTAGACTACTGCAATGTGTCTTTGACTTTTGCTTTTACCTTGGTGATTAGCTTTGCTAGATCTTCACCTTGTGCACTCACCCTGAAATCTTAAGGTAACTCTACCAAATCTAGAGGACCCTTAGGATGTAGGCCATAGACAGTTTGAAAAGGTGTTTTTCCTGTAGACCTGTTTAAGGAGTCATTAAAGGAAAATTCTGCTTGGGGAAGAATCATATCCCAACTTTGAGTTTATTGTTTTGTGAGACACCTTAGGAGATTTCCAAGTGACCTATTGACCACCTCTATTTTCCCATCTATTTATGGGTGCTATGCTGAACTATAGGTAAGATTTGTACCTAGCTTCTTGCAAAGCGCCCTTCAAAAGTGTCCTTGAAAATTTACATCTCTATTTGAAACTATTGTTTGTGGTAGGCCATGGATTCTAACTACTTCAATAGGTGTGCTATGTGTGAGGCATCATTGGTTCTCTTGCGAGGGAAAAAATGCACCATTTTTCTAAACCTGTCAACTATGACAAATATACTATCATACCCCTATTTTTTTCTTAGTACACCCATTACAAAATCCATGGAGATGGACTCCCATGGTCTAGTGGGTATAGGAAGAGGCTGGTATAAACCTTGGTTAGTGGACACTTCTTTAGCTTGATGACAAATGGAACATGATTCAACAAATTTTCTGACATCCTTAATCAATTTTGGTCAAACGTAACTCCTCTTCACCAAGTCTATTGTCTTATTTATTCAAAAGTGACCACCCATGCCACCACAATGCTTTTCCCTGATTATATCTGTTCTCATGGAACACTTAGGAATGCATAACTGAGACGCCTTAAACAAAAGATCATTTTCGATCAAAAAATCTCAAAAATCTGTGTGATACCTGCCTGTTAGATTGGTGGACACCTCAAAGGCTTCTCCAAAATCTGGATCTCCTGCATATAGGTGTTTGAGAGAGTCAATACCCACACTTTGAAGTTGAACTTCTTCAATCAATCCAAACCATCTATTGAGTGCATCAGCCACCTTTTTGGCTAGTCCCTTTTTGTTCTTTATGTTGAAGGTATAGGCTTGCAATTGCTCCATCTATGTTATATGTCTAACCCCTAGTTTGTCCTGAGTATTGAAAAAACTCAATGCATGGTTATCAATGAAAAATATAAACTCCTTTGGAAGAAAGTAATGCCTCCATTTTATAAGTGCTTGGACCATGGCATATAATTCCAAATCATAAGTAGAGTATTTTTTCTTTGCATCATTTAATTTTTTAGAAAAGAAATCCATAACCTTACCTTCTTGGCTTAGAACAACACCTACTGCCAAATTGCTTGCCTCTGTCTCCACAACAAACATTTTTTTGAAATTAGGTAGGGTTAGGATTGGGTATTGGGATACCCTATTCTTAAGGTATTGGAAGGCATCATTAGCCTCTTTATTCCATACAAACTTAGTCTTTTTGCCACCTTTAATAGTGTCCAACATAGGTGCAAACACACGACTGAAATCTTCAATAAATTTTGTATAAAAAGTGGCAAGACCATGAAAGCCTCTAACATCACCTTGATTCTTTGGTGGGGGCTAGTTGATAATAGCTTCAACTTTGGTAGGATCCATCTTAAGGGTGCCTTGAGAGATGACAAAACCTAAGAAGGTAAGTTCCTTCTTCATGAACATGCACTTTTCTAAGTTATCACTACTTTGTGTTGATGGAGCCTCCTTAAAACATGTTCCACATGTTCAAGATGTTTTTCTTTGCTATGACTATACATCAGTATGTCATCAAGATAGATTACTACAAACTTTCCAATAAAATCAATGAAAATATCATTCATGAGCCTCATGAATGTGTTTGGGGGCATTGCTTAACCCAAAAGACATGACAAGCCATTCAAAAAGGCCTCCAGTTGTATTAAATGCAGTCTTCCATTCATCCCCTGGCTTTATTATGATTTGGTGATATCCAGATTTCAAGTCTATCTTAGTGTAGTAACAAGCATTGCCTAATTGATCAAGTAAGTATTCCATTCTCGGAATGGGAAATTTATATTTTATGGTGATTTTGTTTATGACCCTACTGTCTGTATAGAACCTCCACTTTCCATCCTTCTTGGGTGCTAGGACTAATGGAACAACACATGGGCTAAGTCTCTTTTGAATCAGTCCTTTCTCAAGAAACTCACTGATTTGCCTTGCAATCTCTGCATTTTGAGTGCGGGTCATTTTATAAGGTGCCTTATTGGGAAAAGAGGAGCCAGGTATCAATTTTATTTGATGGCTAGTGTCTCTTAAGGGAGGGAGGTTTGAGGGTTGGTCACTGCCCGTGACATCACTGTATGTATCCAATAGTGTCTTGATTTCCTTTGGTATTTGTTCCTTCTCACATGTTTCCATACTGTCCTTAGGCTTGGAAAAGAGTATAAAACTCTAAGATTCAGGTTCCTTCAATGTCTTCATCAACTATTTCAGCCCTATAGTGATGATAGTGGGCTCTTTTTCTGCCTTTTAGTCAGGTAGGGGCTTCATGGTGAATGTTACCCCATTTTTTCTGATGGAGTAGGTTTTATTCCTACAATGATGTGTGCAATCCAAATCATATTTCCAAGGTCTACCTAGTAAGATGTGGGAAGCTTCCATTTCCACTATATCACATAGTACTTTATCTTTAAAATCTGCTATAGAAAATTCTACCCAAGCTTGCTCAGTCACTAAAGTTTGTTGACCTTTGGTTATCCAAGAGACATTGTAGGGAAAGGGGTGTGGCTTCTTAGGTAGATTTAGTTTTTGGACCATTTCAAAAGACACAAAATTTTCAGTTGAACCAGAATCTATAAGGAGATTACTTACCTTGCCATGACATTTGATTTTTGTCCTGAAGAGGTTCTTCCTTTGAGGTGGTTCTTGGGTTTGTGGTACTTGTAGGAAAGCTTGCCTCATCATAAAACATGCTCCTTCCTCTAGTTCTAAATCCCGTGGATTAGTTTCGTCCTCTTGTTTGTCTTCTTGAATGAGTCGTGTCCTCCTTTCTCCATGATTGTTGTTATTTCTTTTCTCTGGGCATCTCCCTGCATGTTTCCTAGTTGGTTGCAATAGTAACATTTCAAAGGTCCATTTCCTCTTCCTCTTCCCCTATTGAAGGATCTCCTTCCCCTAAATTTCCCTCTGAAGTTCATTTCACCATGTTCCTTGTCTCCTTGGTCTTGGTCAGGGGTCTTGCTCCTGCCTCTAGATTGTCCTCTATTCCAAGAGGTACCCCTTCCTCTAAAACTCTTTCCACCATCATTTCTCTTTTCCTTGCCTAAGTCTTTATTTATTTTCCATTTGTCCTCTACCTTTATTTCCATCTGATAACATTTGCTTACTGATGTAGGGCTATGTAGGCTTAGTTCTTCTTGAATGGACACCTTGAGACCATTCATGTATCTTGCTAGTTTTTCTTCCTCATTTTCTACCGCATTAGTCTTCATGCATATTTTTAGGAACTCCTTAATATGTGAGCCTACATCCATGTCTTTTTGTTTTAGGTTTTTCTTCCTTCTATGGAGTTGTACCCCATAATCTTTAGCTACATATGTCTCATTTATCAATGCTATCATCTTGTTCCACGAAGTGATCATGCTTCTACCATTATTCACCCTCTCTGTCTGGATGAAATTCCAGCTAGTTAGGGTTTCTCCCTTCAACTTGGATTTTTCCGTCTTTACTCTTTGCTTCTCAGGAATGTCTTCGCACTCAAAGAAACTTGTCAAGTCCTCAATCCAATCTAAGGCCAAGTCTGCATTCATCTTTCCATTGAAAGTTGGTAAGTCCAACTTCTCTTGCATGGTTCTTCTCCCCATAGACTGTAAGGCATCTAAGAGGGGTCTCTGGTTTGCATGAATGTTCTCATCCTGATCAGGAGTGTCATCTTCCTCTTCACTCCCTTCTTCACCACCAGACATGTCTTATCTTCCCCTCTCTACCTTGTTCTCGAGTTCTTGAAGCCTCTTGGTCAGGGCTACATTCACGGCCTTCTGTTATCTCACTATCCTTGAAAGTTCCATTTTTGTAACCCTTGCAGGGATTTCTTCATCCTCAGGAGTAGACATGCTTTGATACCAATTGATGTAGAGTGGGAAATCAAAAGCCCCAAAAGGACTAGTTGGAATATCAAATCTTCAAACACCAAGAGGTAGAGTTCCTCTAAACTTATCAAAAGTGCATAAATGACTTGTATCTAGGTTATCACAACCTATCCCAAATAGGGAAATCTAATCACTAGGTTCTAGCAAGTCCTCAACACCAACTCCCAATGGTTGGCTATTAGGCACTTACACTAGTTTGACTCAAATTCCCCCTAGAATTACTTTAAGGACCAAGGGTGACATATACTCAAGGATTTGGTCTATTTAGGTCCCTAAAACAAAGGTCCAATTATTCTTCTTTCCATGTGCAACAATTTGGGCACGGTTGCTTTGATAGCCTTCTTCTAGGCTTGTAGCCTTTTCAAGTAGGATTTTTGACTTAACACAAAACAACTCCACATAACCCTCCCATAAGATCATAGATTCAAACACCCTTTATGACTAATGAGATCATAATTAAGCACCAAAACTTGGAAGTGAAAGGAAGACAAGATGACACATAGATTTGTCAAGGCAATTAGGCCTTTATTAGGTCTTCAATTACACTACAAGTACCACTTCTATACAACAAAAACCCAATCTAATGCTTGGGTTTTGTGAGGGCATACACAAGGAGTTAACACACCAATTTTTAGGTCTTGGTGAGTCCTCAAGGGTGAGTTATGTTGTTGTACTCAGACGCATAGAGGTGCACACATGGTCATGTACACCTAGGGCATCAGGCCAAGCCCATCTCCCTGCATATTATCACACCCAAACTACATAATATTAAACAACATTGTGAATACATTTACTCCACAAAGGGTCATTATATTCCCATGGTGGAATCTAGAAATTTGCACAATTGTTTATGAAACCCTGATTTGGGGCCTAAAAACCAGGAAACAGGAGTAAAAATGCAATAACTTTCGATGTACAGAAGATTAGGACATGAAACCAAATAAAAATGGAAGATACTTCATAGGGATACCTTAATCTATCATAATTTCATTTCCATCCTTCCGTACCTGTCCGTACCAAATCACTGTTTCTCTAATTTGTAGGAAAATGGTTGATTTTTTTAAATTTTGAATGCCAATTACAATTATTTGTCCTACCACCCACCTATAAGGGATTTTGTAGGAATTCCCAATGGTTACATCCAATTTTCAAACTACCTAGCCATTTGGGAATGGATTTACAACTTTTTGCAATTTATGTCGCTTGACAACTTTTTAGCAACTTTGGAAGATTTTTGCACAACTTTCATCCTAAGTGACCAAACTTGGTCCATAACTAAAAGTTATGATCCCCCATGGACCAAAACGTATCCAAACATAAAAAAACATAAGAAAATAACCTATCTCTAAGGTTTAGCATACTAGTTGACCAATAGTTGACCAAGGGCTTATAAATGCCAATCTTGGGACTAGGTCTTACAAAGGTGTGTCCAATATGAAACCTTTATTACTAACATGTCCTAGAGACTAATAGGAAATTGAGGGAGTCTAGAGGTGCCAAAGAAAGACTTAGTTTAACTAGAGTGCTCATGCACCACATTCACTCTCCCAGGGCCATGATTCTAAAGAAGATAACTCGGATGGGATTTCTTCTCAGGATCAGACCTCTGACACTGGAATGAATGAGGATTCTGACCCGCCTATGAGAGGTAAGAAAAAGAATAAGGGGAAGGGTAAAGCTAAGGTTTTTCCTTTTTCTTCTACAACCAAGAAAGGAAAGAATCTGAGTGCTAAGAATCTTCAAATTGCTCCTGATTCTTCTTCGGAGGAAGAGGAGGAAAGTGAAGAAATTAATGAAGAGGAGGGAGAAGGTTCCCCTCCTAAGAAAAAATACTAAGGCTACTGGTTTGACCCATCTTTCTACTGAGGAGGAGCAGGTCATGGAAGATTATAATGAAAATGATACTGGAGTCCAGGAGGGGAATTGAGAAGAGATAACTAAGTTGACCGTGGAGATCAAAACATGGTTGAGGATGATAATGAAGCTGGGAAAAAAGATGCGGGAAGGGGAAGTAAAGATTAAGGGATGGAATTTGGAAAAAAGGGTGAAAATGATACCTGTGATGTGGAAGCCCTGGTCAAAGGAAATATTTTATCTACCCAATTGGTCAAAAAGTTGACTTGGGGTTTTTTTGAAGCCCTGGAAAGGGATATGGATGATACTGACAAGGTGAAAGATAAAATCCAAGGCTATGCCAAAAGATTGGATATCCTTGAACCTAATGGGATTGGTAAGGATAAGTCACTTCTAGAATGCCTAAAAGATCTCACTGAGGCTATGGGGAAAGACGAGGACATAACTAAGGATTATGGGTTAAAGATTTGGGCTATGGATAAAAGAATTAATAATATGGAGAAGTCAGTGGATGAATTCAACCTTGAGACTAGGTTCACGACCATTGATGTGAGGGTTTCCAACATGGAAAACTGCCCGAAGAAAATAGGTGAACAAAGATACAAAATATTCAAAGCATTGCCTGATCATATCAAAATTCTCATCAATAAGCTGGGGAAGATGCTAAGATTTAGAAGGATACTACTAAGGAGGCCTAGTCCAGGAAAGAGAACATGTTTGAACACAATGAAGAAGATGATCAAGAATGAAAAGGATCTTGAGGAACTGAAGACTGCAACTACCAATATGGACGTCATGGGCATTAAAGAGGAAGAGGTCCTTAAGAACCTTGAATAGGCTATCCTCTGGGGTTTCAGTTATTTTTTTGGTTGTCTTTATATCTGCTAGTCTTTTAGGGTTTCAGGGTGTCTGCTGGATTTTTCACTGCCAACTTTGTTTCTTTATGTTTTCCTATTGCATCTAGGGGATTTCAATGATATACCTTTTGTAATCTTTCGTACAAGGTTTTGAGTCCTTTCAAAACCTATTTTTCACCTAATCAAAAACTTATTAAGCTTGCATAAATAAGTTATTGATAACTTGCCAATGTTTCATTGATAAGATATCAACCTCTCATTCATGATAAGAAAATAAGAAATCAATACTGCAAGTCTATCATAGTTTAACAATAAAGCATATGCCATGAGTATATCATGAACACAATGAGAGCTTATGTTCAATCACTCCAAAGAATCACAAAGTAAGAATAATGTATACCTATTAATGATGTGTTCATGGACACATAAGACAATGATATATCAACCTAATGAACACAATGAGAACTTATGTACAATCACTCCAAAGATTCATAATGTAAGAATAATTTATACCTATTCATGATGTGTTCATGGACATGGAAGACAATGATATATCAACCTGTATATGAAGATACCCTGAGTCAACAATATATATACTAGCAACTTGTATATGAAGATACCCTAAATGATTGAATCAACAACCTTCACTGAGTCAAGAACATGTATACTAGAAACCTGTATATGATTGTCCATAGCATCCATTGTGTTACAATATTAAAGAAACCCATTTTTGTCAACAAGGACAATAAATGAAAGAGAAACAAAGGACAACAAACTCCCCCTTTGTCCTTAGAGACAAAAACTAGTTAACCTTATCAACTTCTCTCACCCTTTTTTTCCAGCAATGACAAAGAGAACATGAAGTAGGAGTCTCACAAAAAATCAACAAGATGTTACTATAATGTAACAATTTGTTTGTATGTACTCTAGAAACACTACAAAGAAGAAAACTTTTATTAAATCACCTACTAAGTTCATCAAGGTAAATGAAAATGCTCTATGTAATATGAGGAACAAAGAACACAATCATCTGAAATAGGACTTAGAGATAAAATTATGTATAACCCAGTCCCCTAGAAATCCATGGATAGGAGTAAAATACTGAAAAGAAACTATGTATAGAAAAAAAATAGTCATTATGTTCACAACTATAATGAATAAATCAGAATTGAAATATATGCAAAGAAAACCTCAGATAAATATGCTCAAATCAGTCTGAATCAAATCTTCTCAAATATGATATATACTGCCTTTCCTCAGATGGTGCAAGAACCTATGGGCAAACATCAATAAAAATTATCTCCATGATTCAGAATCAGAAGTTCAAGAGCCTTCTTTTGTCAACACAAAAATACTTTATAGATTTTCATCAATTGTTCTATTATTGTTTGAGCCACTTAAAGTGCAGATTCAAACTAAGTGAATCAAAGTTGAATGCTTATGATACCTAAAAATTGGAAACCTGTTCTTTCAATTTGATAAAAAAACAAATTTCAAACATTTACACAAATACAACAATAATGTTAGAGTAAGTGTGATTAGAAAAATTAAATCTCATTATTAAATTAACTACATGAAACCAGATTTGTCCTGTAATAGATTTATTCAAAACTATTCAGCTCAAATTATTTGAAAATAAAATCTAATCTCATCAAAGACCAATGGGAAAATTATTTATTAATTCATAGGCTCATGCTCTAGTCGATTAGTATTTAAAATATCTTGATAAAAAAATCTTCAAATATTTACACAAATACAACTATAATGTTAGAATAAATGTGATTAGAAAAATTAAATCTCTCTTATTTTAAGATGTAACAAGATTTGAACTGTAATAGATTTATTCAAAACTATTAATAATCCTAACTCTAAACCCTACAAGTAGTCCATTTCGGAGCATTGCTTTTCTAACAGCTTAGATAACAGATACAATAGTATTGGAAAGTTCCTGCAACCACGCATTTCCCAAAGTTCGCAAGATCTTTAGTTCTGCAGGTCTCATCACAGCCACTCGTGAAAGGATCGCAATCCCCTTTATAGTAGGCGCTAAAATATCCGCAATAACCTGGCGAGTCGTCATATACCATGGGCTCTTTGTAATTGCCTACAAATTACAGATTAGTAAATTATCTATTTAAATAAATAAAATAACTAGTAAATAAATATTGATTAAAGAGAAGAAGAAGAATGAATTATACCAGACGCAAAAACAGAAGAGGCCACGAACAATAACTACCAATACCTTCGCCATTTGTGAGAAAAGTTTAATCATGCTACTATCTATAGTTGAAACTGACAATTTTTTATTTATTGTTGAAGAAAGCAATTTATTTATTTATGAAATCTGTAGTTTGATGAGCTTCTATCTAAACTCCAAAATAATAACTTTTAATTGCTCGATAGTAGCGATGCAAAACTTCTAATGACAATATCAATAAATAAATAATGACCTAGCTGTGACGGTACCCACAAAGCTTGAGATAATGCCCAATTTGGAGTTTGGGATTGCACTCCAAATTAAGTACATTGGAGTTTACACTTGCAGCTCTAGAGATTGGCTTATCATCTGTCATCTGTCATCTGTCATGGGAGAATACGTATTTAATAAAACTATTTTTCTTTGAAGTCTGGTAAACAAATAGTAATCCAAGTTAATGTCAACGTTAATAATTTAATCATTGTGCAAGATTCGAAGAATTTCGTATATGAAATAAAAATATAATGATATGACAAGCTTCTATATATTTTATGATATATATAAAATAGAGGGAAAGACTTCTTTTTCAAGGGGTCTCTTTTAATGATATTCATCAATTTCTCTTGATGCAATACAAAAGAAGTATATCTTATAATGAATGTATAAGGAAATTTCGATAATTAATTTTTCAACTTTCTTTTTTGACAATGAAAAGAAATTATAAACCATTTTAATTTGTGAACAATCTAAATCTAGTTATAAAAGAATTCTTATTAAAATCTAAACTTATTTTTGATAGATGTAAAAATTACTTTATATTCCATTATATTTTTAAGACTATATATGAAAAATATTTATTCATTAAAACTAATGTAGAAATTTTGCTTCACATATCTTCTATTGTTCTCTTGAAAGCAATGGACAATTTGGAACAATAGAATTATGATCCTGAAACAGAGGATATTTCTCCAGAAGAAGCAAGGAAAATGGTTAAAGATAGTGGTATGCTACTAGTTGAGGGCTGGGATTTAGCCTTAGTATTTATTATAGACCAAATAAGGAAGCAACCAGATCTAAAATTTTCATCAGAGGTCCAGGTGGGTGAATTAATAAAGGGATTTGGTTATGATCCAAAGTCCCAAGCTGTTGCTATGTTGAGCTTAGATCCTAAGGATCTGAAGCCAGCTTTGATAAATATTCAAGAGAGCATGGTAGGTAACCAAATGGTGTGGTCAGTGAATAATACCAATGACATGGAAATATCACAAATACTATCACATTTTTCTCAATTGAATCTGGCAAAGATAGGGAAGATATCTCAGAGATATAGTACTTTGATAGAAGAAACCAATGCTCTTGCAAAAGCTAGGGAGTTGTGTCAGATCAAGATTTGTACTCTAGAGAAAACAATTAGAGAACTGACTCATCAGTTAATGGAGAATCTTGAGGTCATGCCAACACCACCAAAAGATATTGCTCACGAAGAGGTCCAGACAGAGTTGACAGGGGATAATACTAAGACAGAGAAACAGATCACAGAGCACAATGAAACTGTCTTGGGGGTATTAATGAGCATCTTCAAGCACAGGATTGATATTTTGAAAGATAAGACTGATTTGATTTTTAATGCATATAATAAACTTCCTGCTTTGCATGTTGAAGTTCCATGTTACATTGCTATTTTAAACCCCTATTTTGGGACATGGTCTAGTAGGACACAATTGTTTGAGAGGTTGGCCTCTTTACAACCACATAGAAATAATTTGCTAGAAATAGTTACTGAGGTAGGTGAAGAGATAGAGAGGATAAATATAACTCTGCCTTTATTCAAAGGCAAGTTAAATTAGATTGAGTCTAGAATGAATCTCCTTGGATCAGATTTCAATAGATTTATTCCTCCAATCAAGGGAGATGACAATAAGATCAAAGCTTTGGAGATATGGAGAGAAGAGTTTGATAACAAGTTTCCCAAAAAGAGGCATTCATTAATGATAATGTAGAGTTAGATATGGAGTGTTACAATAAAATTCTGGATGAAGCTTTTAAGGCTGAAACTGACATTAATAAGTTTATAACCGATGTCAAAAGTATAACTGATGCTCGGTGGAACAGGCAGAAAACACAACTAGAGAGCATCTAGAGTTTCAAATGGCATGCTGAAGATGATGTACCAACATGGGACACATTGACAAGACCAAAAAAGAAGAAGGTTGCTGCAAAAGATATTGACCTCATTGATGAAGAATAAAGGGACACATGGCACCTGTTCTCCGAGCATAGGGAAGTTAGCAATCTTAAAGACTAGTGTAAGCTAGCCTGAAATGGCGGTCTCTAGATCTCAATATAATATTAGATGCTATCTTGAAAAACTACAGACAAAGGTGCCAGAGTTCACAAAAGGACAAAGTGCAAATCTGATTTCATTCTACAAATTTGTCCATCCGCCGCTTGGGGGTTTCTTGTATTTTGTCTTTTACTATGTTTTGAGGGTTAGGTCTCCAAATAATCCAAAGCTTGTTGCAACCTTGTCTTAAGGATTCCAAGATGATTTGAGAATATATATATGTAATTGTAACCTTTTTGAAGGAGTTGGAAAATTTAATAGAATTATAAGGTAGACTAAAATTGTCTCTGAACATTTGTACTATTTTTCTATCTATATGTACTTGAAGCTTTAAGAAATCAATACAAATATTTTGCAATCTCTTTTTGCATCTGAATTGTCTCTTTACATTTCTATTATAGTTCTTGTGCACGTTTTTTGAAAGCCATTTAAGCACACTGATCATAAGGTGATTGTGCAGTTACTTGTAAGTTCCTTTAAGGAAGGATTAAATTGTTTCAAGTAACCCAGGGAACATAGAATTAGTTTAAGGATTGGATGATAAAGTTGTAGGGAGAGGATAGTTTATAAGGTATTCTATCTTTGTTGCAATTCTTTTAATGATTACCTTACTATGGAGTTTTACAAGATATTGACTCATAGCCCAAGGATTATGCACTGGTTTTATGTTTACAAAGTAATTAATATACAATCCAATATTTTCAAAATTACTTAAACATATACACTGCAAAACAAATAAGTGATTTTATTCTTAGGGTACAGTTCAGTTTGCTGATTCCTTGAAGAGAGGATCATTAGGTTTTCCCTCCTAAAATCAAAAGGAAGAAGGATGAAAATCCTTATCTCATTGGTTTATGTTATCAAGACCATAGCCTGTCTTATAGTACCCTATTTTAAATTAATCAGTGCAATCTCCAAGGTATTTTATAAGTTGTTATAGTGACGTCAGAAGTAACAAGCCAGTGAATGAACTAGTCCACTAAGTATATTGATTGAAGAATCAATAATTTGTTATATGTAATACCTGCCTGAGTCTGTGGATTTCAAAAAAGAAGGAGGTGATAATAGGTATCCCCAGTGTTATCAAATACCTCATCAATTAGCCTTTCTCTTGCATAAAAGGGAGTTTTAATTCAAGTATATACCTATATACTTTCATTTTGAGTTTATATTGCAAGAAAAAGAGCTAACAAATTAGCGACTCTACTGGGGAGTAGAGATTGTAAAACCTTCATAAGAGTATTCAGAATCTCTGAGGGTTTGAAAGATGAGTATATTTACAGTTGTAGTTTCCAAGATCATTTAGATAGTATTCATTCATCCCAAACAAATGTTGGGTGGTGACTCTAAAGTTAAATCTCTGTGATGAGTGACAAGGTAAGTATACATCTTTCAAAATGAATACTAGGTCAAGAATAAAAAATAATCCTAAAGTTGCATTGGATGGTGGGATTCCCACTACTTCAAAAGCTAGGATGTCTTGGAGGCAGAAGAAAAACCAAGAAAGTATCAATAATTATCCTCTGAGAAGTGAAGAGAATAGAACTCGAAAGAAACTTAATAACCAGTCTAGTCAAGAAGAAAGTGACTCAGAGTATTTAGAAGCCCAGGCCCCTAGTATTGGACTAGACACCTATACAGTTACCAACACTTCTAGTGAAAGGGAAGGAACAGATACAATCAATTTAGATTCTGAGGAAATTCCTTCTGATGAGCTTGCTGAGGAAGAAAGACTCACCATGAAACATCTTGCCCTTATTCAGCAGATGAAAAGGGAAAAAGAACTAAAAAAGAAAAAACATGAGCATAAGGATGTTGACAGAATTAAAATAAGATCCTTGAGGCATCCAAATACAAGAAATAGTGAGAGGTCTCAAAAGGACCATGAAATACCCACTACTCATAGAGCTTCTAGTTCACAAAATGTTAAGGACAAAGGTAAACAAAAGATCACTGAAAGCAAACCTGAAGAACCTAAAGTTTGGAAGGCCTTAACAGAGAAAATGTACAAATTGGATATTGATCTTGAAATACTAAGAATAGAAAAAGAAGCAATAGCAAATATTTTAGAAAAGGCTCAGATGGAGGCTACAACAGTAGAAATGAAAAGGAAAATAGATTTTTTGCAGTCTTCCAAATATTCTTATGCTGGAACTGAGAACACAACATCTTCTAAAACAAAAGCTACTACTTTTAAAGAGACTGATAATTTCCAAAGGAAACCATTGCATCCTGAAAGTTATAAGAAATTTAATTTTATTGGCATTCCTAGATACCCAAATGCATTTCCAAAAGATGTGGGTGATGTAGGAGAAAAGCTCCCAAAATTTGCAGGTAATAATGTCATCTCTTGTGAAGTACATTTAAGAAAATTCATTGATTTTGTTGATGATTTGAATAACCCTTATGAAGATGTGTTGGTGAAGATTTTTGTTCACTCTCTAGTAGAGGATGCTAGAGAATGGTTTAGAAGTCTTTCTAATGGCACTATTGCTTCCATAGATGAATTAATTGAGTTATTCAAAGACCAATATGGTGATAAGACAAATAAAGGGTTCTTGTTGAACGAGTTCAATAACATCAAAAAGAACTATAATGAAGAGGTCACAGAGTTCAATACCAGATTCCAAAGAGCTATGCATAAATTATTTCAAAAGATAAGGCTGGATGAAGAGGCATGTCTAGCAACCTATTTAAATGTTTTTGATTCTAAAATGGGTTATGCTCTTAGGGATAAAAGCCCTAGAACCCTCACTTATGCTTACAAGATAGTAGTAAATATTGAGATGAACAGAAGGGTGTTTGGTAAACTAAATAGGAGAGATGATTCAAGGTTTTGTAGGAGTAACCTAAACGAACTAGAATATAAGGAGTGTAGGGATCCTCAAAATAATAGGCCTTCCTATAATAACACTTATAATCCTCATAATAGAATGCAAAATTATCCTTATGGAACTCATTTTAAGGATGGGAAGCCTATTGCTCAACCTAGAAAAAAAAAAAACTGAGAACAAAATTCCAGACCCTTTGCATAAAAATGATGTCCATTTGTGCAATGATGATTTCTGGTGTGAGGCTTGTGAGGCCCCACATAATCCTGATTTTTGCATTGTTTCCTTAGATCTAAAAGCAAATGAAGAACAAGGGAATGATTAAAGTGAACAATGTTATTATAACATGACAAATGGCTATTGATGTCATGATGTAGACTCAGATAATGAAATTGAAAATCATGATTCATATGGTTCATAAGGAAATGTAGAAATTCATCATCAAAATTTTTTTTTAGACATTAAAATAGAAGAAATAGATGACCATATAAGATGTTATGCACAAAATAATCAAGACCTCCTATTAGTTAGAAAAGCTTCAGATGAAGAAAAAGCAAGAATTACTGTAGATCTGGTGAACAAAGAAAGAAGAAATTATCATTTAAGAAATAGAGTAGTTGGTGGTACTGGTAGTCAACCATTTGGTGTATTTATAAAAGAATATAAAACATACACCGAATATATACAAAAGAAAGATGGACCTGGGGAAAATGCAAACAAAACTAAGGTCAAGATTGTAACTAAACACATAGATCCTATTGTTGTACAAGAAGGAAAATAAAAGGTACAAGAAACAACTAGTTCTTCTCTTAAGATAGAAAATAAAAGATCTAAGAAAGAAGAACCAAATCTAAACATACAAATTGAGGAAAATAATATTATTGTTGAAAAACCAAAGTCCTCAGAGGTAAAATATACTCTAGTAGACATGGGCCATTGTTTGTCACAAATGACTATAAAAGTTCCATTTTTACAAATGATGAGGATCAAGGAACATAAAGAAAAGGTTTTATCATTATTGAACAGTGTGCCTACAATGAATGATCAAAATCCATAAAATGTTGATAAGAGACCAAATAACAAAGGGAAGGAAGCTAAAGTAATGATTTCTGAGATTCCTTAGATTTTCTTGAACATAACTACTTCTCCTAAGGTTGTTGACCCATTCTTTCTAACACTGGTAATTAATGGAAGGATGCTTAAGAACTGTATGATTGATTCATGAGCATCAAACACTGTCATGCCAGTAGAAATTATGAAGTCTATGGGATTACAAGTGGACACTCCTTATGGGAGATGTCAAGCAATGGATTCTAGGGAAGTCCCTGTCATTGGTACTATTGAAGCCATGCCTTACAAATTAGCAGTATGTCTTGATGTGGTTTTAACTAAGAATGTTCTTGTTGTTGACATACCACCACATTATGGGATGTTACTATCCACAAAATGGAGTGCTTCAATGGGAGGTAGTATACAAAGTGATTTATCATATGCTACTTTTAAAATTGCTAGAAATAATGTTAAAGTTTTAAGAGAAGGTAGGACTCCTCACATGATTGAATGGTATGAAGACACTAACATTAATTACTGTATTTATGTGGACATGGATAACTTCAGAGTACAGAGGAGTGATCATCATCGTCAGAGTGAAAATATTGATCCTCTGGTTAAAGAATTAACTCTACAAGGTGATGGATTGTGGAAAATGTATTTTGATGGAGCTTGCTCAAAAGAAGGATCAGGAGCTGGTGTACTACTTGTGTCTCCATCAGGTAGAACTTTCAAATATTCCTTTTTGCTAGCCTTTCAATGTACAAATAATACAATAGAGTATGAGGCTTTATCTTTAGGGCTAGAAATTGCCATTAAATATGGAATAAAATGCTTAAAAGTTTATGGTAATTCTGAATTAGTGGTAGCCCAAATAAGATCCAAATATGCAGTGAAAAATGATAGATTAAAGATGTATAAATATGCTATTTGGGATCAGATTGAAATGTTTGATGCCTTTGATATAAGTTGGATGGAAAGGTCTAAGAATATAATGGCAGATTTCAAGCAGCAAATGTAGCTCTAAAAACTGATGATCACACCCTACATGGGGTGTCAATACTTGAAGTTAAGACAAGACCAGTTGTTTTAGATAATATATACAACTAGAATTTTTTTTAGGATGACCAAGATATTTTGAGATTCATTCAGTGTCTAGACCATTACGATAATCAGTACATAGATTGCTATACCTTACTTGAGAATAATAATGGTAAAGACTATATTTTGGGAAATGAAGTTGTCCAATTGAGTTCCAATCAGATTCCTAAGGGTCTGGTATAACTTGAAGCATTGTTCAGTAGTCAGAATGATCATTCAACAAAGATAAGCAACGGTAAGATTAAGGACTTGGAGGAAATTAACTTAGGATCAGAAACCAGTCCTCAAGTTGTTTACATTGGAAAAGGTTTAGGTTCCCATATAAGGACAAATTTGATTAAATTATTGAGAAAATATAAGCATGTTTTTGCATGGTCATATGAGGATCTGAAGGTTTATAGGGAAGACCTTTTCCAACATGAGATCCCACTAAAATCAAAGGTGAAACCATTTAGGCAAAAACAAAGGCCTATTAATCCTTTGCTGGCCCCTAAAATGAAGCAAGAATTGATGAAGTTAAAAGATGCTGGGATTATCCAGCCTATTAGACACTCAACATGGGTTTCAAATTTGGTGCCAGTAAGAAAAAAGAATGGTGACATCAGGTTATGTGTGGATTTCAGAAATTTGAATATTGCCTCACTAAAAGATAATTACTCTTTACCCAACATGGAGGCAATGTTACATAAAGTGACTGATTGTGAGCTGCTATCAATGATGGATGGTTTCTTGGGCTACAATAAAGTTTTAGTAAAGGAATCAGAGCAATAAAAGACTATATTTAGCAATCCTTGGGGAACTTATGTTTATATCATAATGCCATTTTGATTGATAAATGCAGGAGAAAATTTTCAAAGGGCCATGGATGTTTCTTTTAAGGATTTTATTGACTTGTTCATGGTCATTTATCAAGATGATTTAACTGCATACTATAAGAAAGCTGAGGATCATTATGAACACCTGGGTAAAATTTTTAGCAAAGCTTTAGAATATGGTGTTTCATTAAATCCTAAGAAGTGTCACTTTGCAGTACATGAGGGAAAGTTGCTAGGACACATAATGTCTAAATATGGAGTAAGAATAGACCCTGAAAGAATAGAAGCAATCCAGAAGGTCATTGCTCCAAAAAGTTTAAAGGGAGTTCAATCTTTCTTAGGAAAGATTAATTTTGTCAGAAGATTTATAGAAAACTTTGCAGAAATTGTCAAACCTATCATAAAGTTGCTAAAAAAAGATGCGAAATTTAATTGGAATGAAGAAGCTCAAATGGCATTTGAGAGAATAAAGAAGGTGGTGCAAGTGGCTCCTGTTCTGAAATCACCTGATTATAGTAAGCCCTATTCGCTGTTTTCATTTTCGTCTTATCACATAATTATTGTTGTTTTACTACAAAAAGATATAGAAGGATTTGAACATCCAATAGCCTTTTATAGTAAATCTCTCCAGGCTGCAGAGCTAAATTATGAAATGATGGAGAAGTAGGCATACGCTCTAGTAAAGGCTGTAAAATCTTTTAAACCATATTTGGTCTATGCTAAGGTGTAAGCTTATATCCCTCACTCAGTAGTCAAGGATATCCTTACTTAGTCAGAAGTGACTGGTAAGAGATGTAAGTGGATAAACAGAATTCAGGAATTTAATCTTGAAATCCACATTACAAAGTTAATAAGAGGTCAGGGTTTAGAAAAACTCATGATAGAGGATAACTTGGATTTAGTACAAGTAAATGATATAGAGACACATGATCAGACAGTTACAAGTATAGAGAGACAACCATTTTATGCTGACATTGTGTACTTTTTAAAGAATGCCAAGTGTGTTGATGCTATGAATGACAATCAAAAGAGAAGTCTCAGATTGAAGGCTCAAAAATACACCTTAGTCAAAGGAGATTTATATTGGGAAGACAGAAATGGTGTATTGTTGCTATGTTTAGATCAAGGCCAATCTGGGAAAGTTTTAAGTTAGATGCATGCAGGGGAGTGTGGAGGTCACTTTTCTGCCAAGACCAGTGCCCACAAAATTTTAAGGACTGGATACTATTGGCCTTGTTTATTTAAATATACATATGCATATGTCAGAAAATGTGAGCCATGTCAGAGGTTCTCAAATAAGCTCAAATTTTTGGGAGCCCTATTATTAAACCCAGTAAGTGTTGAAGCCCCTTTCTCTATGTTGGGAATTGATTTTATTGGTGAGTTTGTAGAAAAATCCAGTGGAGGACATAGTTGGATACTGGTAGCCACTGATTATTTTACAAAGTGGATTGAAACTTCATTCCTACAAAAAAGGCAATAAGTAAGGTAGTCACTGAATTTATAATGGAGAATATTCTTACTAGATTTGGTGTACCTTCAAAGTTAGTAATGGATAATGCCATGTGCTTTAGATCAGATGAGATAATAGATTTCTGTGAGAAGTATGGGATCATAATGTCATATTCATCCCCATACCACCCACAAGCAAATGGACAAGCTGAATCTAGTAACAAAAGTATACTGAAAATATTGAAAAAGACTCTTAAAAAGAATAAGAGGGCATGACATACCAAACTAAGGTTAGCACTTTGGGCTGATAGAATAACAGTTAAGAAGGTAACATGAAAATCTCCATTTGAATTGGTATATGGTTTAGAGTAAAAAATGCATATAAACAATCTGTTAATTATATCAGTTCATGCAAGAAGAGCAGTTAGATGTTTTTGACAGTATGCAGAATAGAATGATTCAATTGGCAGAGTTGGATGAAACAAGAAGCGATAGAAAGAAGAAAAAACATTAAATTACAATAGAAGATGAAATATCTGTTTGATAGAAGGGATACTGATAGAAAATTCCAACCAGATGACCTAGTTCTTTAGTGGAATGTGAGATCAGAAGATAAAGGTAAGTATAAAAAATTTGAATTTTTATGGCTTTGGCCATTTGTTATTTCTCAAAGCTTTAGAAAAGATTCCTATTTGCTGAAGAACAAGAATGGAGAATATTTTGAATTGCCAGTCCATGGGCAATTTCTGAAACCCTTCTTCAATTGAAAAGAAAAGTCCTATGCACAAGTAAGAATGTATTATATTTTATATAGTTCCTTTCAGTTGTGTGTTTCCCTTAAGCAACAGTTTAGTCTGTGTCAAGTAAAAGGTCTACAACCAGAGATTCTGAGATTCTTTGCCATAAACTATGTTTATCCAACCTCAGATAGAGACACTGTTGGTTGTATTTCGTTTTTAGGAGTCTACCCTGAATTTTTTTTGAAATGCTTGTGATTCCTATAAGTTGAAAGATGAGTGCATGGTTGAAAATGATTATATCCTTCTACAAATAAATCTTTTATCATAAAAACAAGGTTGAAAAGGCTAGAAACCCTAAACCCTAGTCATTTCTACTCAAAAATGCAAAGAAGCCCTAATTTTCCTAAACGGGTTCTATTTTGAAGTTACTTTTTGGCACTTAAGTCTTTAAAAATTGCATGTGTATAAAAGGATAGTAGCTAAGTCTCATGAAGGAGAGAGAATATTCTAAAAGTTTGCGAGACTTAGCGACGACCATCCATTGTCAAGATAGATCTAGCTATGGTCAGGTAATCTCTATATATGATCAGAGTTAGTATTTTTATCTCACGAGTTTGAGTTTACTCGGTCACGTTGTCTCCAAATATAACCTTTGGTTATAATTTAAGCTCGAGTGTGAAAGTCTTACTTTTTTCACCAAGTCTCTAGATCCAATATGAGTTAAGTGAAAGAATCAGAGATCACGTGACAACCGTTCATCTTATTTTAAATCCAAGGGTGGATGGGAAGTCTCTTGATCAAAGCCACAGTTTAAAATTTATTCAGTGACATGGAGATTCAATAGTCGGTAGGTCTCTGGATAAACTCAGGTTAGCAATCAGTTAGGAAAGAGTGTTGTCGCCAGGTCACAAAATTAAACATGAGCTAAGAAAAGGGTTGTGAGACTTGGAGACAGTCATCTGATCAAAGAGAAATCTAATGGATAGCGTGAAATTTCTTAAAAGATTTGAAAAGTCAGGAATCATTTGTTGATTATGAGACAAGGAAGCTTGTCGCCAGGTCTCGTAATAATTTAGGGTTTACATAAAAGTTAATGAGACTTAATGAGAACCATTAGATATTGTGAAGATAGATCCAATGGTTGTCGGGGAGTCTCAAAATAAAATAGCCAAGTGAATTTTCTTCTGGCGACTAAGAGACTGAGGGGAATAGAGGCTAATATTCTTTAGTAGTCACTAGGTCTCAAGAAATTTTAAAGTGTAATATAAATATTATGAGACTTAATATCAACCATCAAATGCAGAGGAAAGAATGATCAACGGTAGTTGCATGATCACTTGATAAAAATGAAAAGTCAAAAGGTATCCAAAAATTAAGAGACTAAGGTGTTTAGTTGAATTATCTCTAGATTTAAACATAAGTTAAGGAAATGATATAGTGAAATAGAGATTCCACAGTCACTGAGTCTTCGAATGCAACCCAAGGTAAAGAACAGTTAAGAAAAGGCTTAGTCATGATATCTCCCTGAAAGGAAGGGTTAAGTTAAAAGATCTGGTGACTTGGAGATAACCATTGATCAAGGGTTTAATACTACGGTCGTCGCTAAGTCTCTTGAGGGAATTACAGTTATCAAAAAAATCAAGCGATAAGGAGATCATTCAGTCGTTGGGTCGGTAGGATTTAACCAGAGTTTAATAAAGACTTTTCTGAGGAGCCATCATGGACAATTGCTAACCAATTAGAATTCAAAGATTTTGACAAATGGGAAAGTAGCTGTATTATGAATTAATATAGCCAATCATATCTGATTTTGATTTCATTTCAAAATTTATAAGGTTTTATATACAAAAATACTCATCATAAATTGATTACCTGACAGTTTGAATTCCATGGCTAGAACTAGGAATTGATGTCACGGTGCGTAGAACTAATGGTGAAGTGATTGGATTACCAGTTCAATGAGACATTTGCATTGATTTATGAATTATAAGTATGCAAATCTGATTACCATTACATTCTTACTAGTTTCCAAATTTAGAGAGCTATAAATTATTATAGAGAGCTCAAGTATTTCTTAAAATTGATTCTCCATCAACAAGTGATTTGAAGAGGTGATTTTCTGGTGTGAGAATTTAGTAAGGAATTATGATTCATAGTATTTAGAATTGTAGATTTCAGAGGGTTTTGCAGTTGGTGGTAAGGGTTTCCAGTGATTAGTTTTGTTTCAATACCGGTAAAAGAAGGTTGATAGAAACAAATAGTCAAGATGAGTAGAGCAATGAGTGTGGCCTCTACCAATGGGAGGAATGAAGAAATGTATGATGAAGCTATTAGAATAGTCCCAAGGATAATTGAGAGGGGGGGGGTGAATCAGTTATTAGTCAATTTAATTCTTTTCTCTTTCTTAAATGTAATTTGATATAAAGTAAATGCACATTCAGCTAACACAATAGAGTACTCAACAATTTTGATTACGGGGAAACCAAATAGGTAAAAACCCTGGGGGAATTAGCACCCACAAATAACTGCACTAGTTTATAATGATCCCTGTTAGAAGATCTTACAACCCTATTAGGAGTTGATCTTTACAATGCAAGAAGTACAGAGACCTGGTTAAAGGTCAGACCCTGTTAGGAGTCTTTTACAGATAACCCTATTAAGGGTGAGGACTCACTGTCCAATAGCTCACTGATAAGATGGTCAAGGCTACAACCTTCAGTATAATAGATATACACTATATCTGTTAAATGAATTGTTTGAGTAGACCTTCTGTCTTGATCAGTTCCAATGAATTGCAATCAACTTCTATTTTGATTAAGTAAAATAGGTTTTACAAGGACCTAAAACCTTTAAAAAGTAATAAAGTTCATCAGGTTTTACAAGGACCTAAAACCTAAAGAGTTAAAAAAAATATTCAACAAGGAGCAAAAAACACCTGTGCCCGAGCACCCATAAAGGAAAGGAAACAATAAAACAAGAAACTAAACCAAAAGAAGTCCCACAGATACAACAACAAAAATAGGGACAGAAAAAACCCCCAAAGGGAAGGAAAACAAGACAGCTACATTCCATGCACCAGCTCCTCCACTTCGATGATCATAATCTGCATATTGCTGACTGAACTCTTGAGCTCTGCAGTATCTTTTTCCTCCTTAGGACTGTTCTTCTTAGTACTAGCTCTAGTACGCGATTTCAGGCCAATTCCCTCTTTGATCTCTTTGCTTTCCTTCTCTTTTTTATCCGTGTCCATTTTTTCCATCAGAATCTGTGCATGACCACAGTAAGCCTTCAGACTGATAAGACATTGTTCCCCAATTTTTTTAATAGTATCCTCCAACCTCTCCACCTTAGTAGTTAGGTTTGTGATCTTCTCAGCATTACTCTCTTTCTCAGCCCTGTCTTGGATGTCTTTGATATTTCTCTCCATTATCCCCACTTTATTAACAAATTTTGCCTGGGCTTCAAAATTCCCTACCACTTCTTTCATTTCATTTAGACAAACAGCCACTGGTTTTTCCCCAGTACCCATACTGTTAAGAATATTTATCTTGGCCTTTATAATATCAAATTCTTTTTTTAAATTATTTTGATCATCAATCAAATTTCTTACCAGACCAGTGAAACCCACAATGCAATCTTTGGTGTCCGTGGATAAATAGTGCTCCCCTGTGTCCACATTGTCATGAAAATCACTTTCCTTATGCCCAGACTCTTCATCAATTCTGTTGTTCTTTTCATTTTTTATATTTTCTTCTTCCTGGTTCTTCTCTTCAGTTTTCTCCCTGAGACTGGTGTCATCGTTACCCTCTTCTTTTCTCTCCTCCCTGTTCTCCCATTTTTCCTTATCCTCCCTGTACTCCTCTGTGTTATCCTTTAAATCTTCCTCATTCGAAGTAACATTAATTCTCCTCTTACTGTAGTGGCTACTCTTACAGGTAATTTTAACCTTACCCTCCCTATGTTTCCTTTTTTATCCTCCTTTTCTCCTCCTCAAAATCAGTCTCTATTTTTGACTCCTCATTCTGAATATTCTTCTTTGTTATCTTTTTGTGCTTTTTCTTTCCGCTTCCCTCGCCAATCTCCTCATCACTATCCTTCTATGTTTTTGACCCTTTAGAGTAGGGTTTCTTCTAGTTTTTAGAAACACCCTTTCTATTAGATTTAGGGGTTTTAAACCCTTTGGACTCCTCTTCACTTTCTATTTCTTCCCCATACATACTGTCATCTTCATCCCCATCTGTCTCTTCTTCCTGCTTCAAAATATTCTTTCCCAGTGGCCTTTCCACTTTTTTAGATTTCAGCACCTCATATATGAGAAGTATAAGCCCTTCGTGGGATGCATGATCCCCCTTCGGATCTTTCCATAAGCTAGATATGGTAGCATCTAATGAACTAAGCAGATAGTAAGGTAAACTGAATTTAACCTTATGCCTAAAATGGTTTAATAACATGAAATGGTGCCCATACGCCCTAGTAAACCTACCATCCAGAGTGACATTACTGATTATCACATAAAGGACATACCTCCAGGGTCTGGAAATGTGCTTCAGATTATGGTAGGAAGCATCAATCTTGACCAGTATATTCTTTTCCTTCTCATTTTTTGGAAAAGTCTCCCAAGCTTTATCCAAGATCAGTCTATCTCTATAAAACTTAATACCGTCCATACCCATTTATGTTGCTTCAGTGATGATCTCCTCCGTAACCTCCATATACTGGTCTGCAAACAAAATCTTTCCCTCTTTCCATGATTTCATAAAGACCCTAGTGATAGAAGGATTCCTACCATGGAGCCGTTCCAAGAAAATAACCAACCCACCCTCTTTCACAATATTCTAAACTCTATGCTTCTTCTTCCAGTTGTTACAATTAATAGGCACAACTCTTTTCTTGTTTCCTCCCATTTTCTTACTCTGGTTGCAACTAATTTTACTGTAATGGCTAAAGAAAATGCCAAAATGAATATTTTGCAAGGCTAAAATGACCTAGAAAGTGTGCGAAATCTAGCTCGCAATCATAATAGAGTACTTACAACTTCAAAGGTAATAATGACACATCACCTCTGTATAATGATTTTAAAACAACTTACCATTTATAATAATTTTCTAACGGCTCCTTAATCGATTCATCTCAAGCAATAATTTCTCTTGTGATGGCACGTCATTTCCATCATCCCACTGTGCCACCTCATCACACTGACATGCATTATTCGCCGCCCAGTCATTAATGCCATTAACCTCAAAGTAATTATGGGTAATAATACAATTTTCAAAAGAGCGCATAATATATTTGGCTTTTTGAATAATATTATATATAGTCCATGAGGTGGGAGTGTCGTTGTTTAAACATTTGACTATGTTGAGAGAATCCCCTTCTAACCAGACTTTAGTGCTACCTCTTTCTTTAGCTAAAATAAGACCCTGAAGAGCGGCATAGGTTTCTGTAAGATGATTAGTTTGAACACCGATAGGGATAGCTTTTATACATGTACAGACACCATTTTCATCTCTGATGACAATGCCACATCCTGCCACCCCGGATCGCCCTTAGAGGCACCATCAAAATTGATTTTCTACCATCCCTTCGGAGGACAATCACATCCAACATCCTCTCTTTTAGTTTTGTTATCCTTTTTTTTGGAGTCGTTGTTGATTTTCCAATTTTTGAATAGGGTAACATCGTTCTCCTGTAGAGGTTCTAACACTTTATCCTGTAACATAAGGTTCTCTTTTATAGCTCTCTTAATCTTAAAGAAAACCTCCTTTTCACTAGTAATCTTGTCTCTGAACACTCTATCATTTCTTTCTCTCCAGTCCCCCCAGCAAACATGGGGTAGGACAAAATTCCAGATCATAACAACTGTGTCATGCTTAGAAGGATAGACCCAAGATTTAAAAATACTCTCCAGATTATCAGGAAAAACCCACTCAATATTAAGGACCTATTAAAAAAATATTATCAACTTATGTTCTTCACATTGATCTTCAACTTATTCTTTTTGACTTTCTGCTCTTTTCTATATTTTCTTTTTCACTTCATTTTCGATACTTAGCGAACATATCTAAACTACTATATGTATCTTCACCAAGGATAAGGTCACAACACTATCTGGAAACACTTCATCAACTTCCTTGTTGGCTCAACCAAGCACGCAATAAAGATTAAGACCACGCAACTCAAACTAAATAGACTCGACACTTCACAAAATTGGCTTCAGCAAATTAACTCTAACATCAAGATTCTGTTGAAACACATTTAGCGCCTTTGGATAATTATCTTTAACTCATAACTAAACATGAATAAAAACACGCATATCCTGAAGATAGGTGCAACTTAAGAGACACTATATTTACATCGGCTCTTAACAGATAAACTCCAGAACTGTAACTACCATAACTTATTAATCATAACTCAAATGTAACTACATATCTGACTCGGCATGAATGCACATAGCATCTAGAACATGTATACAACATGGAAATAAACACAAATAGCTCCAAAACATCTGTACTGATAATTGCATATATGATACCTGCTGTGTATTATATGTTGTCATCAATGGCAAACATACAATAAATTATTTGCACAGAAGCAAAGGGCAAGACAAATTTTTCAGATGGGTTTATACAGTTATTGTCAGGATCAACATAGAACAAGAAGTTAAAGGATTACATGTTGGTTGATGACCTAGCATACATTCAAGATGCAAAAACTCCAGGTTCACTAGGTTACTCTCTCTTTAACTATTTTTACAATAATTCTGATGAAGTTGTGCCTGTGTCAAACCCCTCAACATGTGGGTTAGCTAGGTTAATTGTACCTGATGTATTTGTAGATGTTGACGTTGTACTAGCCTTAGCAAAAAATTATGATGATCTTTCTAAAAACAATCAAGAAAAGTGATGGTATTGTATTACTAGCTTTAAATAGGAATTCATTCATGAAAGCTTTCAATCTTTACCACCCAGTGGCATCAGAAATAGATTTGAAGAAACAGGAGGCTAGATATGAGAGACAGGTTGGGGTAGTTTAAGGTCTAGCACAGAGACACATCCCTAGGCAGAGTAAGAACTATATTTCCCCTAGGCCCAAATTAACTCCTTATGCTTATAAGGCTCTGAATCATTATATCAAATATATTGCCTTTGCAATCTGCAGAGTACTAGGAAGGGATGGAGGTTGGGAAAGAATTACTACAGATGTGTTGATGATAACCATGGACTTGCAAGACATTCATATTAGCAAAACCTATGATTATATCCAGTATATAATCAATAATATGCATGAGGGGTTTATGGCTATAAAGAGAAAGGAGAAGGAGCCTAAATTCTTACATTACTCCATTCTAATGCATTTAATAATGTATTGCAACTACCCTGTCATGATTTTGGATAATTTGAGGCCACAAAGAATGCACCAGGTTCAGCCCAATTATATCTAGTTTTGGATAAGAGTTTAGAATTACACTGCTAGAGATTGTAACTTTTGTGCATTTGAAAGTTGGATAGTTTATCCATTATTGCAGTGCTTAGGAGTGAACAAGACCAGATTGCAAGCAAAATTACTACAATTACTAAGGCCTTGTGAATATGTAGACAAGTGGCCTAGAGATCATAACTGGGGTGACTTCTTGTTAGAGCACAATTTTACAATAATCAGAGTATATGGATGTACACATCCACCACATGTACTCCCATTTCATGTCCCTGCTAGAATTTCCGCTATGGAGTTTATTTGGCAACTTATGTTGACAGATAAGGAGCATCTTGCCCCTCATAGGAAAGGGACATTCACTCCTAGGTAGTTCAAAATTTATCAGTTTACTATTGGAAAGAGGGCCATAGTTCTAGTAGATAGCTGGCTAAGCCATTATAAGATGGGTGCAACATTATATAGGTATGCTGATACAGAGGCATTCATTGCAAATGCCAAGAAGCTCCTAACCCCCACTATTCCTTACACTTATAAAAATGAGGAATGCATAGAGGAGGATGCTATAAGAAATATCCTTGAGGATGAGGAGGTAATCTCAAGAGAAAATAAAATCAAGGAATTAATGGACCTGGAAAAGAAGGTAAAAAGGAAAGGATTGTCATTTGGTGGTTTCTTTCCTTATTTACCATATTTGAAAAAGATAGAGGGTATGATTGAATCTCATACTTTCTTGAGTGACCAGTTGGAGGAAGCACTTGTAGTTCCTGAAAGGGGTCAGCCAGAGCACTCTGAGTTAGAGTATGATGACGACAGTGATGATGGTTATCCTTCACCCACTTCCTATCCAGATTATCAAATAGTTGCAGAGGAGCAGGCAGCTGAAGGAGAGAATATTATTGACCTGACAGAGGTCCCGAAAAAAGAGGTTACTAATGAACCTCCTCTTAAAAGGAAAAAGGTTGAAATTGGAGAGCCTTCTCAAGCATTATTCTGTGTGAGAAGAGAGAAGAAAAGGGATAAAATTAATGCCCTTATTCCTGGAAATAGGCCATATGACCATTTATTGAGAAAGGAGATGAGAAAAGGAAAGAAGTTACAACAAGATGAAGAGGAGAATGTAGAATGGCATCTTCAAGCATGCATTGATGAAATGATCATTCATCAGCAACAATTCCTGGGTGATGATAATTTCATAAAAACTAAGGAATTTAAGGATTTTCTTAAGTGGCATAAACAAAAAGAAGTTAAGAAACAAATTTAGATAGATGGAGGAGAGCTAGTAACAGTAGAAGCCTTATTGGCTATATAGAATTATTATCCTGAAATAGAGGATATTTCTCCAGAAGAAGCAAAGAAAATGGTTAAAGATAGTGGTATGCTACTGGTTGAGGGATGGGATTTAGCCTCAACATTCATTATAGAACAAATAAGGAAGCAACCAGATCTAAAATTATCATCAGAGGTCCAGGTGGGAGAATTAATAAAGGGATTTGGTTATGATCCAAAGTCCCAAGCTATAGCTATGTGGAGCTTAGCTCCTAAGGATCAGAAGCCAACCTTGATAAATATTTAGGAGAGCATGGTAGGTAACCAAATGGTGTGGTATGTGAATAATACCAATGACATGGAAATATCACAAGTACTATCACATTATGCTCAATTGAATGTGACAAAGACGGAGAATATATCTTAGAGATATAGTACTCTGATAGAAGAAACCAGAGCTCTTGCAAAGGATAGGGAGTTGTGTTAGATCAAGATTTGTGCTATGGAGAAAATAATTAGAGAATTGACTCATCAGTTAATGGAGAAGCCTGAGGTCATGCCAGCACCACCAAAAGATATTGCTCATGAAGAGGTCCAGACAGAGTTGACAGGGAATAATACTGAGATAGAGCAAAAGATCATAGAGCACAATGAAATAGTCTTGGGGGCATTAATGAGCATCTTCAAGCACAGAATTGATATTTTGAAAGATAAGACTGGTTTACTTTTTAATGCATATAATAAAATTCCTGCTTTGCATGTTGAAGTTATAGGTTACATTGCTATTTTAAACCCCTATTTTGGGACATGGTCTAGTAGGACACAATTGTTTGAGAGGTTGGCCTCTTTACAACCACATATAAATTATTTGCCAGAAATAGTTACTGAGGTAGGTGAAGAGATAGAAAGGGTTAATATAACTCTGCCTTTCTTCAAAGGCAAGTTAAATCAGATTGAGTCTAGAATGAATATCCTTGTATCAGATTTCAATAAATTTATTCCTCCAATCAAGGGAGATGACAATCAGATCAAAGCTTTGGAGATATGGAGAGCAGAGTTTGATAACAAGCTGCATAAAAAAGAAGCATTCATTAATGATAATGTAGAGTTAGATATGGAGTGCTACAGTAAAATTTTGGATGAAGCTTTTAAGGCTGAGACTGACATTAATAAGTTTATAACCGATGTCAAAAGTATAACTAATGCTCAGTGGAATAGGCATAAAATACTACTAGAGAGCATCTAGAGTTTCAAATGGCCTATTCAAGATGATGTAGCAGCATGGGCTACATTGACAAAACCAAAAAAGAAGAAGGTTGATGCAGAAGATATTGACCTCATTGATGAAGAATAAAGGGACACATGGCACATGTTCTCTGAGCACAGGGAAGTTAGCAATCTTAAAGACTAGTATAAGCTAGCCTGAAATGGCGGTCACTAGATCTCAACATAATATCAGATGCTATCTTGAACAACTACAGACAAAGGTTCCAGAGTTCACAAAAGGACAAAGTGTAAATCTGATTTCATTCTACAAATTTGTCCATCCACCGCTTGGGGGTTTCTTGTATTTTGTCTTTTACTATGTTTTTAGGGTTAGGTCTCCAAATCATCTGAAGCTTGTTGCATCCTTGTCTTAAGGATTCCAAGATGATTTGAGAATATATATATGTAATTGTAACCTTTTTGAAGGAGTTGGAAAATTTAATAGAATTACAAGGCAGACTAAAATTGTGTCTGAACCTTTGTGCTATTTGTCTATCTATATGTAATTGAAGATTTAAGAAATCAATACAAATATTTTACAATCTCTTTCCTGCATCTGAATTGTCTCTTTACATTTCTGTTATAGTTCGTGTGTTTTTTTGTAAGGTATTTAAGCACACTGATCATAAGGTGATTGTGCAGTTACTTGTAAGTTCCTTCAAGGAAGGATTAAATTGTTTCAAGTAACCCATGGAACATAGCATTAGTTTAAGGATTGGATGATAAAGTTGTAGGGAGAGGATAGTTTATAAGGTATTCTATCTTTGTTGCAAATCTTTTATTGATTACCTTACTATGGATTTTTACAAGATATTGACTCATAGCCCAAGGATTAGGCACTGGTTTTATGTTTACTAAGTAATTAATATAAAATCCAATATTTTCAAAATTACTTAAACATATACACTGCAAAACAAATAATTCCTTTCAAGTGGTTGTATTCTTAGGGTACAGTTCAGTTTGCCGATTCCTTGAAGAGAGTATTATTAGGTTGCCCCTCCTAAAATCAAAAGGAAGAAGGATGGAAATCCTTATCTCATTAGTTTATGTTATCAAGACCATATCATGGCTTATAGTACTCTATTTTTAATTAATCAGTGCAATCTCCAAGGTATTTTAAAAGTTGTTACAGTGAGGTTAGAAGTAACAAGCCAGTGAATGAACTAGTACACTAAGTATATTGATTCAAGAATCAATAATCTGTTATAGGCAATACCTTCCTGAGTCTGGGGAACTCAAATAAGAAGGAGGTGATAATAGGCATCCCCAGTGTTATCAAATACCTCATCAATTAGCCTTTCTCTTGCATAAAAGGGAGTTTTCATTCAAGTATATAGGTATACTGTCATTTTAAGGTTATATTGCAACAAAAAGAGCTAATATGACTAATCATCATCTTGTGCATTATTCTTCACAGCTTTAGGCAACTCCTAAAGTGTGATCACCTTTTTATCAATTTTTCATATATTCTGTGTAATGCATTTGATGCAATTACTCCATGTGATCCTAGTTATCCTCAGATAGGGGAATCACCCCTAATTTACCTCTCAAATACTCATGATCGTCCTTAGGTAATATTTTTTAAATATCTCTGCTAATTGTTCCTTTGTATTCGCATATTCGAGTCTCACTTCTTTGTCTTGTGCTAACTCTCTCAAGTAATGATACTTGATAGCAATATTTTTGGTCTTTGTGTGCATCACAGAGTTCTTAAATTTATTTATAGCACTTCTATTATCACAGAAAATAACAACTAGTTAAGTGATTTCTTCCTTCATACCTTTCAACAATTGCTTGATCCGCACTATGTTTGAACAATTAATTGCTGCTGCAAGATAATCAGCTTCTATTGTATATTGATAAATATAGTTATGTTTCTTTCTTGTCCAAGATACTATTATCTTTCCTAGAAAGAAGGTGCCAACACTTGTACTCTTTCTTTCATCAACATTGCCTACCCAATTTGCATCTGTATAAACTTTCAGTTCAAACTTCTCATTCTTCTTATAATACAATCCATAGTCCTATGTTCCTTTAAGATATCTCATAATCTTTCTTACTACCATCTTGTGAATATCTTTAGGATTTGTAGAAAATATTGCAACAATCCCAACTTCTAATGCAATATCTGGTCTATAGTGAACAACATATTGTAGCTTCCCAATCATTGATCTATACAAGATTGATTGAATTTAGTTGTCACATTAGTCTTTGATAGTTTATGTCCAGTATAAATGGGTGTACTTATAGGTCTGGAGTCCTCCATGCCAAAGGTTTTCTGTATATCTTTAATATATTTAGATTGAGTGACGTAGATATCTTTCTTCATCTGATATACTTGCAAACCAACAAAAAATTTGATCTCTCCAAAAGTAGACATCTCAAATTTAGTTTGCATCTCATTTGCAAATGTTTGGCATAAAGCATCGTATCCTCCAAATATGATATCATTAACAAATATTGTAGCTAACAATATCCCTTTACCTTTTTCAGTCTTCAAGTACAGATTATTTTTGTCATTAGTCCTTATAAAACCAAGGCCCTGCACCACATAAGGAATACATGAAAGGCAACAATGAATGGAAAATCCAAACCAATGACTAATAAAGGGAGTACACTTGGATAGACAACAAAGATAACATAAGATACTACATGACACCATAGGTGACTCACAAGGCTAAATAGGGAATTCTAAGATACATGTAGGACAGTTTCATCACATAACCCACACTATCCTAGGTCATCTTGGGTTGGCCACCCCCCTTAGACCTTGTTCCTAATATGGGGACTCATGTGGAACCAATCATCCTTTCGTGAGGACAAGGAAGTCGATCTTCCAACTCCACACCATATAGGAAACCACACTGATAGTTGGCCTTCTCCACCCATCCATGGTCCACACATGATCTCTCATGGCTATGGGTGAGGTATCCAAATTATCTTGATTAATATTTTAACCCAACCAAAAAATTTATTAAGTTATTATTGCATTATAACTCCACAATGGGTTATCCTAGACTGACCAGTTTGGCCCCGACCCCCATTGCAACCCACTCACCTAACCATGATCCTAGAAAACTATTCTTATGCTCCAAACTAAAACCCAATAGAAAACTTCACAACGTACTTAGATAATCATAAAAGATCCTCATAAAATTCTCATATCAGAGTAATAAAAAAGAGAGTTAAGAGCATAGCTCAAAATCATCAGTAAGATCCATATATGCCATCATAATTAAGAGGGATATAAAATCTGAAATAATATCTCATGCAGAGAGTCTCATAGGAACAACTCTAGTTTCCCAACTTATAACAATAATCCAAAAACCACACAACTCACACATATGCCATCTTTGGATCTGTTCCATCAAATAACATGGTACACTCATCATCAATCAGTAAAAAAATAATCCAACCATAAAATCCATGAACAGGAACAAAACGTCTTGTGACCTCAATTACACAGTTAGGTCCTCAACATGTTACAACAACACATGATAAACCATTTAAATTAAAATATGAAGCCCATAACATTCAACAAAAAGATGAAATCAGAACAAACCCCAACCTCTAGTATTTATAAGGGAAACCAATACCATAAAAAATGACTATTATGACATGCAAATTTTTTTTAAAAATCCATACATAAGGAAACATCCACTAAAATAGGAGCAAGTCATAATTAATATTAATTCATAATCCCAAATAGAATTAAGATGATCACAAGACAAATGTGTATAAAATATATACCTCCAGTCTCTAAATGATTCATCAAATCCACAAGGATTAACAATACATAAGTAAATATAATTAACGTATGTAAACATAAATCTAACTCACATCTTCCATATTGACAAATTACAAGTACGTATATATCAACTACATGAGAATAATTACTTGCTTAAAACTTTAATCTGTAACCCTTGGATAATAATAGCTAACTTAATTCCTAATCATATAATTGGGTTCCTATCCCAATAGACTTTTTTTTTTTTATATTATCGTGATTGCTATAATCTAAAGAAAATACAATAATAACTATCCAAGTAATCTAATTAATTATAAATATAATTAAACATAAGAAATTTTATATAATCATTATAAACACTCTCTAATAAGCAATTGAACATAAAACAATGAAAACTCCAATCAAGCATGATATTACTCAAACTTAACAAAGGAAAGGTGACTCAAAACCAATATGATGGGTCATATGAGTAATAAAATTTATAATTCAGATATAATAGTATTTAAAAGTTGAATTAAACTATATATTAAGATTAACAATATCCTTATACATTCCTTGAAATAACTTATAAGTAAAATCAATGTGTATATATAATTTCCAAACAAATGTAATTCCTTAACTAAAATAGAATATAATTACTAACCAATAAAAAAATTCCTATAGTTTTCTCACAACTAAAAATTCAAAAGAAAATAAATAAATAAATTTAATAATACAAACACTCTTTTCATAAAAACATTTAACTAAATCTTCAATTCTCTTAAAATGCATTCTATTAAACACGTTAATTAACAATAAAATTTTAATTTCTTAAACAACTAATATTACATTCTAATTTTACTTTTCTAACTTTTAATTTCTTTACCAACTCATTTACTATCTTAAATATTTAATTTTACAAACTAATTTCCAAACCACAAAGAAAACCTTTAAAAAAAAAACTTACTTTAACTTGAGACAAAAAGAACAATAATATGCATGAAATTTTCAAGTCCATCATAATTAGTAGTTTATGGCTTCTAGATTTTGACGGTGTACTATTTTTCCCATCAATATTTCAGATCACACTCCATGATCCATCATCAAAATGATAGCTAGTTTTTCCATCAACGTTTCGGATCACACTCCAAGATCCATCATCATGATGCTAGCTATAATCTTGATGATGGATCATGGAGTGTGATCCAAAACATTGATGGAAAAAATGCTACATAGTCAAAATCCAAAAGCCATAAACTACTAAAAAGAACAATGCCAGAAAAACTAAAATAGAATTTGAGATAGCCTGTTTGGGTGCTGGAATACCAAATGTTGGATATAGTCAATTCTAGAAGATGTTGCAATTCTGGAAGATAATTATCCTGAAAATGATTTCCGGAGTATGGGTTGGACCCATTTGGTTCACCTTGTGTGTGTGTGTGTGTGTTACATCCTTATAGCAATATAATATACCAATGTGTTTCAGAATGAAGGTTTGAAGAAGTCATTAATCTACGGAGATATTAAATATGGTTTTGGAAAAATTGGAATTGGAATTTGAAATTTCAATTCCACCTATTTGGGTGGAAGATGCATATGCCCATTTTGGGGAAAAATTAGAATTTCAAAATTCCAATTCCATTTTTTTTGGATGGACACAAACATGGGAGAAACAAAACTGAGAATTCGATAATGTCAATTCGAGACATATTCCAACTACTAAATGGTCTGACTTATTTTTTAACCTTGTTTGGTTAGTGAACTTGGGGAAAAATTGGGTGCAGAGCTTCCGCTTTTTTGCCAAATTTGTTGTTTGGGACGCTATACTGTAACTCGGGTTTTGAAGTTCAAAATCTGGTTTCAACACCAAAATTGGCGGTACTCTCTTCCCACCCAATACGTTGAATTTGAAATCATCTTCTGGGTATTGAAATTAACTTTGATCTACCAGTTGCTTGCCACAAGCAATTTCTAAAGTGACAGCTCCAAAGCTGAACACATCGGATTCTTTTCTTAGCTTTCCCATGTTTACACACTCGGGTACCAGATTTCCATATGTTCTGGCCACAACAATCGTATGAGCTCAGCATAGGAAAACTTGCGGGGGCCTTTAGCAAACCAGTCGTCCAGCTCCACATCCCTTTCTTCTGCATCCTGTGATGTCCCCTTCAAGCTAGTGACATCATGCTAGCTAATGGTTAGCCTATCAGTGGACCCTCGTAGGCTAGTAGACATGGATAGAGGGTCAGTTACGACACAGGGAAGAAATGGCTATTTTTAGGCTTATTCTGGAGCTATAGAGATGGACCCCTGCTATTTTTA
>MU223092.1:80806-100923 GCA_018584345.1 Thuja plicata | reverse complement strand
TAATTTATTATATTATAATTATTAATAAAAAACTACATAAAAATTAGAATCTTGTTGTTCAATCAATAGGTTATATTGGTATTGTCATTGGATTAAACAATACTAACAACCCTCACAACCATTCAAATGTGTTCAAGTACTGGGTCCTTTCCCCTACTACCTTTCTGATGAATTGCATTCAAAATCTTCGTGGGTAAAGTTGGGGAAGCACGCAAAGGTAAACACAAAGAACGGGTTTGAGTTGGGAAACCTCTCTGTATTTACATTTTCTAAGGGATTCAAATCTACTATTATTTATCATTTAGAAGGTGAAAAAGGAATTGTTCAGCCAATGTTCATGAGCTCTTCTTCTTGTTGTGATTATTCTCCGTACCAGCTATCCTTCAATTTTTTTTTTTTTGTTGTTGTTGAAAACACTAGGTTTTTGTTTTTTTTTCCCTCGTGACTTGCAAGACTTTGCAGTCTATTGAAAACATGTTAAACTGTATTAAACACAATGAGGAAAGTTCATTAAGCATGCATGATATAAATAGAAGATTACAAAATTCACAAAACTCCTTCATTTCTTAGAAAACTGTAGAGTAAGCATTATCCCAAGCTGGGGTTACCCTTCTGCTCTTGCATGACTTGAATTGGTTTCCACCTGCATATTTTTAATTATGGGTAGCTTGAAAAGCTGTTCGTCCTTATCCAGAAATAACAACATTAGTTATAGGTAGTTTTGGACATTTTTTCGTCCTGACTTAGAATTAGGAAATGGTTGTTTTTTGTCAAACAAGTATTGTTAGGATAAAAAAAATTGTTATTTAATAGTGGCTCTTTTTAGGTGACACCTCATAGAAAAAATTAGTTAATTGGTTGTTGAGTTGCTTTAATCTCAGCCATTGGTTTGAATTAATCTCGGCCGTTGGTTTTCCAACGAGAGTAGTATATAAAGGGGTCATGGGTCATTTGGAGAGAAAGATGTTTTGAGAAAAATTTGCAATGATAACAAATAGTCTTGCAGTGTTAGCAAGAGGTGCAGTGATAGCGTTGGTATAGCAGTGGAGGATATAAGTGGGAGATATTAAGAGTTTTTCGGAGTTCTGCCAGTAAGAGGCAAGGAATTCTTTTGTAACTCTTATATTGCTGAAGATTAATATATTTTCCATCTGTAGAACTGGTTTTCCCTTAGGGATTTTTCCAGGGATGATTTTCCAAAAATATTGTGTCCGTATGTTGCTTATTTCTTTCCGTATTTTAGTGAAGTTGCAGTTGTGTTTTTTTTGATATTCAGCTGTAAATTTATTTTCAGTAGTTAAATAATCTTTATGAGATAGGAGATTAATAATCAGTGACTGCAATAGGAATTTTCACATGGTAACAGAGTGGTGTTGAGGGTAGAAAAGGTTTACCCTAGGCAAAGGAAAGAAATTTGAGTTTGACCTCTTTCGAGTTAATGTTTCTTTTATTTCTTTGAGATGGCCTCAGCAGGTTTGAGATATCAAGACAGATTGGATGGTGCCTCAAATTTTGGTGTCTGGAAAGCCAAAATTTATTTATTGCTGGAAGAGAATGGTATCAAGGAATATGTTACCAGTACTGTAGCTGTATCTACAGATCCATTACTACTTGCAGCATACAAGAAGGATGGTGTCAAGGAAAGGAGGATAATCCTTGTTGGTGTCAAGGACCATATTGTTCCACATATCATAGAGTTAGATACAGTGAAGAAGATGTGGGACGCCATTTTGAATCTATACCAGAATGCTACCACTAACCAGAAGCTTATTCTCTGAGAAAAGTTGAGGAATACCTAGATGAAAAAGGGAGAAGATGTTACACGTTACCTCACCAGACTTAGACTTGTCAAGGACGAGTTAGCAACTGTTGGAGATAAGCCAGATGAAGACGAGCTAGTAAGAATAGCCCTAAATGGGTTTACTAAGCAGTGGGATGTCTTTGTTCAAGTTATTAATGGAAGAGACACCTTACCTAGCTGGGATCGACTATGGAGTGATTTCACTCAAGAGGAGCTTAGACTAAGTCTTGTCAATGGAGCAAACAACAAGAGTTATAAAAGTGAGGTGGAACAATAACATGTTGCCCTAGCGAGAAAGGGGAAAGCAAAGAAGGGATCTAACAAAGGAGAAAATTCACAAAGTGAAAAGAAGAAGAAGGACGTATCTAAGGTCAATTTTTTTGGTTGTCACGAGTTTGGCCAATATGTCAACGATTGCCCACAAAGAAAGAAAGATAAGAAGGGAAATAACCAGGTGGCAGCTTCAGCAAGTGCAGAGGAGCTCTCTAGTAGATTGGAGGATGAGTTTGCACTTATAGCTTGTATGATTAGCTCAACCTCACAAAGTGTCTGGTATATAGATAGTGGAGCATCATTTCATATGATAGGAGTTAGAGAATACTTCTCCAGCTACAAGGAGGAGAATACCAGTATCCATATTTCTATAGGAAACTTGTCCAAGCTCAACTCAGTTGGGAAAGGGACTATTCAGTTTCAGAGGGAGAATGGAAAGGTAATTCCTCTTCATGATGTGTTGCATGTGCTAGGCTTAGGTATAAATTTGGTTTCTGTATCTATCCTTCAGGATAAAGGGTATAATGTTCTCTTTAGAGGGATGCATGTTTAGATTAAGCATAAAGATTGGAAATCACCCGTATCTATTGGAGTTAGGAGTGGTCGCCTTTATAGGTTGCATTTTGATACTCCTAAGGCACTCATGAGAAGCAATAACCCTAGAGATCTTGGAGAGCTATGGCATAGGAGGATGGGCCATATTCATCATGGAGCACTTAGATTGCTTCGTGAGACAGTGACAGGTCTTCCAAAGGTGAGCATAGAGGATGATGATGTATGTAAGGGATGTGTGTTGGGAAAGTTTGCGAAAGCATCTTTTCGAATGAGTGACACCAGATCTACGAGTGTTCTTGATCTAGTACATTCAGATGTATGTGGACCAATGACAACAAAGTCTCTCAGAGGATATGAGTATTATGTTACCTTTATTGATGATTTCTCCATGAAGACCTAGATATACTTCTTGAAGACCAAGGATGAGGTTTTCAGTCACTTCTAAGAGTTCAAGGCTCTTGTGGAGAACTCGACATGAAGGAAGATAAAGGTTCTTCAGTCAGACAATGGAGGCGAGTACAAAGGAAATGACTTCTAGGATTTCTGTACCAGAGAAGGAATCAAGAGAGAGTGGACTACTCCTTACAATCCATAGCAAAATGGAGTTACTAAGAGGAAGAACCATTCTATATTGGAGGCAGCAAGGGCTATGCTACATGACCAGGACATGCCCTGCTACTTATGGGTAGAAGGGTGTAGTACAATAGTCTACATTCAGAATAGGGTTCCACACAAGGTACTAGGGGAAATGACACCAGAGGAGGCTTTCACGTGGAAGAAGCTAGATGTTGGTCACTTAAGGATATTTGGGAGTTTGGCATATTGTCATATTCCTAGAGACACACGTACCAAGTTAGATCAGACTACAGAGAAGGGGTACTTTGTTGGGTATAGTGAAACTTCAAAGGCATATAGGATGTTCATTCTAGTGACCAGAAGAATTATTGTCAGACATGATGTCAAGTTCATGGAGGACAAGGTGTTTAGAAGGTCTAGAGATTTGTTAGCAGATGATCAGAGTGAGCAGCCAACGAAAGCTCCAAGTCCAAGTCAAGGACAACAAAGCTCAAGTACAGTTACTAGTACAAGCATAGACTCAGGTGGTGAATATTCATAGAGTATGGAACAACGGGCGCAACAGGATATGCATCTAGATGATATAGAGGTTGATATTTCATCCTCTATAGTTGGTAGCAGGAACCATGATGGTCAAGACACACAAAGGGATACTCAGGAGTCTGTGGAAGCTCCTAGGAAGAGTACAAGACAGAGGAGACAACCAGCCAAGTTCAATGACTATGTGGAATTTGTCAGCCAGTTGGTAGATAGTGAACCTTCCAGCTATCAGGAAGCTGCAAAGCATCAGGTATGGCGAGATGCTATGGTTGAGGAATATAACTCAATAATGTAGAAGGATGTATTGAAGGTAGTGCCTAGACCAAATGATAGAGCAATAGTTGGATCATGCTGGATCTTCAAGATAAAGCACGGTGCAGATGGTATCATAGAGAAATATAAGGCGAGGTTTGTGGCCAAGGGATTCTCTCAGAAGGAGGGACTAGATTATGAGGAGAATTTTTCTCCTATGGCTAGGTATACTTCTATACGAGCTGTAATCTCATTTGCAGCGCTTATGGGATGGAAGATCCATCAAATGGATGTCAAGATAGCATTCCTTAATTTAGAATTGAAGGAGGAGGTATACATAGAAAAACCAACAGGCTTTGTAGCATATAGCGAAGAGACCCACATCTGCAGATTAAAGAAAGCCTTATACAGACTCAAGCAGTCTCCCAAAGTGTGGTATGAGCGCATTGATACATACTTGTAGGAAATGGGCTTTGTGAAGAGTGAGGCTGATGTGAACCTCCACTACTTGGTGGTTGGGGGTAAGGTTCTCATTATTGTTCTATATGTGGATGACTTGTTTCTTACAGGTGCACTAGGGCTCATAGAGGATTGCAAGAGGGACCTTTCAGAAGAGTTTGAGATGAAGAATTTGGGACTTATCCACTACTTTCAAGGCATGGAGGTGTGGCAGACTGATGGAGAGATTTTCCTTGGTCAAGGGAAATATTGCATTGAAATCTTGAAGAGATTCAAGATGAAGATTGCAAAGCCATGTCTACACCCATGATCACTAATTGGAGGAAGGTAGATGCATCCAAGGAAAAGGATGTTGATCCCACCTTATACAGGTAGCTGATTGGTTTGCTCATGTATTTGGTCAACACCAGGCCATATATAGCCTTTGCTGTAAACTCTCTTAATCAGTTCATGGTGGAGCCAAAGAGAGTGCATTGGACAACAGCTAAGCATGTGTTGCATTATCTTCATTGTACAATTGAGTACAGGATCAGATATGTTTGAGGTGGAGGTATCAAGTTGATAGGCTATACTTACACAGATTGGGCAGGCAGTACAACGGAAAAAAGGAGTACTTCAGGATGTTGTTTCAGCTTGGGATCAAGAGTTATTTCTTGGTTCAGCAGGAAGCAAAAATTTGTGGCCTTGAGTTCATCAGAAGTAGAATACATAGAAGCTAGCATGGAAACATGTTCATGAAGCTATATGGCTTCAGAAGTTGCTAGTGGCCTTGTTTGGTCAGAAAGTTGAGACTACAATGTTACATTTTGATAATCAGAGTTGCATCAAGTTGTCTAAGAATTCGGTGTTTCATGATAGGTCTAAACATATAGATATCAGATATCACTTCAGCAGTGATTGTGTACAAAGGGGAATCATTCAACTATAGTACATACCTATAGAGGAGCAGGTAGCAGACATTTTGACAAAGGCATTAGGGAAGGCAAAATTCATCCTCTTCAGAGATAAGATGGGTGTCGTGCAGAACAACTTCCTTTCTAAGAGGGAGTGTTAATTATGGGTAGCTTGGATAGTTGTTCGTTCTTACCCATAAATAACAACATTAGTTATGGGTAGTTTTGGACAGGTGTTCGTCCTAACCTAGAATTAGGAAATGGTTGTTTTTGTCAAACAAGTATTGTTAGGATAAAAACAATTGTTATTTAATAGTGGCTCTTTTTAGGTGACACCTCATAGCCAAAATTAGCTAATTGGTTGTTGAGTTGTTTTAATCTCATCCATTGGTTTGAATTAATCTTGGCCGTTGGTTTTCCAATGAGAGTAGTATATAAAGGGGTCATGGGTCATTTGGAGAGCAAGATGTTTATTTGCAGTGATAGCAAATATTCTTGTAGTGTTAGAAAGAGGTGCAGTGATAGCGTTGGTATAGCGGTGGAGGATATCACCGGGAGATATTAGGAGTTTGTTAGAGTTCTACCAGTAAGAGGCAAGGAATTCTTTTGTAACTCTTATATTGCTGAAGATTAATATATTTTCCATTTGTAGAACTAGTTTTCCCTTAGGGTCTTTTCCAAGGAAGATTGTCCAAAAATATTGTGTCCTTGTGTTGCTTATTTCTTTCCATAATTTAGTGAAGTTTCAGTTGTGTTATTTTTCAATATTCAGTTGTAAATTTATTTTCAGCAGTTAAATAATCTTTATGAGATAGGAGATTAATAATCAGCGACTGCAATAGGAATTTTCACACATATAATATTACCATCTCGACACCCATAAAATTTGGAGTGTCGACCATACTGCCATTGTTAAAATTGATGCAGGAAGTGTTTCCCTTGTGCTACACATCTCAGATAAGGAAGATGGTTTGTATTTGTTTGTTTAGTCAAGGCTGGATTTTTCCAATAAAAAATTAGATTGGTGCCTTAACATGATTTCCCAACATCGGTTGAAAAGGCCCCGATCAGGTAAGTCTAAATTGCCTCCCTAGATGAAATCAGAGTTGATCCGAGAAGAAATTGCATATATTATTGTTTTGTTATGTCGTGCAATTGGTAAACCTAATGCAAAATATTTTGAGGAGTGGATCTACCTGTTTGTTCTTACCATCTATGATGATAAAAATAACTTTAATTGGGATAAATTAATAAGTGAAGCATTGCATGAACAAATTGTGAAGTTTGAGAAGGAAGATAGGTCCATATGAACTCTATGTTATTTTACATACTTGCTATTAGTAGACAATCCTATTCAGGTTTAAGGAAACAAAGAAATATTTTGGAGGGTATGCTAGTTTACAATTATTTCCCTTAATTTTAGATGGAAGAAGGCATGAGAATTTTTTCCAGCATTCAAAATGGTTTTCCTATGACATGCGTAAGGGGTATAAAAGGTTTCCTAGATAAGAGATTCTTACATAAAGCCACAGCTTTGATAAACAATTTTGCTAGTTTTTGCATACAATTTTAGAGTTTATGATATTTTAGAATAGGAGGTTATGAGAAAGCACCCCTAAAATTGAACATGTAAGGTTGGAACTCTATCACCAGATGGCATTTGTGAATATTAGATATTTTTAAATGAAGAAAAAGGGATACTCCTTTCACTTGAGTTTTTCACACGAGTTTATCCCTTTATTAATGTAAGACTAGTGAATATGCTAAGTCTATAAAATGTTGGCTAAATTTGGTTTTCACTTTCTACCTCTCACGGTCTATTTTGATAGCAAGGGGTATGTTAGGCAAAAATTTTATGGCAAAATTTTTATGGGGCCACTTAGTACTTTCATGTGCCACAATAAGAAGATTATTTGGAATTTCATGTTGATTGAAAGGAAGTTCTTAGGATAATTTTTATAAGGTTGACAATGGATTGGATGATTGCCTTCGACTTCATTTCTTTGGTTCTTGAAGTTGTAGAAGATGATGGTTATTGTATGGTTGATAAGAAGATTATTTGGAATTTTGTGTTGATTGAAACGAAGTCTGTAGCATAATTTTTATGAGGTTGACAATTGATTGGATGATTGCCTTCGACTTCATTTCTTTGGTTCTTGAAGTTGTAGAAGATGATGGTTCTTGTATGGTTGATAAGAAGATTATTTGGAATTTTGTGTTGATTGAAACGAAGTCTGTAGCATAATTTTTATGAGGTTGACAATTGATTGGATGATTGCCTTCGACATCATTTCTTTGGTTCTTGAAGTTGTAGAAGATGATGGTTCTTGTATGGTTGATGATTCATAACAAAATGTCATTGTGCCTCTTTTTCAATATCTAGAAAATGATGAGAATGTAGATATTAATGGTAGGACAAACTAAATCTTGAATAGATCAAATATATTATGGCGTACCAGGGTTAAATCTCATTCTAGGCCTTCAACATGCAAAGATACACGCAAGGGTAACAATTTTGATACTCATACTCTCCTAAACACATCTATGAGTCCCTCATCACAAGTTGGAACTTTTAAGGTGAATTTACAACCAAGTGAAGATTGTGACCCTATAGAAAAGGGTCAAATATGTGTGAAACAAGTGGCATAAAAATTTCTAAGAAGAAGAGGGCTTTATTGTAAGCTAATTCAAGTGATGAAAACTCTCAATCGCTAAATTAGTTAGCAGAATAAAGCCCTATAATCTCTTTGATAGGTGGTGAACTACAAAGTCCTATATTTAACCATCCTATTTTGTCCCCTAATCTTTAGACCATTAATTTATTAGCTCAATCTCCTACAAGTACCTCATCTCTACTCTGGCTCAGAAAGGCCATTGAGAAGAAAAAGAAACACAATTCCCCAATTTTGGATGCTAAGGTTGATATTGTGACACATATGCTTGGAAACACCTTGAAGCCTAAGTGGGAAATTCATATGGCTAGAATGGTGTCACATACTCAAAATAAGCAAGATATTACATAAGGAGAGCTCAATGTGAGCAAGATAGACATGCTACCTTAAAATACTGAAGAAGATGTTTATTATGCTGATTTTTTAGTCTCTGTACTATCTAAGTGAACTAAAGCCCCAAAAAAGAATAGAGAGCTCACCCATTGTGTGGATACCCTTTCTTCTTTTATTTGATCTTCTCTACCTATTGAGAGCATCCCATAAAGTTCATAGAACTTATTGTTTCCAATAATTTAGGATATATTCCAAGGCCTCAAGTGATTTTCAAGGCAGTGGATGATCGATCTAGTCAGGTGATCATTTATTATCTCTTATTGAGCATGGCCTAAGGAATTAAAACATATCAAAAGAGACAACCAATATCCATTGAAATAAATTACAAGATGTGAGAAAGGATGTTGGTAAGTTGTCTAGTGCCCTTCTAGAGATGCAAGAGATGGACAAATTTCATGTACTATCTTTACTTCAGAAAGAATCATTCACAACCCCAATCTTAATACTATAAAACTCAATGTATAATTAATGGACTAGAAGTATCATGTTACAAAAGAGTTTCAAACTAGCCAAACAATATCAGTTGTTAAAAACATGAATCTTGAAAATGAATTGAGAAGTCACTTCTTTGCAATAGGCATTAACATCTCCACTAAAGTTAGGAAAAGACTATTGGAGAAATCATCAAGAATATCTTCTCTTTGATATCTAGTTCAACATCATCATACAACTTAACTACTTCTACTCCAGTATTTGTCAGTGATACGTCAATCCAAGTTAAGATACAATAATAAAGTTTCAGGATTGATGCATTACAACATCTTCTCATTTTAGTGTAGATAGGGGAGTGAACCCTAACTAACTTCTCAAGTATTCAAAGATATCCTTAGATAGAGGCTTAGTAAAGATATCAACAATCTGTTCCCTAGTTGGAATGCATTCCAGAATTACCTCTTTCTCATGAACTTTTTCTATAAGAAATGATACTTTATAGAAATATGTTTTGTTTTAGAGTGCATCACTAGATTCTTAGAAATATTTATAGCACTAATATTATCACAGTGAATAACAATAGGTTCAGTCACCTTTTCTTGTATACTTTCAAGTAGTTGCTTAATCCATACCACCTGAGTACAGTTGATGGTAGAAGCAACATATTCAGCTTCAACAAAAGATTGTAAAATATAATTATGTTTTTTACTTGTCCAAGCAACAAGTCTTTCACCCATGAAAAATGCTCCACCGCTTGTACTTTCCCTATCAACCACATTTTCAGCCCAATCAGCATCAATATACACACTTAGTGAATAATCTCCTTTGTAAGCATACCAAAGTCCATAATTTGTTGTTCCTCTTAAATATCTAAATATCCTCTTTACTGCAGTCAAGTGTGTATCCTCGGGATTTGCTAAAAATCTTGCAACCAAACCAATTACTTGTGCAATATCCAGTCTACTATAAACAACATACTATAGGTTTCCAATCATGTTAGTACATAGTTTGATCAACCTCATTAGATTTGTTGGTAACATATTCATAACTGTGATGTTGTCTTGAAATCTGACCTTGTTTTCCCTATGAGAAGTGACCACCGCGCCAACACTTGGAGAGATCACAACTAGATAACGATATAATCGGAACCTTCCTCTGCATTATAGAGGGGCATCTCCCTCGTATGATGTGGGTATTTGGGATTTTTGTGTACTTTTAACTAGAAAGTACAAAAAGGAGAAAATATGAAACTAAAAGAGAAAGAATGAGATACACCCCTATTGGAAGACATATGAACACCAGATAGGTTTCCAAAAGGGTAACATATTACAAAGGGGTTTTAAATGCAAGATAAGTTAGATATGTCAAGTCAATGAATGAAAAGAAACATGTTTCAACATACGAGAAAACTAGTCTCAATATTTTCTAACCGAGTGTTAGTGAATAGATTTGTCTTTTTATAAATAATCTTTTAAGTTTTCTCTATCACCCTTGAAACACAAACTATTCTTAACAGTTGGGTAAGTGTATTTTATAATCGCTTCCCTCTGAATTTTATAACAGGTGTAGCTCCCTTAAATGATTTTAAATGAAGTGAGAAAATAATTTAATCTGTTAGCTTTTAACCAGAAAGCTTATAAAGGCATCAATATCATTCTTTGATGATATGTTTTGAAACAACTAGAGCTTGGGCAGGAGAAAAAGCTGAAAAAGTCCGTTCTTGGATTTGGAAAGTCGAGGCAACAATTCCTCTATTTACGGCCATCAACACTTTGGCATTTCTGTTAAGAATTGACTCAGTTCACTGGTCATAATGTTTAATACATTCATGGACAAGCTCAGGGCAAACGACTGGAGGAGGGAAGCATGCGGCTATACACAACCCACTACTCAAATTTTCCATAGAAGGGACATTTTCCTCAACACATGTAGTAAGCCTATTAGCTATCCCTTCAATATCATACCCTTCTAGGTCTGTGTCTGTTACGATAGAATTTTCGCAGACTAAACTAGACACATTCCCAAAGAAATGAAATGTTGACTTCATTTTTGCAAGAACAGATTGCAAATTGCTACAAAAACCCTCGTAAAATTCACCAGCTTTTACATTTAAACACTGGAAGAGTGACAGCCTGACTTACCTTAATCTCTAAGGAAAATTCTGCACCTGGAGCTCCGAAAAACCCTTACCTCCGTTCTTTGCGCATATAGAGAACAACAGTAATTCAAAAAAAAATGAATGCCAAGGAGGGATTTTAAAGGAAACTTCTAGAATGAGTAATTAATTACCCATAATTAAGACAATAATGTCTCGAAAAGAGAAGTGACCGTTCCCACACATGATCATTTACTGCCACTTTGCACAAACTTTTATGTCACACAAATTCCTCATTAATTTGACAGCTCAGATATGATTTAGCCGCCGCCGAAAGACCTCTTCATTAAAAGTTTTACCCGAGTGGGACCCATGTTTGAAAAGACGGTGGCTATCCTTGATTTATGCCACCTGTCATTTTTTAAAGATCCTTGAACACTCTTGAATAGAGTTCAAAGATGTTCGTATGTGTTCACCCTCATTTAGGCCCGTTCCTTAATATCCCACCAACACTTTGGTACCAAGAGCCAAATCATTTAACCGATAATCTTCCACTGTAGATCGACCAAAGTTCTATAATCTGATGATCACGAAACACCTTCCTTTAGTGAAAATGCTAAACACCCGCTTCTGCTTTATAAAGAAAATGAACAAGCTTGAACATACTTGAACGCCCTTGAATAGAGTTCAAGGTTGTTCATAGGTGTTCAACCCTGTTCGGACCTGTTCAAACCTGTTCAAAATATATGTTAGCAAAAGACTTTTCTCTCCTTAGCAAGCAACGACGGAACATAGGGAAGATCTTTTGCTGAGATTTTAAACATGAGTGCTTAGGCAGCTTGAGATACAAAAAATAACAAGGCGACTCTGAAACAATAACACTAAGGACAAAGATCAAGATTTGGACTAACACCGAGATACTAGGGTGAGAACATGCTTCATCTTTACATGTATCCAAAGTACTTAAAGGGATTATCAATTTAACATACGATAAATCAATAACAATAACTAGAAAACACATCTAAGTCATATGAATCAAATGCATTCTTTTTTATTCTTATGAAAATATACAAGTTCAAAAACTTTCGAGTATGAAGTATGAACATAAAAGTTCTCAATAAGTCTCTCTACATAATCCGACAGAGTTTCTCCCCTTTTGCCAAAAGTCTCATACATTACAAATGGCCTTGTATTTATAGGCCCTAGGAATAACAAAACCATAACTACCTAGCATAACTACTTGGGATAACTACCTGATAGTTACTTGAAATAACTTCTCAAATGAACATTTAGAATAACAACTTTTGGAATATAAGTTAGGATTAACCTAACTGTAAGAAAATTAAGACCAAAAGTCTAACTTTCAATACAAAAAGTGATGTGTCCCTTTTACAAAAGGCAATTAGCAAGCCCATAACATTGAAATAAAAACCAAGGTAGTTGTGCCACCAAGGTGAACATGATGTCGTTTCTCTATCCATGAGTTACCTATTTAATAACAATTTAACCTTCGACAAAACACATCCATCTTGTATTTACTACACAACCCTTTTCATGAACTCTGTTCATAGTATTCTCAATTGATTTCAAAGTTCGCATCATCCATCCCTTGTAACATACTCATAGACTAGTAGATCAATAAAAAACAAGAGGAATAGATTTTGATTGGTGTGGGATCTAGTAATAATTTGAAGCATTTATTGACCCAAGTGATATTTCTCTGATTTTTTAATGGACTCTTCATCATACTTTATGCTCAATAGATAGATTCAAAATTTTGACTGAATAAGAATAGAATCTCCATCATCAACTTTCATGATAATAGGGTCTAATATACCATGTTTCTCCCTTATACCAATTCCTTGTTGAAATCCCTAATTATAATTCCTTGTTGAAATCCCTAATTATTTGTGAGGAAAGATATCTTGAATGACACATGCACCTATTCCTTTATAACCTTGTACAAACTTCCAGATCAAATAATATTGGAGTAATTGATTGAAACATTTCTGTCACTGAGATGCTGAAATCGGGAAGCTATGTAAGTTGTTCCTTGAGCAATAGGGTCTTTACCTCAAAGATTGATGATGCGCTATCAGCAAATTAAAATCACTTTTGTCTATGCTACCACCTATTGAATAAACATATGTCATGGGACCAATAACTAAAGATGCATTTTCTTAAGATTTTCGATGCTTTTTCAACAATGTCATCTCTGCACAGCTGAAAGTGCATTCCATGAGATAGTGCCGCTTTGAGACATTCTAACAAACAACAGAGTTACGTTGTCCATGATTCCATTGTTTTCTAGCATATCTAGCACTGCGTTCAATGAGATGAAATCTCTCTTCTGCACTCTGTTAAATAAGCTACAAGCTTTGAAATCCATCCACATTTTGTATGCATGTTTATGCGCACTGTCACAGCTGTAATAGCAATATTACTATGCTATATCCATATCTCGAAGTGCTCTGTCAAACCGTTCATGTGCTTTGTTCATGCTTTCACCTTTTGCGAGCAGATCCACAAGAGCATTCTCATCTATAATCTCTGACAAAACTCTCTTTTCTAGAGCGCTTTGATGAATATCCATAACTTGTTTGAGATTTCCCATTGTTGGCACCACACGAAGGATGTTGGTGGAGGTTTTGGAATGTTTCTATAGAGTATTCTCTATTTCACGCTAAGCTTGCATTTTCTTCTTCGAAGACTCTGAAACCAATTTGGGATTTTTTTGCAATCACTGCATTCTATACAATGTCACTGCATTCTATCCAATCATTTCTAACAAGCAATACAATGGTAATGTCAATGAATCCATTGAGGTGACATCTCTTCGAGGATTTCTATCAAGCCGTTCACATACCTTGACTGTGATTCTATTACCATGGCGCCATGAGATGACATCTCGGATAAGACATTCGGTCAAACAATTCAAGGCCTCATGGTTTTAATAATTGCTGTGCTTTCTCTAAACTTCCATGGCTTGCATACATGAAAATAATGAAATTCCAACGTCCTTCGAGCTCTGTCCCTGCTAGTCTATAGTTTCTTCGGAGTTTCTGCAATATAGTTATAAAGTTGGAGTTCGGGTTTGAGTTTGGTTTCTTGAAAACTGAAGAGGTTAGGATTAGGGAAAAGATATTGGGCAAAGTTAAGATTCTAACTCTTAACTTATTAAAAGTTAAGGTTCGGGATCGAGTTGCAATATTGATTAAGAAGAAATGTTGATTTCTAACTTTCTAACCTACTTGGCTTCATTTTTCACGATTAGAAATGCTAACTATTAACTCTTAACCTTTCCTTATAAGTTAAGGTTGGGGATCGGGTTGGGATGTTCCCTGAATCCTTAATTTTTCTTCAAGATCAAAGATTTTTATTTTTTGAATTTTATTTTAAATTTTAAATAAATTTAAAATTAAAACACCAACTTCAAGAATGTGTAACTTTTGACTCACAGTTCCGATTTGAGAAATTCAAAGTGCAAAAGGAAGCTGACAATGAGCCAGAGAATATGGAAACACGAAAACACTAGGAACCCCATGAATTACTAACCTTTTTCATGCTTTAATCTTGACCTGTTTTGCTTATTCACAACTCAAAATTTTTAAATTTTGGCTATTGAGGAAACCATGGCAAAAAGTCGCTCTATCTGGGGACAAGGAGTGTAAGGGAGGTAGGAGGAACCCACAATTTCAGCTGAGGATCAATGCGATATCTATGGAAAATATAGTCAAGGAAAGGAGATGTCGAAAGGGGACAACTAGAGAGACTAAACAGAAACCAAAAATAGGACACACAACAAAAACTCTTGCCTTATATGTACAAGGCAAGGGATGCCTACCTCAAAGCCACATTAGGTACTCAAGAAAATCCATTGACAAGCTGAGAAAAATAAATGTCATGGCGACATAATAGGCGACCACTTGAGAACACCTATAAATTCAGCTGCAATCCCACTCTTTGAACTTTGGTTTTAAGATTTCTGGCACATGCACAACTTCTCTCAATGGGGAAACATATCTAAATAACCATGCCTCAACAAAAATATCTGAATTTAGGATCCACTCTGCTTCTTGTTATAGGTCAGTGAAGAATTCTTCTTGAACAAGTTGAAGTATTAATTTTTCAAGATTTACAATGTGCCTTTGGAAACCCGGTTCTGCAACTTGGTGGCTTGAAAATCCCCTTCCAATCATTGAATTAGTAATAAAGAGATCACCAGAATAAAAATAATTATTATCTTATATCTTAGGTGTACAAGCAAAAGTACCATTAGCTAAACCCTCTTCCTATATTTTTCTTGACATGTCACCATTGATCTCTTCTTTCTTTTCCGATGCTTGACACTCTTTTTCTTCCATACACATGATTCTCATTAGCCATGTCAAACAATGGTCTGGATTTTAAAATTTATGCTCATCATGCTCGACTTTTATCTAGATAATTTTTTCTTTCATTCCTTCTTGACCTTGCATTAATTGATTTGTCATCATATGAATTTAGGACAAGTTTTTCCTCTCTATTACATGCATCTTCTAAATAGTCCATACAATGAGAAGTAAAGATCAATGGTTGGTATTCATGCAAAGAAGGCCCTTTTGAATGAGCCTCAATATGAAAACCTTCATCTTCATATTATGATTGTGTGTGGAGTAGAATAGGGTTCTCTTCTAATCCATCTTTATATATTCGAGTCTCTTGATTAACACATATTTCATCAAATCTTGATCCCTTTGCAAAATCAGATGTTATCTCTATGCTATAACCTCCTTCTTGTGATTGGTGTAACATAGCATGATATTTTTAAATTAGTGAAAGAACTTGAGGAAAGGATATTTCTTTGGATATATGCATATTTTCTAATGGTGGCTCATGGCCATGACCAAGAAATTGTGAAAGACTTTCACTACAAAAATATTTACTACCAGAAGTGTTAGGACTATGAATATGCCCTTGATTCTTATCAATAAAGATTTCTTCTTGGGTTATCAATGATGAATGAATAGGAATGTCTCTTCAAAAAATGAAATCATCATTAGAATCCTTAAGACACAAACTTGGAATGAAAATGACATGAGATTCATCTTGAAACATATTTTCTTCATCTTCAAGTTTAGGTTGTATGCTTGTTTGGGAAACATTTGATGTCTCTTCTTAACACTCACTTGTATCAAGATGATCAAATATTTATTCATGATTATTAAAATTTTCATAATATTTTCCTAATACATCAACGAGACATTCTTCTTCCTTAGACACCATTTCTCGATCATCTTCCTTAGAAGACATAATGACCTAATCTTCTTTTATGCATACAAGTTCAAGTGGATCCCTTCCAAAATTTTGATTGCAAGATGTCTAATTAGCAAGAGAATAAATCTTACACTCATCATTTTTCTTGATTTCTTGCAATGTGTTTTAAGTAAACATAGATGTACCTTTTCAAGAGAAAGTTCCATATTTCCATAGAATGTTTTTAAGAAATCAATTTGTTTTGGATCATCAAGAATTGAGTTCATTTGGGAACCAGGTTTAGGAAGTTGACTACTTTCCTCATCATTACTATTTATTACCGATTTAGATGAATGTCACTCATCAACAAAGTCTTCTTTATCTTTGCATGTGGAACCTCTTTCTAACAAAGATTCTTGATCATAAGAAAGAAATTCATAATCTTTTCCATCTTTTTATTTGATCTCTCAAAGAGTTTGAAGCAAGAAATGATGAATCTTTCTAGAAACAAGGTTCATGCCACCATAAAAGCTCTTCAAGAAATCCACTTGTATGGGTTCAATAGGAATTTGACTATTTTGATATGGAAAGTCCTCATCATTGTTGTCACTGTTAGTTTCCACTTTTCCTCTGTACAAAACCATTGTTTCTAAATTCAAACTTTTAGATAGAATTTCAACCTTCATTTTCAAGAAGGTACCTTAAGATTTATTACGAAAAAAGAACATTAGCATTTTGATTGCCAGTAGAGTCGCCAAAAATATATTGGTAAACATATTCATCACTGCGATGTTGTCTTGAAAATTGACAACATTTTCCCTGTGAGAAGTGACTACCACGCCAATAATTGGAGAGATTGTAACTAAATAATGATCTAATCGGAACCTTCCTCTGCATTTTAGAGGGGCTTCTCCCTCGTATGATGTAGGTATTCGGGATTTTTGTGTACTTTTAACCTGAAATTACAAAAAGGAGAAAACATGAAACTAAAAGAGAAAGAATCATAGAAACCCTATTGGAAGAAATACGAAGACCAGATAGGATTCCAAAAGAACAATATATTACAAAGGGGTTTTAAATGTAAGATAAGTCGGATATTTCAAATTGATGAAAGAAAGGAAACATGTTTCAACATATGATGAAACATATAGTCTCAACATTTTCTAACCAAGATGCCAGGGTGTAAACATACTTCATCTTTTACATATACCCAAAGTAATTAAAGGGATTATAAATTTAACATATGAGAAATTGATAAAAATAACTTGAAAACACATTTAAGACATAGGAATCAAATGCATTCTTGGTTATTCTTTTAAAAATATACAAGTTCAAAACCCTTCGAGTATGAAGTATGAACATAACAGTTCTAAATAAGTCTCTCTACATAATCCGCCAGAGTTTCTCCCCTTTTGCCAAAAGTCTCGTACAATACAAATGACCTTATATTTGTAGGCCCTAGGAATAAAAAACCCATAACTACCTAGCATAACTACATAGTAGTTACTTGAAATAACTTCTCAAATGAGCATTTAGGATAACAACTTTTGGAATATAAGTAAGGATTAAGCTAACTTTTACAAATATAAGACCAAAAGTCTAACTTTCAATACATAAAGTGTTGTGAGTCACTTTAAGAAAAAAAGCAATTAGAAAGACCATAACATTGAAATAAAAATCAAGGAAGTTGTGCCACCAAGGTGAACTTGATGTGCTTTCTCTATCCATGAGTTACCTCTTTGGTAAAAATTTAACCTTCAACAAAACACATCCATCTTGTATTTTTTAGGCACCCCTTGTCCTTCCATGAGTTCATAGCATTCTCAAGTGATTTCAAAGTTTTCATCATCCATCTCTTTTAACATACTCATAGACTAATACATAAACCAACAACAAAAGGAATAGATTGAGATCGGTGTGAGATCTAGTCACAATTTGAAGCATTTGTTGAACCAAGTGATATTTCTTTGATTCCTTAATGGATTCTCCATCATACTTTATGCTCAAAAGATTCAGTTGAAGGTTCAAAATTTTGAGTGAACAAGAATAGATTCTCTATCATCAATTTTCATTGTAATGGGGTCTATTAGGAAAGATGCCTCGAATGACACATGCACATATTCCTTTATAACCTTGTACAAACTTCCACATAAAATAATATTGTAGTAATTGATTGAAACATTTCTGTCACTGAGTTGCTGAAATCGGGAAGCTGTGTAAGTTGTTCCTTGAACAAGAGGGTGTTTACCTCAAAGTTTGATGATGCACTATCATCAAATTAAAACCACTTTTGTTTATGCTACCTCCTATTGAATATACATCTATCATGGGACCAATATTTTCAATGCTTTTTCAACAATGTCATCTCTGCACATCTGAAAGTGTATTCCATGAGATAGTGTCTCTTTGAGACATTCTAAAAAACAAAAGAGTTACATTGTCAACGATTCCATTATTTTCTAGCGTGTCTACCACTACATTCAATGAGATGAAATCTCTTTTCTGCACTCTGCTAAACAGGCTACGAGCTTTGAAATCCATCCATTTTTCGTATGCATGTCTATGTGCACTGTCACAGCTGTAACAGCAATGCTAATATGAGATATTCATATCTTGAAGTGCTCTGTCAAACCGTTTATGTTCTTTGTTGATGCTTTCAACTTTTGCGCGCAGGTCCACAAGAGCATTCGCATCTATAATATCTCACAAAACTCTCTTTTCTAGAGGGCTTTGATGAATATCTATAACTTGTTTGAAATCTCCCATTGTTGGCGCCACACGAAGGATGCCGGTGAAGGTTTTGGAATGTTTCTTTATACCTCCAAGTTTTTCTTTCTTGAATGTTTCCATATAGTTTTCTCTATTTCGAGCTAAGCTCGCAATCATTACATGTCGTGAATCGGTATCTCCTTTAAAAGGAATTTTGTCAAACATCTCGCGTCTACATTTTACATAAGTAGGGCACAAAGAACGCTGGCCGAAGGTGGTGGCTTTTATACAGTTGTATTTCTACCAAAACTAAAGTCTGGCACAGGAAAATAAATATAAAATCCCTCTGTCGCGCGGAGTGGGAGGACACGATTTGACCATATGGAAGGCGGTGAGGTTAACAAATAGTGGTGCGCTGTGTATGATTCCACATTTTGAATGCATGCTTATCAAAGAAACTCTGACTAATATCAACCTTCATCATGCTCTGAGGGAATTCTATCAAGCAGTTCCGGTGTCTCCTCTATGCTGCTACATTTTGCAAAAAGATGTTGGTGTTGGGATTGGAAGGCCAACGGACATTTGTTCTGTTGTTGCCTTTGTCTCTTCTTTCATTGTAAACATTCGATTGAGTTAATACAATTCTTCTGCTTTCAGTGTGGACGTAGCCACTATTGTGGTGAACCACAATAAACACTGTGTTCTGTGTTCTTTTGTAATCTGCTCTTTTATTCTGTAATTCTGTTTTTCATTTCGAATTCTTCAATTCTACAATTGGTATCAGAGCTGGGCGAACAGCTGATTGGAAATTTGGTGATTAAATTTCCTGAGAATAGAGGATACGAAAATAGAGAAATTTGCAGGCAAGAACTTCAGCCTATGGAAAGTGTAGATGCGTTCCTTGCTGATTAAGCAAGATTTATCAATCGCGCTGGAAGGAAAAACTAAGAAACCAATTGCGATGTCAGATGAAGATTGGAAGAAAATAGATAAAAAAGCGATGGTGTCAATCTTCCTTTCGCTATTGCAAAATGTCTTGTTCAATGTCTTGAATGAGAAAACAGCAAAAGAAATTTGGGATAAACTTCAGAGCATGTACGAGACGACATTGGCTGCAAATAAAATCTTCATTATGAAGAGACTCTACAAGCTGAAAATGAAGGAAGGGGCAGCGATGTCAAATCATATAAATGATTTAAACACTTTGTTATGTCAAGCAACCTCGATTGGTA
>MU223092.1:50716-64679 GCA_018584345.1 Thuja plicata | reverse complement strand
GGAGCAGAATTGACATATCTATCTCTGAAGGAGATCAGTACACAAAGGATCTTATCAGAAATTTAGTTGTAAGTCAAGATCTACTGTTTCATCCTAACAGTTGAATCAGTTTTGTAAATCCTTTTACTGGGTAGACTTAACAGTATTTTGTAAATCTCTTAACCGAGTGCATACTTCATTGTATGTTTGTAAATCCTCTAACAAGGTTGACCTAGCAGTCCTAATTGCTTTTAACAGGGCAGATCATCAGAAGTGATCATTGTAAGCCTTAACCGGCCAACTTTATACTGCAGTACCAAAGTTTTGTGGGTACCATCCCCACCCCAGTTTTACTTTCTATTTGGAAGGTTTCTGGGTTACCAATCTTTGTGTTATGTGTTATGAATGATTACATTTTCATGTTTACAGTAGATTAGATAAATGAATGGCTAAAGAATATAAAAGTGCAGAAATGTTTTAAAGTTTTAAGTGTTATTGATTCACCCCTCCCCTCTCAGTAACTCTGTTAGTCCTGAATATTTCCAACAGTGAATCTCCTCCATAGAATGTTTTCAGCTTCTCCCACATATCATAAGCAGCTTCAAGATCTTGCACATTGATAAATTCTGCATCTAATAAGGTACTTTCTATTGCTTCCATCGTTGTAGTGCACTCTTGTTTTGTCCTCAACTGATAAGAAGATAGGGTTCCATGGGGTCGAACATATCTTCTACTCACATGATCCATGTTATGAATAACAGTCCAACAACACAACTCAGTAGGGGGGGTAAATTAGTTGTGAGACAGATTATTAAACATTCAAATTTATAAACCAAAATTTTAATCCAAATGATAACACAAAAAATGTAACACCATAATACAGTCCTTTTTGTGTTGAGGATACCGTGTTAAAAGTAAAACCCCAGTGGGAATTAGTACCCATAAATAATATAATGAGAGTAGAGTATCCCTATTAAAATATTTAGTCATGTTAGGAGATTATTAATGCATTACAGTACACGGTCCATGTTAAAGGATAGACCCTATTAGGAGTCAAGAGAAATGGTAGGCTCACTACTACGCACTGTGCCTAAAGAAGGTTAAATCCACCTTAAGGACATAGAGTCCGAAATATAGATGTATATAAATTATACAATCTAATGAGTTGTCTTATAGCAAATGTGTTTTCTTGGTTAGTTCCAATGAAGTATCACAATGACAATTTTTTCTTTACATTGAACAAACAAAAGTTCATAGCTTTGACAAATACATTTCTACTTCAAAAAAATTTCAATAAGAAAATATCTCTCCGATATACCCTATTACAATAATCAATTAGGTTGGCCAATTAGGCTTCCCCAATATACAAATTATTACATAACCCCTTGCTAAGATACACATGGAACCTATAACAAGTATACATCAATTACAATTCATCAAATAAAATCCAAGATCTGTAATCCATACTCACAATCCTTAATACACGCTCTATCTCTAAAGTCAGCCCCAAGTAGGTCTCCTCCTGAACACATGCCACATATGACATCACCAATAATATTGCGACCTAAGAGTTATAAAAAACCATTCCTTAATATGTCTTCTTACATTCCTTTGTTTACATAACCTGAATCCATGTCGCATGCATGTTATCCTCAAAACTCAAAGACTAACTCTATCACACTTCTCTATCTTAGAATAGTGTCCAATATTCTATAGAGCCATTGTATCTTTCTCTATCTTCCATATCTAGCCAAGTGACCTTACACATAAGATAAAAATAGAACCCTGTATGCATCCCTATATTTACATGTTTTAATCAACCATACAATACCTGTACACTTCTTTCAGTTATTTAAGCAATAGTAACAACCAGACTGTTCAGTCTCATAGAAATATATGTTGACATCAGTGAAAAACATGAATGCCAAAAATAAAAATAGAACCAATTCCAACAATCTCCCCCTTTTGCATTGATGGAAACTAATGAGAAAATCCATCAACCCAAAAGTACTCCTTAATACAATCTTCTCAATATCCTCAACACAAATCTCCCTAAATAGTAGTGATTTTCACCATTGACTCTCTCCCCCTTTGACATCAATGGAAAAGGGTGCGATTAACCAATGTATGTTAATCATAACTTTGTAATGTGTAGCTTTTTCAAATCTTCATGCCTGTAATAACCAGGTGCAAAATCACCTAAATGAAACTATTCAGTACCTGTGATCACTCCCCCTCAGGAGTAGATCTAAGCATCAAGTCTAGAAAATGATATAGCTTTGATAGCTACTAGAATTATGCATTCCTATATCAATTAACTCACACAAAGGGGGTCTCTCACCCCAAGCATGCTCCTGAGATACTCAAAATCATCTTTTGGCAAAGGTTTAGTAAATATGTCATCCATCTGTTCCTCAGTATTTATGTAATCAAATCTGATAGGCTTCTCTGCTAGTTTGTCCCTCAAGAAATGACACTTTATTGATATATGCATATTTTTAGATTGAATTACTAGATTGTTCATCATATTGACTCTGCTAGTGTTATCACAATGGATAACCACTAGTTCTTCAAAAGTTATTCTAGTGTCCTTCATCATCTACTTCATCCAAACAATCTGAGTGTAGTTAATAGCAAGAGCAACATATTATGATTCATTAGTTGACTAAGCTATATAGTCCTTTTTTACTTAGCCATGAGACAAGCCTTTTTCCAAGGAAAATGTTCCTTCACTTGTACTCTTTCTGTCATCCATACTACCTTCCCAATAAGCGTCAGTATATGCATGTAAAGCAAAATCATCAGATTTTTCATACCACGATCCATACTCTATTGTTCCGTTCAAGTATCTGAAAATTCTTTTCACAGCAGCAAGGTGTGTTTATTTAGGATCAACTTGATATCTTGCCATAATTTTGACTGTATTTGCAATGTCTGGTCTGGTGGGAGTTAGATATTGTAGGCCTCCAATCATTGATCTGTACTTTCTCTGAAAAATGTTGTGACTCTCATCGGTGTTAGTAAGTTTATAACCAATCACCATGGGTGTCCCAACATGTTTCAAATCTTCCATTCTGAATTCTTTCAACATTTCATTAAGATACTTAGACTGAGAAATGAAAATTCCATTTTTATTCTGATTAATTTGTAAGCTAGGAAAAATTTTCATTTCACCTATCATGGACATTTCAAACTCATTTTCCATTTCCTTAGAAAACTTATTACTCATCTCATCATTGCCTGCAAAGATAATATCATCTAAAACCACTTCAACTATCAAAATTCCATTTTTAATGGTTCTCAAATATAACTTATTGTCAACATTACATTTTCTAAAACCAAGATTAGGTAGATACTTATCCAATCTTGCATACCATGCTCTGGGTGCATGTTTCAATCCATATAATCCTTTCTTCAATTTACAAACCATGTCTTTATTCTCCATCAGAGGAAATCCATCAGGTTGGTCAATGTATACCTCTTCCTCCAGGTCTCCAGTCAAAAATGCAGACTTCACATCCATCTGATATACTTTAAATTCTTTGAATGTACCATAAGAAACAAATAATCTTACTGCTTCCTACCTAGAAAAAGGAGCAAATGTCTCTTCAAATTCTATGCCTTCTTGTTGCAAGTAGCCTTTACAAACCAATCTTTCTTTATTTCTTACCAATGTTCCTTCCTCATCCATCTCGTTTATGAAAACCCACTTAGTTCCTATAACATAATTTTTCTTAGTTCTAGGAACCAATTGCCATGTGTTATTCTTCTTTATCTAATCCAATTCTTCCTGCATAACTTTAGTCCAAGATTCATCTCTAAGATAGGCAAGTAACATCATTAAGATGTGTGAGGAGCCAACCCAAGCAATGGAAGATGGTGGTTACCAGTGCATAAACTCTTTTAATCACGGGTGCCAACTAATTAGGCTTTAGATTAGGTTCACATCCACAATCTTAATTAATAACCATGAACTTGATCCGTATTGGTGAATGGGTTAAAATAGTCTTGTGAACTCTTAGATAAATAGTTAGATAAATACAATATAAGGTCATGATATTTATTCTCACACTTAAAATATTTTTATTCAAATTATCAATTGATTTAAAGACTTATTCTTTTTATTCCTTTAATAAATAGACTTTTAGATTCTGATATTAGTTTGTCACCCTCAAACATTCACACAAATACAACAATAATGTTAGAATAAGGAGAATTAAAAACAAGATTTGATCTATAATAGATTTATTCAAAACTATTCCACTCAGACCATTTGAAAACAAAATTTAATCTTGTCAATATGCAAGGAGAAAATTATTTATTTACTCTTAGACTTTAATAAGTGTTGTCCAATCAGAACATTGCTATTCTAACAGGGGTTATAACAGATACAATAATATACCACAGTAATTTCTCGTGATTGTTGGCAAACCCCCTTAACAGCATTATCAGAATTTACACAAGTATCCTGACACCCACTCGAAAGAGGATCGCAATTGCCTCCATAACGACCGCTAAAAGATCCGCATAACCCGGCATAGTAGTCATATACCATGGACTCTGCGTAATTGCCAACAAATTGGAAATTAGTAAATTATGTATATCTGAATATATTTAGCAAATAAATATTGATTAAACCATTTACCAGACGCAAAACCAGAAGAGGCCACGAGCAATAACAAGAGCACGTATACGAATCCCTTCGCCATTTGTTATCTATTCTGTGAGAAAAAGCCACTTATCATGCCCCTATTTATAGTTGAAGCGGGCAAATTATTCATTTATTTATCGTTAAAGAAGGCAATTTGTTTTTTTATGGAATCTGTTGTTTGATGAGTTTCTATCTAAACTCCAAAATAGTAGCCTTCTATCGCTCGTTAGTAGCGATGTAAAACTTACCATGAGAATATCAATAGATGGTCTTTTTACACAGCTGTGACGGTACCTGCAGAGCTTCAAATAATGCCCAATTTGTAGTTTGCAGTGCATTCCAAATTAAGTATCTTAGAGTTTGCACTTGCAGCTGGAGGGATTTGATGGGAGAATACATATGTTAGAAAAACTATTTATTTTTCATATAAGTCCGATAAAGAAAGAGTAATATAAGTTTATGGGGAAGTCAGTAGCGATGTAAAACTTACCTTGACAATATCAATTAATGCCTTTGTGACAATATGAATTAACCTACAATGCTTCAGATATTCCAATAATAACTTACAATGACAATATCAATTAATGCGGTACCTGTAAAGCTTCAGATAATGCACTCCAAATTAAGTACCTTGGAGTTTACACTTGCAGCTGGAGAGATTTCATGGGAGAATACATATTTTAGAAAAACTATTTATTTTTCATATAAGTCTCATAAAGAAATAGTAATATAAGTTTATGCTGAAGTTAATAATTATCTGATAGTCTTTTTATTGGGGAACCATCCTGTTGTGACCTTTCACACATCGCTTCATTGCAAACGGGGACACCCCTCTTTTTGTTGTTGGCCTTTTCTTTTTGGCTTTCGTTCTTGGTAGTTTTTGGCTCAGTCCCCTAAGGTTCCCCGTGCTTTGATGTGAGAATTGGTAAAATTTGGTCAAGTCTAGAAAAGTGTTGTCCACCTGGCTCCTAGAATGGAAACTATGTGTTTGTTTGTGAATTAGGTCAAGTGTGAATGAAAATTGATCTTTCAAAAAAGAATGTCAGTGAAATTTTGAATGTCTTGACATACTTACTATTTTTGGAAATTTCTATTTTTAGTATTTCTATTTTTAGTAAGTTTCACTACGTCCTGGAATGGCCTTATTCTGAGTTTAGAAGTACTTACTATTTTTAGTAGTGTCTATTTTTAGTAAGTCTATTTTTAGTAAATTTCTTTGCCTCCCAGATTGGCCTTATTTTGACTTTGGAACAACTTACTATTTTTAGAAAGTCTATTTTTGGCAGGTCTATTTTGGGAACAAGTGAGCTATGATTGATAAAGAGACAAAAGGGTATCCAATAATATATCCAGAAGAATAAACAAGCGAGGTCGTCAATAAAAAAATGGTTGTCTAGAAACACCCTTGAAATATCCAAAAGTGTAAAGACATGAAAAACATCACAAATTCTAAAATTTAAAAAAAAAAAAAAAAAATTTGAAATTTTGGAAAATTCTGAAATTTTAGAATGAAGGAAAATCCACGACTTGAAGAAAAATCCATGACTTGAAGAAAAATGCTTGACTTCAAGAAAAATTCACGACTTTAAGAAAAATCCACGACTTGAGAAAAAATCCATGACTTGAAAAATCCACAACCTCTCCAAAATCCACGACTTCAAAAATCCACAACCTCTCCAAGAATGGTGGAACGCAAGTCAACTCGGTGAAAGGAGAATTTGCAAACAAAAGAAAATCCTCCAACATGTGAAAATTTTAGAATGTTTTAAAATTTCAAAATCTTGGAATTCTTCGAAAATTCCGAAATCGTGGAAAATTCCAAAATCTTGAAATCTTGGAAAAGTGGAAAATCTTGGAAAATTTTGAAATTTCAAAAAAGTGGAAAATTTTAGAAAAATGGCTAAGTGTTGGAAAATTTCTACCTCATGAAAGGAAAAATGGCTGTGTTGGAAAATTTCTCCTCCATGGAAGGAAAAATGGCTAAGTGTTGAAAACTTTCAAATATTCCAAAATTCTGAAATATTGGAATTCTTGAAAAAACTCCAAAATCTTGAAAAAATGGAGAACTTTGGAAAAATTAAAAATTCTTCAAAATCGGAAAATTCTGAAAAGTGACAAATTTCAGAATCTTGAAAATTTTAAAATTTGGAAAGTCATGGAAAATTTCAAAGAATCGGAAATTTGGAAAATTTTGAAAAAAATGGAAAAGTTTGTGAGGATTTTTAGAGAGAAAATATTGGAGATAGAAAATTTATTTCAAGAGGGATGAATTTGCAAAGATTTGGAAAAAATCGGAAAGAAGGCGAGAATTTCGGAGAAAGTTTCTAGAAAAAGGGCCTAAAAGTTTAAGAAGGAAGAAGTGCATTTACAGTGAGATGGAAAAGTCAGAGAGAAATTTGGATGAGAAGTAATTCCGAATCAAACTGAAAATGAGAAAGTTGGGAGAGAAAATGTAAGGCGTTTATATGTTGTAGTTTAAATTTCTTGCACGATTCTTATGTCGTTTACTTTGTTTTGCAGGAAGAAGAGTTCCAGTCTCGGATGTTTGAGGAAGACACTCATATTCAAGAATTCCAGTTCCGATGTTGAGGACATCCAATTTCCAGGTGATCCAGTTCGAGACACTCGAGGTTCAGAATTTAAAAGATCAAAATTCAATCTAGAAATCCAAGAGCATGGCCAAGGGAAGTTCTATGTGAAGAAAATCCTTAATGACATAATCATCATCGAAGGATTCCAATCCATAAATTTCCAAGCAAGTACATGGAAGGATGAAAATGTTCAAGTAGAGATAATTTCAGAATCAATCAAAGTTGGATTTGGATTACAAAATGATACAATGTTGACATGGCACCCAGTTGTCTCCATCAGCTAGTCGAAGATCTTCAAGTCAAAGTCAATGCATTTAAAGAAGGATATCAGGAATAATCCATTCAAGGAAAACAATGCGTTTAATGCTTAGTGGCCATTTATTGCACCTCACTCTCCTTTTGAGCATGCATGCATAATGGGTACTTATTGCCCACTATGATAGTGGATTCCTTTTGCATTAATGTAGATTCCTTCTTCCTTGACCTAACCCTAATTAGGGTTGAGGTGGCACGATCTGGGCCATCAATTATTGTTTGATTTTGGCTACTCATTATATTCAAGGACCTATATAAAGGCTGCACTTCTCATTTGTAAGCAGCGGAATTTTGAGATTGTTGCTAAAGAGCTTCTGAGACAATGAAGTTTTCATTGTTGGTTTCATGGTGAATTCTTGATGTGTTTTAGTGCTTGCTTGGTTTCATAATTCCCTCATTTAGTTTAGATTAGTTGGATAATGTTAGATGAAGTGTTGTGATTGCAATGATAAATATGATGGTGTTTTGATAAGTTCCTTCAGTTGATACTTTTGACATTTTACTGATTGTAAATTGTTGTGCAAAGTTAGCCTGAACCTCATTCATGCATATGCTTAACTTCTGTCATTCGTGTACATTGTTCTTCATGATGGTGCTTGTGGTGATATGAAAATCCTCTACATAAAATTTGAAGATTGCACAGGTTCTCGTGTAGTTGTAGTATAACTTGGTGAAGTGAAACCTGGTTATTGGGAATTTGTCCACTGAAGTATTGATTATTGCTATCACTGCCCTTAGGAGTAGATTAAAACTTCTAAACCCTACTTCCTTTTTCTTTCCGCGTATTTTGAAAATTCCAAAAAAGTGTTTCATTGCAAATCTTTCAAGACTAAAAACGTAAGGCCCCTTGTGATATTCAGCAAACCATATTTACCAATGAGCTTATCCATGGTCAAGACCTGACACGAAAGGAACCTTGGAGTGACCTATATGATCTTCTCACAATCTTAGCATATACATAACTTTGATCAAGTGAGGATAAGATACCTCGGTGTTTTGTTCTATTGTTTGGTGGCTCATAAAACGCACATCAACACATCTTGACTAGAAATGTCCCACTCCGAGAAAGTTGGGATTGCCGGGGAATTCACCATGGCTTCGAAAGTAAATTGTAAATTGAGTCAGCCTTAACCTCATTTGCACTTGGAACATTTCACTCCACCATTTCTGGCTGCTTTTGCGGCTATTCTATCACAACATAAAAATACTTTGTGGTAAGTAACTAAAGACCGTTTCAGAAAGAAATTTCTTACTTTAAGAATGAAATGCCTGGTTATAAGAATGTTGGATACAGTGTAAAGATATGTAAATGTTAACTACTCAAGAAGATGAGAAAATGAGGAAACTATGGTTTAGTCTAAAAATTCTGTACTTTGTAGGTTAACAAGGAGTAGACAAGGAAGATCTAAGACGTAAATGTGTATGGAAACCTCCCTCTGAAGGATGCTTCAAACTTAACTTTGATGGGGCTTCCAGAGGAAACCCAATAAGGGCAGGGATAGGGTGTTGTATTCATGATTGGTCAGGTAAACTGACTGCACACACAACTTCCCTTTTAGGAATTGCTACTAATAATGTTGCAATGCTCTAATAGAAGGTTTATTGTTATGTAAAAGACTAAATGTAGATAATATTGAAAGAGAAGGTGACTCTTCCCTAATCATTAATGTCATTAGAAGATGAAATACTCAAAGTTGGAGACTAAATGGGTTAGTGAATAGAGGGTTGAATTTATTATCATTATTTAATCATTACATGGTTAATCATATTTATAGGGAAGGTAATCAGATTGCCAATTCCCTAGCAAATAAAGGTGTAGAAGGCAGGACTTAAAAAGTTATTAATATATAATAAAATCGATAGGAATATGGAGGCATAATTTATGGCTCCTTAGTAGGTTTACATATGAGTGGAAATGGATTGATTTTGATAGACAAGTTAGAGGTCTTTTAATATACTTAAAACATAACACTACTAATTATGTTTATAGAAAAAGTAACCAGGGTGCTATTAACTTAGCTAATCAAGGAAGTATAAAAGATAAAATAGATATAGGATTTAAGACAAAGTCTATATATGTTTAGGGTATTAGTTTATAAACATATTACAAATAAAAATATCAAGAATAAAAGATGTCTTAAGGAATTTGAAATGTCAAGGGAATAGAACCTTAAACGATCCAAATTCTATGATCGTTCCAACTAGAAACTCATGGGACTATATTGCTCACATACTTATAAATAGAAGGGTAGTTTTAAATGGTGAAAGACAATTTAATCAAAGGTTCAATTGTGAAACTATGGCTACTGCAATTAAGTTTAGATGCTTGAAATCTCATGTAGCTTTTGATGGTAAAATTACAATGAAAAGAATCAAGAAAATGATGTTGGAGACTTATGACATTATTGTAAGGGTTGTTTTCATTATTGTAGGAAGTGAATTCATTGAAAATGACAATAGCCATCGAGTGAACTCTGATAACCCAGCTATGTTTATAGCTTTGGCCTCACAAGTTGATCCTGACTTATAGGTTATAGGAAGATTATGCAGGAAAATATTCAAAAGGAAATATCTTATAGATTTGAATAAAGTGATTTCAAGCATCAGAGAAGATTTAACTATCCCAAAACCGAGATACTACCAGCATTTTATGAAAAATAAAAGGAATATTCCTGCCTTTCATGTTAGTATGGTTGAATATCGAGATATATAAATTTAAGAAATGCTAGCAATCAGAAGAAATCTTGATTTCTTATTTATTTTTATGCATATTAGGAACACCTTTTAACCAAACTGGTTTGACAAATTTGTCTGAGAAGATGAAGTAGGACTCACTATTCATTGTGATGAAATGTATGAAGAAGAATGATTATGATGGAATATGAGTTCTAATTAAATTTTATTGATAATGTTTTTTTCTCTTGTAACTACAATAAAATCAATATATATATATATGAAAACACAGTTATAATTGGATATATGTTTTTCATTTGATATGGCTACTAAAAATAGATTTAATAGTAATAATTTAGCCATCGGGATCTGAAGGAAATATTTACTATTAAAGTCTCTATCATTAAGAGAGGAATTATGGCAACAAAATCCCGAAGAGATTCATGTGGTAAAATCATGATGACACGCCACTACTATCCATCATATTTAATACTCAAATCGAAGAGCGCCTTAGTCAATACATTCAAGAAAATATGTACACAATATGTAATTAATAAGGTTAAAAAGAGCGGTATAATCAAGAAAATGAAGAATTAATAAGAATATAATGTCTTCTGAAGTCACACCTGGTGTATTTAAGAAAGGAAGAAAAGTCATTTTCAAATTATCTCACTCTTTTCTTGTAAGGGAGGAAGTAGTTATGTATCATAGAGTTGTGCATTGAAGATTTATTTTTTTATTTTTTAGTTTAGACTAATATGGGTGATTTCCAATTACAGAAAATGTATACCAATGTCAGAAGTTTCCATATTAACAATAAAAGGGATTTGACATTTCCAGGGAAGATAACACTAGAGAGATGGAGCATAATTTTAAAGCCTATGGACGACATGACTAGAAGGGCGGTTGAATTAGCATTAGGTGATGCATAATTTTACTATTACTTTTCTCTACGAACCAATGGTGATATTGTAGGAATTTTCATATCATGCTTACTCTGGGCAGGATATAGTAAGATTGAGAGTATAGGACTATGTAGAAATATCTTCATAGATAGAATTCTAGGAGGCTTGGAAGAAGTGGTAAATAGTATTAATTTCAAAAAAATGGTACCATACCCTGAAGATTAGATAAGAGCTGCAATAGGTAGTATTGAGCATGATAACAAATTACCTCGTAGGCCATGTCTGATGTTTAGAGATTCTGATGTCTTTAAAAACCATTGGGAGGAGATAAAAAAAAACCTCCATTTTCTGCTGATTTGGACTCATGTTAAGGTATCCTCTGACCCAAACTGGTTAACCTAGTACTTTGTAGGGAGGTTTTTCACTGTCCCTCCACCTCCCAATAAGATAAGTCTAGAACATTTACAGACTGAACCACCAATGTTTATCAAAAAAGGATGGTTAAGAAAGAGTCTAGGTAAAAAAGACGGTAAGAGGGAAGACGAGGATTCAGGTAAGGAAATTCTGATTCTTAAAAAAGTGAAGTAGTAATTTAGCAGCTCATAAGTCTACCATAATATAAATGGTCATTTTGCAGAATGAATAACAAGTCATACAGTTCAATACCGATTACAATATTGTTATGATATTTTGGCTAGTTTAAATATCGTTTTAGGTAGTTAGTAGGGGTTTATGGAGAATATGTTAAAACAGAAACAATGTTTTGTTTTGAATATTATGAAAAATAAATGTCAAAGGATAAATACAATAGAATGATTATATATTATGTTAATAGATATTTGATAACGAGTCTCTACAACAACAACTTTTGATCCTTTCTATCAGTATTTTTTGACAAACGGGAATGCTATGAAAGAAAATTTACTACTTAATGTCGTTTGTACTGATGAATTTTTAAGGAGATGATATCTTTTGTTGGTCTCTTTTCTTGAACTCAACACATAATATATATGTAATGGTTTCAGGGGAGGAATCTACCAAATTTCATAATTATCTATGTTTCTCTACAGACGTCTATGGTTAATAATGTTCCAGTACTCTACTTAACAATTTTCTAATCTGATTCACTTCTTATTTTCAATTATAGGAGGAAATGGAAATATTTTAAGAAACATTTTTTCTGGGATAGAATGGGAACTGGTTTAGGATAGAGATGGATATATAAACATTGATGACATGTAACTGATTGAATGTTTGAAGATGATAAGTTAATCGCCAAAATGTAGAAAGATAATGCAAGACATTAAATCAGTTAATGGATTGTATTGTCATTGATGTCAACTTGATATAATCTAATTGGTTATAATCAAAGTGTCAAAGACTTCAGAGAATCAGAGAGAAAAAGAGTATACTTTCAGTAATGTATAAAAGATAAGAATTCACTATGTGAATGCAAACATCGACAGCTAGTGGAACCCAATGGACAGATATCACAAAAATTTACGTCACAGTAATGCCCGAGAAAAGAAACTGCTGAGCATTATCGAAGAGAAGAATCACCAGCATTATCGATGACCAGAATTATAGTGTTAACAAATGAGTAGAACTTTGCAGTAAATCCCAAAGGACAGACAACCCCGATGAAGAATTTTGAGGAGAACTGGAGTGTTGACTGAAGCTATCAAAGAGTTAAAACACTGAAGTTGATTGGTGTTTAGAAATGACAAAATATCTATCTGGCAAAGATAAATATAGAATTAACTGGTTGTTATCATTGTTTTTATCGACAAGATAAAGAAAGAGATAAGTAAAGGATTTAAATATATTTTATCTAGATGGAAAGAAGATGTCTACGAGATAAAACATGAGTTATGCTTTAAATCAGGATTGCTAAGATTGCAGATCACATCAAGACCAAGAAAATCAAGAACCTAGAAATGGTGATATCATGCCTATAAAGAGACAACTTAATTCATTATGAATTAAGGGGAGTGAATGAAAAACAGGATGCTGAAGAGAAACTGTTGAAGAAAAAATTCATACAGTCCTGATCAATCAAGCTGAGGAAAGAGCTAAATATTTCTATGGACACCGAGAAAAAGAGCATAGCATCACTGAGCAGAAACAAAAGTGGAGCAAAGGTATTGAAAAGATATATTGATGAAAATGGTTTAATGAGCTTACAATAGATCTGAAAATCTGAAAGTATAAGTTGTATATGTGAACAGATCGTACTGTTTCAGTTTAACCATTGATTCAAAAAGTCTCTTAACCAAGCAGGATTTAAAAATCCTTTATATATTGAGATACATCCGAGGAGTAGGGTATGTGTAGGATCATGGTATGCCAAAAAGTGGCGATGTGAAATAGAAGTCCTGATTGGTAGACTGATTGAAAAATATCTATAACTTTCAAATGGTATAACATTTTTTAAACTTGAAACATGTGTCACATTCTATGCTTCACCTACTATAATAAAAAAAGAAAAAAAAAATCAATTTGATTAAGTTTAGACTAAGTTAGGGTGGTCAGACAGGAGTTTTTATATTCTGGAAAAGTTGTAGAAGAAAAATCATAATTAATTATTTATTTGGGAAAAAATTACAAAAAAATATGTTTCACATCCGACCATGATTCTACTACTTATATCTAGAATCTAGTAAAAAAGTATTATCATTTGATTGTGTTTAAGCTGGTCAGACATACACCTACTTCTTATCTTTTTATTTCTGATTGATAGACTGATTGAAAAATAGCTATAGCTTTCAAACAGTATAACATTTTTGAAATCCTAAACATCAGACACATTCTATTATTTTCCTACTACAATATATATATATATATATATA
>MU223091.1:1063963-1074580 GCA_018584345.1 Thuja plicata | reverse complement strand
CTTGGCGCTGGTTTCGGCTTTGACTGTGGTATATGCTTCTTCTTCCGCCGGGTGATTAGAGGTGGTCCTGCATCGGCGATTGCTGCTGCCTTCGCAGGATCAACCTCGGCTGCTCTGGCCATTAGTATTGCCAGCGATGGTGAGGAAGTGGGGCGAATTGGTCCAGTCATGAGAGGGAGAGTTGCCAGCTTTGTCAATAATTTCTCCCTTATTTGCCGGGAGGTTGCCATGGTTTGCTGAAGCTCTTCTTGTGTGGGAGTCTGCGACACGGAGGGAGTGCAGGCAATCCCCTTTCCTCTGTCTGCACCTAGCGCAGAAGTCTCGGCCGCTGAAGATGTCCCAGCCCCCGGAGCTGATCTTAATACTGGTGGTGAAGTTGCTCTTTGCGGTGGTCGGGGACCAAGACGTGCACTCCTGGGGCACACCCGCTTGAATTATGTGTGACTTCGCTCGACAACTGCTCGAGTGAAGTCCCCGATCTTGTAATCCTCTTGGGCGCCCCAGTTCACTGCAGACAGTTCCAACTTGTCGATCCCCTTTTCTTTGTACTCGGGATCTGTAGTAGGGGTGGTGTCAGAGAAGCCCTCCAGGAACCTCCGGAGTCTTAGCGTCTGCATCATTCCAGCCGTCATCCTATCATAATGCCGGCTGCGCACATCCATATCATCCTGGCAATCTTCCCAAAATTCTTTTATTTGTGCTTGGTGGGGCTCTGAAGCCCGGGGTAGTGCTACTGCAAGTCGGCCCTGCGGATCAAAGTTTTTCCGCGCCAGATAAAATTCCTGCAAGTTATAACTTTTAAGCTCATTGTCAGCCTCCTTCGCGGCGGCCAGACTACAGGTATAGTCCTCACAAGAGATTGGGAACGAAATAGTAGTGACCTTCTTGAGGCCCAGGAAGGCGTGCAGTTCCATCATTTGTCTGCAATACTCCAGCAGCATGATCTTGTTCCCGCAATGTCTGGGAAACAAGTAGGGTTTCCCGGAGAAGCCGGCGACCCTAATGTAGGTATGCTGCTGGAATTGAATGTAGTAGTGTCCATAACTACTCACTAATTTCATCGCCTCTGTAGAGAGGTGGTATCCGACATCCCGGGTGGGTGTCAACAGATGGTAGTAAACGAAGCAATCGTTTACCCGACAGTATTTGGGGAAGCTGGCCTCCCATTGAACCTGTGGGAAATGGTCCCACGGTGCTTTTTTTCCTTGGCCAAATCCGAGGACGCCATCTGTGAGCAGGCCATTGGAGCGAGGCCTCTGATGGGCTAGGGCCCAGAAAATATAAGAAGTCATGTAGAACTTCTTCTCCTTGTTCAGTTGCCGGAACTGGGAGTCGACATGGTTGGAAATAATGGTATCCCAGTCGAAGAATTATCCCCTGGTGGACATGGCGAATAGGAAGTAGTACATCCATGGTGCGAACTCTTGGGCCGAAGGCTGCTCAAACACCCGTGCTAGTGCAATCATTCCCATCTGAATGCTCTCCTTGAATTCTGAGCGGGGAATGTCAATCTTCATTCTTTTGTAGTCCCTCCTCGGGACTTTGAGCCAGTTGGTGTTGATGTACAACCGAGAGGCCTCCTCCAGCCTGGTGAATTCTTTTAAGGCATCCGACCTTGTAACTACTGCGGCTTGATCAAATTGCGGGATGCCCAGGCCGATTTGGAAAGTGGCTGGGTCCAGTGACACCAGTGGGGTAGGGAACCCTGATGGTTCTGCTGGTACTAACATGACGGCCCGGACGGAGGAGTTATAGTGGGCCGCCAGAGTTAGCACCAACTCCGGAGACTGCACAGAGTATGGGAAGCAAGCTGCCCGAAGAACTCCGGAACCTCCTATGTTCGTGGCGAGTGAATCTCCAGCTTGATGTTGTATATGCATGATTTTCACTAGAGCCTGCATTTCAGCCCAAGTCCCGATGCTGGTGTCGGTCAACCACTTATTCTTGGACTCAATCTTTGAGCTCGCCATCTCCTCACCCTGCATGTATTTCATGGTGAGGGGGAGCTTTGCCAGGGCCTTCTCTATCTTAGACCTTGATGCTGCCCTGGTCTCGGTTGTGGATGGAAACTCTGGACTTCCGGGAGGTGATGATGCGGATGCTTCAGACATGATTGTTAAATGAAGTCCGGACCTACGAGACAATGCCACCGTCAGAACATATTTATTGAAATAAAAAGGAACTCTGGGATCCAGAGATCTTACCACCGTGCCGTTTGCTTCCCCTGAAAAGTTAGTTTTGCATAAGTATTTGAAAAGCAAAACAGACGGTACCTTTATCACGTCCCCGGGTCCGGGAAAACTTATCAAGCTTGGTGAAGACATTTGATGAAATGACGGAAGGGGATCCGGAACCCGGGGAAGTGACCGTTAGAAAAGAGGAATGTGGAAGCAAGTCCACATGGGCGCCACGTGCGACGACATTGAATGGATGGGATGGCACTGAAGGGTAAGCCACATGGCCAGAAGTTATTATGCGCATGGGAAATAAATGAGGTTCTGACATCCTTGATGGAGGAGAGAGAAAACCACCTATTTGAAACCAGCCACAAGCCAAGTTTCAAACAGGTGGTTTTCTGCCTCAAAGCAAGTTTGAAGCGAAAAACTAACAGCAGGGGTGACTCGACCAGCTCGCCCAGCCACCCGGAAGGATATATAGAGGAGCTGAAAGGTATATACATGGGACAGAAGGATATATACATGGGTTATTTATAGAAATATACACATATACATGAATATACACGCGGATGACTCCCGCAGACAAAAATAGATGAAGCAAAGATAGGAATATACAGCTATTGACAAGCAACGCCAGCTATCTACAGACTATTTTACAAAATATTCATGGGCTATCTACAAATTATTCACATATGCACAGATTAATTACAAAGTATTTACAGACTATTTACGAGATATTTACAAGATTATTACACCTGCACAGAAGGCGGACCACCTTCCGGCAGAGCCGACCCACCAACGGGTGGCAAAACCAGAGAAACAATCGAGAGACCAAACAGACGAAAAAATAAAATGGAAACAAGCCAACCAAAAACAGAACGAAACAAACGAAAAACAAGGATGAGCGAAACACGGAAAACCAAAAAAAAAGAACAGGAGCAAAGTGAAGAGGAAGGAAGGAAGAAACCAACCTGGAAACGCAGAAGGTGGAGGACAGGTAGATTACCAGAAGAGCTCTGCAACAGCTCTGAATTGTCGAGCCTATCAAGATCACCACCTCGGAGCACTAGCACACATCTGAGAACAGTAGGCGTTAACCTTGATTATTACAAATCCTTATGTAACTACTCTGCTAATTGCTTTGAAAATCGCTCAATTTCACTCTTAGTGCTCAAAAGATTTTAAACGTGGTAAGTGTGATAATGACAGGTAGGTCTATTTATACCCGTGGTAAAAAGAACAATCCTCCGCACTCCAGAACTTCCAAGTTAAGAAAAACATCCGGACTCCAGGCCCGGGGATTCCTTATGATGATGTTTCTAGGGACTAGGAACATCATCGCAAACAATCCCGGAGTCCAGAATCGAACTTCCCACCAAAAGGCAACCTCCGGGATCTGAGACCCCGGAGAAGAAACAAACCAAGGAAACGACACACTCCGGGGAAGAAATCCCCGGAGGAAGGAAGCAAAAAGAAAAAGAAAGACAAGGCAAAGCCGCCACCAAAGCANCCCCCCCCAAAAAAAAAAAAAAAAAACGGGGGGGACCCAACATTTTGCACACAAAATGTAGGGACGGGGATGCAGGGCATAACAAATGGCGATTATCTGGGACGAATTCCTTAGCGCATTCGAGGACCACAGAATCTCTGGTTATCACAGCTGGAGCGAAACGTCCTCCCGAAGCGTTTGACGGGTAGAGGGCAACATGTTCGAGAGAACCCAGCCACACGGGAGCCGGTCCGTAGCCTTTCATCAGTGGTGTCGTGTGTGCTTTGGAAGGAAATCAAGCCGATGACCTCAATGGAAGGAGAGGAACGACACTAATCACATCGAACCAGTCATCAATTTAATTGATTTCCTCCCGAAGACCGGAGTCCAACCTCGCTTTTCTTCATTTGTGTGGGGAAGGCGGTACTTCTTTCACCATTGAGCCTGAGCTTAGCCGTAATTCAAATGGCGGTACTTCTTTCACCTATCTACTTATTTTAGATATTCAGAGGATAAAACTCTGGACCCGGGAAGAATTCCTTTGGATTGTTAGACATAGGTCCATCAACTAGTGCAGCCAATCTACCTCCGGCGTGTCCGATTACTTGTCCCTTGCTTTATTATTGTTCACTGATTGCCAGACTCCCGGAGATGACACCCAATGGGGGTTGCTCAAAATATGCCATATCCTGCAAACAATCCCGGAGACCGGGCTGACTCCATTGTGATAAAGATAGATTCTAAAGTTTGTCATGCCGAAGGCATTGTTCCAGAGGCCGGAGTTATGCAAAACATTCCAATTCCTACAAGACGGAGCAAAACACCAGGACCCAAAAAGAAAACCAAAAGAAAAAACAAAGACAACAAAACGGCAACAGGGAGACTGCCCCAGAGGGCACTCACCCAAACTATTTACAAGAGGGTATTTACATATAGTACAACCTTGGACAAGCTTACCCCTACTCGAAGTAATGTTTGAGAAACTGTCCATTGACAGGCAACGAGACATGTTCTCCAGTTAAAGTGTTGAGGCGGTAAGTATTTTCCTCGCAGATTTCTGAGATCAAATATGGTCCGAGCCAGAGCCGCTGGAACTTGGTGTGCTTTCCTTTCTTCTCTCGGGCCTTGTCCCACAACAGGACCAGATCTGAGACCTGAAAGGCCTTGTATTGGGCTCTCTTGTCAAACCATCGTTTCACTACTGCTTGATGATGTGCAAAATGTTCAAGGGCCGCGTCTCGCTGTTCTTCCATCCGCACCAGGTTCAAGAGTCGAACCTCCACAATGTTGTCCCTGTTGTTAAATTCCTGCATAAACTGTAGAACCGGGATCTGTAAGTTGATCGGGAACACAGGATTTTGACCATAAACCAGGTGGAATGGGGATGTTCCCAGGGCTGCTTTAACACGAATACGATCCGCCCAAAGGGCGTATCTCAGTTTTTGATGCCAATCCCAAGGATTCTGTTCTAACAAATGCTTGATCACCTCAAGCAAGTTTTTGTTCGTTGATTCAGCAACACTGTTCCCCTGGGGGTAATAGTTGCTGGAGAACTTCAGTGTGATCTTCCGGTCGTAGGTCCATTCGAGTAACTGTGCGGAAGAAAATGCCGGACCATTGTCACATACTAAAGCAAAGGGCATTCCAAACCTAGTGACTATGTTCTCTTCCAAAAACTTAATGACTACGTCTGCCGTGTTGTTTTTACAAGGGATAGCTTCAGACCACCGAGTGCAGTAATCAGTAACAGTCAGGATATATCGGTGGTTGGCAGACGAGTTGGGGTTGATCTCCCCTATGAAATCAAATGCCCACTGGGCAAAAGGCCTAGCCTCGTAGACCGGTTGCAGAAGCATGGCTGGGTTACGCTCACGATGTGCCGCGGTTTGGCAAGTATGGCATTTTCTGACATGAGCGTAAACATATTTGAAGATACAGGGCCAATAGTATCCGGCCTGGAGGATCTGATGGGCGGTGGCATCGGCTGAGCCATGCCCGGTTCCAAACTGTCCGTGGAATTCATCAATTATCTTTACAGCTTGGTCCCGGTCAATGCACCGGAGGTACACTCCCTCTTAGTTCCTACGGTAGAGCGCGGAATTTTTAATCATGAAATGGGCGCTTTTCATCCGCAGGGCACAGTGTTTGTGGGGAGGCAATCCCTCTGGGCATCTATTGTTTAGCAGTAAATACACCAGATCGGTATACCACGGATCCTGGGTAATGGACTCCACTGTGTATGTGTGACACTCTATGCGGGGAGTCTCTTCTGCTATCGTTTGACTTAGTCCTTGGCCTCGGACTATTTTCATGGGCTGCATCTCTAAATCGTATTCCTGGAGGATGGCCATCCATTTCCCCCGTCTCTTGCCCAATTCGCTCTGCATCAGCAGAGATTTAACAGCGTGGTCTGGGATAATAGCGTGCACTTTTCTCTGGAGAATATAATGCCGGAACTTTTTCACGGCGCGAACGAGAGAAAAGGCCTGTTTCTCTAGTGGCGAATATCGGACTTCGGCGTTCTTGAAGGGGGAGCTCATGAAAGCAATTGGTCGTTCTTCCCCTTCGACCTTTTGGGTCAATACGGCCGCGGCGGAATGCGGCGAAGCAAACGAGTAGATGTAAAACGGAAGGGAGTAGTCTGGACTAGCCAGGACAGGTGCCTCCGTTATAGTCTATTTTATCTGGGCAAACGCCCATTTCGCTTCCGGACCCCACTCAATTTTGGTATCCTTTTTCATCATTTCGTTGAGTGGCTTCACTATTTCTGTGAATCCTGTGATGAATCGACGTACAAAGTTGATTTTTCCAAAAAAAGATCGCATCTCTTTTTTTCTACCGGGCATCTGTAAGTTCAGCAATGCTTCGACTCTATCAGGATCGATGGATATACCCTTCTCAGAAATGATATGCCCTAGCAGTTTTCCTTCGGTAACCCCGAATATGCATTTCTTGGGGTTGAGGGATATTCCGAACCAGGGACATCTCTCGCATATCTGAGCGAGGTGGGCGGCATGGTCACGCCTGTCCCGGGAGAACACAGTCAAATCATCCATGTAGATGATTATGCATCGATTCACAAGGCCCTCGAACGCGATGTCCATGGCCTTTTGAAATGTAGCCCCGATGTTAATTAAGCCAAAGGGCATTCTCCTGTATGCAAACGTTCCCCACTTGGTGGTAAACGCTGTTTTCTCTCTGTCCTCATACTTGACCATGACTTGGTTATAGCCAGAATATCCATCTAGGAAAGACATCATCTGGGACCCGTTCACTATCTGTAACACCTCATCCAACGAAGGGAGAGGGTGATTGTCCTTTTTAGATGCCTTGTTTAAATTTTGGAAATCCACGCAAAGGCAGATTTCACCACTTTTCTTCCAGACTGGGACCAGGTTGGCAACCCATGTAGTGTGTCAGATTGGAAAGATGATCCGAGCTGATAGCAGTTTTTCTACCTCCTGACGGATCAGAGGTTCTATCAGTGGGTTAACCGGTCTTTGTTTCTGTCGAAAGGGCTTAGCATCGGGCTTCAGGGGGATGGTGTGAGTCATGATGGAAGTGTCATACGTCTTTAAATCTTTGTACCCCCAAGCAATCACGTCAATGTATTCTCGAAGAACCGCGAGAATCTTCTCCCTTTCCTCAGGAGAGCAGGAGGTGCCTATGTGGATGATTTTTTTTTCACTGGGCTGGCCGATGTTAACCTTTTCAAATTTTCCTCCCTCAGGGGAGGAGGATACCTTTTCACGGGCCCGAGGGTCCGAATCGAAGATTCGTTCAAGCGCGACCATCCCCTTGGGGATAATGTTGGTGGGCAAGTCCATGATCCCATCGTCTTCACCGCCCTGTCCAATGTCATCATGGTCTCGTTCTTCCACAATCTGATCCTCAAAGACACCAACGTTGGCCATGAAGGCCAGGATATGTTGGTCGTGCTTGAAAACCAAAAAGTGGGTGACATTATCTGGTATGGAGGGGGTGGGGACCATTTCAACTGAAAATTTCCGGAGTCGCGAGCCGGCCATCGGCTCAAGTGTACTGGCGGAGACGACTAGGGCATCCAGAACATAATTCAGTTTTCAGGGAATAAGGTCAATACCAAAGGCATCAAAATCCTCAATGAGGCTCCAAGCCCGGTTGCGGTAAGCGGCCAGTCTTTTATCATGACACGTATATTGGCTCCGGACCTGTTTAACAATCAACTCTGAATCACCCAGAGCCCGGAGGCGGGTGATACCTTTCCTTAGTGCAAATAGGAGCCCAAGGACCAAAGCCTCGTACTCCGTGATGTTGTTCGTATAGTTAAACTGCAACCTGTAGGAAGCGAGGAAGGATTTCCCTCGTGGGTTGATTAGTTCTACCCTGGCCCCACAGCCTTGTTTAGATCGGGACCCATCAAATTTAAGGGTCCATAAGTCATTGTTTGTAATTGAGGGCTGGGAAAGGGGGGGGTTTCTTTGGATTGTTGCTAGGGGATCTGGGAATGTTTTCCCGGACTACCGGCATGGAAGTGGAATTTATCCCCGGAGGCGCTTCAGTTTGCAGTTCCTGGGGGAATGACACCAAAGGAGTGCATCCCGTAGAGGTACTAGGTTCTGGGGAATCAGTTGCATGTTTATTCCGGAGGATATCCAGTTGCCGGTTAACGATGGATAAGAAAGGCTCACACTCGTATTCTTAATGTTTTTGGTAATGCACCCAGCACCAAGTACTAGATAGGAGTGTGGCAAGGGTCGCTGCGGGACCCTGGGAGTTAACTTCATCTCTTCCCCTTTCTTCGAGGTCCTGTGCTCTTTGTAGAACTATGGGATCTTCCCCAGGGATGAAATCGAACGTTAAAATTTCAAGAGGGCGGTACAACCCCAGAGAAACCTCAGAAAAAAGGACCTCATTGACCTTCCCGACTTCAGTAAGGGCCTGCTTCATCCGGGGCTCACTTTCAACCTGGATCTGATTAGATTCTCCTTCCCAGGGAAGCCATAGGTGGGTGAAGTCGGTCGAAAAGTATCCATTCAAGGACTTAGACCAGTTACGACTAAGCAACATCCCATAAGTCTCTGGGATGTCCACCACTTGAATGTCAATAATGCTGGCTATCCTGGGGTCCTGGATAAGGTGTATCCGGATGTTCTTTAGTTCCCCCACCATTTTTACGGTAGTTTTATCCAATTGGATCACTGCGCCATTAGACGGGGTGGGGTGGAGTCTGAGCTTCTGACAGATAGATAAGGGCATGATATTACCCGAAGCTCCAGAATCCACTAGGCAGTTGTATATATTCTTGCCGTATAGGTTCAGTCCTAGCAAGAAGGGAGGATCCTCATTATTTTCCCAGAAGACGGCCGCGTTAGCATCTTCAAAGGAGACGGTCTTGGGTGGGCGGCTGACGGTTTTCAGGTTTCCTAAGAGCTTCAGAAGAGACTTCTTCTGCTCAGGACAATTTAACAAAACCTCCATCAAGGTCATGGAGGTGGTGGTTTGTTCCAACGCCTTTGTAATATCGAATCGTCCCCCCGGGAACTGGTGATTTTCCTCCGCGAGGTCTTTTGCTAGGTTCGAGCTAGGACCTTTTGGAGGGACGGGTCGATCGGTCGTATTACCCCGGGGAGGAGGGGTATCTTTAGCAGGGGGTATGGGCGTGTAGATTGGTCCTTTGCCCGCCTGGCTCCGGGTATTGTATGGAGGCCGCGGGTTGGTAAAAGCATTGGCCTCAAAAGGCGGAATGGATTCATCAAAGAATCTTGACAATTTGGATTCTTCTTCATCTTCCCCAGAGGTACCGAAGAAGATGGTATCACAAGTGAAAGCACTATGGGTTTGCTCTTGAACAGGGGGCTCCGGAGGAGCAGTATCATGAGATTGCTGCCTGTCCAGCTGGGAAATCATTATGACCTTCTCCAAAGTAGCACAATTCACCTCGTTGTGCGAACCGGTATCATGCAGCCTACACCAGTTAGTCATGGGCTGGAAATCTGCAACTGGCATGAAATGGGATGGTCCAGCACCATTTTGGCTGTTGTTTTGGTTCGGAGGCGGACCTCCGGCGTTAGCGTTGTTGTTCCATTGCTGTTGGTTGGGCCTAGGCCTGTTATTAAAATTTCTTCCTCCGGCATTGTTGTTTCGCTGGCCGGAGAAGATATTTCCCCTCTGGGAATTTGAGTTCTGAGGCGCGTAAGATCCCGCCTTCAGCTGACCCATGTCCATGGTCAGGGTGGATAACATTCACCGGAGGGATTCAACCTCGGCGGTCAACTGAGTATTGGCGTCACAATGTGACGGCTGTGGTGGTTGTTGGTTTCCTGGGAAAGCAGTAGGATTGACCGGAGTCGAGGGCGGAAATCCTCCAGCCACGGACGACTGGAAGAAAGGCACTCCAGATGGTTGTGTCTGAGTTTTTTATATTTGCTGCGGTTGGTTCCATGGGAAAACTTCTGGACCCGGTGTTATTTGGGTCTGGGAGGGGTAAACATATCACGCTTTCTGGTCTATCACCGGCGGGGGAGGGTTTACTGCCATCGAAGGGGCACCCATTGCCAAATTGGGATTATAACCCCCAGCGAAAGCGGTCCCACCGGGGATCATGCTAAAAGGTGTGTTCTATCCAATCCCGCCCGGGGATTTGTTGAGACCACGAGATAACTCTAAGGCCAGGTTATAGACTTTTTCCAGAGTATCCCGGTCGCCCGGGGCGGTTGTTCTCCAGAGGAGAGTAGCAACAAAGGGGTCCATCGCGTTAAGGTATGTCTGTATGGTTACGTCGGGCGATGGGACAAAGGGGCCTGTGCACCTTTTCAGGGCACGCTGGAACCTATGGTTAAATACAGCGAGAGGTTCATTGGGTTCCTTTCTGATGGAGATGAACTGGCTATGGGACCAGGCTGGGTCCACGTGTACGCGAAAGGCGGCCAAGAAGGCGTCCTCCATATCCTGCCAAGTATTGATGGAGTT
>MU223091.1:935821-950455 GCA_018584345.1 Thuja plicata | reverse complement strand
TCATACCCGCGCTATTATGTGATCTGACTGGACCTGTGTTGTCTTGGACTGTGCCATTGTGCCTTGCTGTCACCTGCCATCCTCTTGACCTCATCACCTAAACATTGTCTGACATGTGCCCACCAAAATTATCCACCTGACCACTAGCTGGCCGCCACTAACCGCAACAATTCAAAAACCATATGAAAATAAGACGCTTTCCTTTCGGCATTTAACTACTACGGGTTGAGATATAAAAATATCAAAGTTCTTTACTACACGACCAAAGTGGCATATATGACCTAAGGTGTTTGACACTCAAAACACACAAGAAAAGACACAAATACCTAAGAAATGACTTTGACTCCATCAAGGTGACCAAAAGGGGACAATACACAGCCATAACACCCCTCTATAACTATCTTACATGAAAAATAGATGAAAAACACTTGGACATAAATGAGAAACCCCAAGTAGTATTACTGAGCGATATTACCAAGTGACATTACGAATATCACTGGGCCCCGTTTGTTTGGGGAATTGGAATTTGACTCAAAACCTTATTATCACAAAATCAGGTTTTGAAATCCCAGTTTTGCATCTTGGGGAATTGGAATTTGACTCAAAACCTTATTATATCAAAACCAGGATATGATTTCTAATTCCATCTATTAGTAGGAAGATGATGCCACTCATTTTGGTGTCTAAACCTGGTTTTACTTGACAAATCCAAAATTGCAATTTAGAGAAACAAACAGCGGATTTGCAAAAATGAGAAGTGTCACTCCCAAAACCGGGAAGTGTCACTCCCAATTCCGTGAAACAAATGGGGCCTGAGAAACATAGTGTAAACCAAGGAGTAGGGTAAACCGAGCACCAGTATTTTCCAAACATTAGTGCAAACTAAGCATTATATCTTAATGCCTTTTCACCATTCTTGGTGATTAGTACCATGAAGGCATCAAACGTGCTCTTCTAAAGTATGAGATAAATTATCAAATGTGTTGGAGCTTGCATCAAACGTGCTCTTCAAAAGTATGAGATGAACTATCAGGGAGTTCATATAAAAGATGCACATGATGGTTTTGAATGGTGCAAGAGACATTTCTCCCCTAATGAGATGAGAACATCATCAAGAGTGAGTCAAGAATAAAATAATTAGAAATGATTTATGAGGGCGACACATATGTTAAGAAAGCTAAGTTGTAGGGACTAAATGATCTAGTTTTCAAAATTAGATGTGTTGGTGGTACCTCTTTGGCCAAAAAATTGTCTTAGAAATGTATAGAATTAGACATCTTATTTTAGGATTAGACACCCTAAATGGTTTCTAATTGGATCATTCAATCTCATTTAATTATCTAATAGGGACGTAAACTTGGAAAGGAATTTGCAAAGTATATGCTTCAAACTCCATTGATTCTCATGGCTAAACCTATGAATTTGAAATGCATTAATCTTTAGAAAATCTATGCTAACTCAAATAAATGCTCTTACTCTAGGAAAAAAGTAATTACAGATAGGAACTGCTCTACTTTCCTATGCTCCAGGAACAATCTACTAGTTCTGTTACTAGCAGCCATAGGAAGAGCAGAGTTCCATTTTACTAATCTAAAACATGGAAATGCATTCTAATCTAAAAAGAGAGATCACTCACCAAGTGGGGTACCTTACATGAGTGAATAGAAATATAATCAAGATAAAAAAGTGAATTCAACTTGTGCATTCTATTCATTCATGGAAAATATACTGGATAAAATAAACTGTATTACAATTGTATCAACTTCTATTCAGAAAATAACTACTAACTCGAATAACTCCTAAGAGTTACAATAGAAATATTTTTAACTGGAAATCTACAACTACTCCCTAAATCTAAGATCACTCCATTAATGAGGATCATTATAGATTCATAATGCTTCATAACAAAAATATCAGCCGTAGATAATAATTATTTTCATAATATAGTACGTGGTGCCTCTAGATCCATGCGCTATCTTTAACAAGAAATTGAATTGACATGTTCTTCCCACGAAGATCTTGCAGTGACACCTTAACTTACTTCAACTTCTTTCTCGACCTCTTCAACATGATGGCATCTTTGCAGCAACGTCTGCCTTTTGATTTCTTTAGCATCATGTTGCCAATATTTAATTTACCATGATTGATCCCTACAAGATAATCAATGCACACACAACCTTCGTGAGATACATATTTTCATCATTAATATCAAGAAAGAAGTGTTCGATTCCAGTTAATACTCTTGCAAGGCACATGGCTATAGGAAGGAAACTACCCACAAACATAGCAGGGGAAATAGGATCATTCATAAGCATATAACTATTGCATCTTATCATTTTATCCATCAGTTCCAAGAAAATATACTATGTTCCCTTTTCATCCATTTTACTAATTATGTCCTTACATATACAAAATATACATATAAAACCATAAGTTTAAGTATCTATTTTGCAAGTAAACTACTGGAAAGAAAATAAAAATCATTTGAAAAGATGTCCTTTAAGGAGGATCAGCATTCCCCTGAACTTTCCTATTACTGGTCCCTAGGAATCATGAAATTATGTATCCTGGCTTAGAGCCATAGGCCACTGGCAGTCTTTTCCTGTCACTCATCAACAATATGGTTGAAATACCCATGATTTTCTTGAAGTCTTTCCCACCTCACCACTTCTTTAGCCATGTCATGTTCCTCTACACTTTCATTTATTGCTAACTGAGGTTGCAAGAGAACAGGCCGTCACAACCTTAAGGGAATCCAGTAATTGCCTAGTGTTCTGCCCAACATTAAATACCATGAAACTCAGTGGGTGGCAAGAGTTAGGTTCTACAGAGAACAAGATTTAGGAACTTTTAGATCATGTGACATCCTTACCCATTTATTCCTAGAAGCAGAGATTGCAGCCTCAATATTTCATGATGAGTGTTGTTCCCAGTTTGTATATGCTTGTCCTCTGACTAGATGGACCTTGCTAGCACCACATGGGCTCATAGTGACCGAGAGCCAGTCAAGAAAAGCTCATTTGAAATGTTGAACTTCAGGCCGCATAAGCAAAGGTGTATCAATTTCACTGTTTCTGTATGCTAAGGCCCAATGGTCCCTTCTTATCTCATTTTGCATCCAAGACATCACTCCTCTTAACTGAACATCTCCCAAATACAATTGTGAATTCCAGTCCTTGTCATCGGGTACAATAAGATTATATAAATACAATTCACAAAAAATATTTATAGCCACGGGAGATGAGTGAAATACATCATAGTACTCGTGAGGTGTGGAGATAGAAGGATTCAGTCCCTCTACAATCCTGGTTAATTTAAAATTAACAAAAATGTTCCTTGAGGAATAGTGCATGAACTGGAGATGGTGACCTGTATTCCATTACTTCAGGAATCAATTCAGTAATCTGCTTAACTAGTCTTTCTAACACTGCAATCTGATATGTTTTTTGATCTAATTGATGAGCTTTCTTATCAATGGTTCTTTTCATTTTTTCCCGTTCTAAATTCCATTGTCCACTTTCCCATACAAAATTCTGGTATAAGTTCAACCCTGTTGTTAATGGTGTACATAAGTCTGGAGCTGGCATGGGTCCCTGGTTAAGGATATCCATCTAGCCTACTGCAGGATTAGGGGTTTTTATTGCCTCACTTTGCATGTAAGTTTCGACTTTCCATACAACAAGAGTTTTTATCGCCCTATACTATTGAGAGGATTCAGCTGCTTTAGCTAGTGCATCTAACCCATCCTTGCTTATTTGTTCTAACACTATTTCACCAATATCCTCATTAATTGTAGGGAATTCATCATCAGGTAGGTTGTCTAAATTATTAATGTTATCTTGCCTAATGGAGCCATCGTAAAATTCCTCTGCCTCCTCAAAATTCCTATCAATTCTTATCACTATCTATGAGGATGTAATCAATATTAGGATCAACTATTATTTCAAAATTTGTATCATGGGAAATCGTGTCACTATCTATTCTTTTCTGAACCATTACCTTAGAAGAGGACTTCTCTATAGACTCAAATGACTCTATACTCACAAACTGAATAGGAGACTTGTCATCTTTTCTGATGTTGGTAGAAAGTCTTTCTCTCTTCCTAGCAGGGGTTTGGGAAGAACAAAGAGGATCTTTGTGTTTCCTCTTGCTAGCAGACACCTCCTCTGTAGTGGCTACAGGAGGTTCTTCTTGCGTCACTTCTTGAAAAGAGGGCAAGGCTTCATCAATAGTTTTACTAACATTATCACCATGTGGCCACTATTCAGGAATTAATTCCTCTAATCCTAGGGTTTTACCCTTGTCTTTTCCTAAAGCAGACCTAGTTGTCATGGAAGGTGCGATATCATTGGTCTCCTTAATTTTTCCTTTCTTTCTATTAGGAATAGGAGTACTACTATTGCAAGCTCTTTCCCTAGATGAGTTAGGTTTAGAGGAAGACACTTCAGGAATGTCCTTTATTCATTGAATTACCTTTCAAACCCATGTTGTTGTGTTAACCCTTTTTCCTATACACTAGCCTCTAGGGCCGACCACTCTAGCCACTACTTCACCTACTGCTAAGAATTCATCCCTAGTCCCAATCGATTTCTTATTTAACTCCCTTTCTACGAGTAAATTGATTAAACAATGATGGGAAACAAACTAAACTTTTCCAGATTGAACTAGAGAAGCTTGCTTTTTCACAGGAAGATCTTTGAGATCCTTGCTTATACCAAGGGTTTTTTCAGAAAGTTTCAACTGATAGTTTGTCGGTTGATCTCTGTTCTCTCTCTCTCTCTCTCTCTCTCTCTCTCTCTCTCTCTCTCTCTCTCTCTCTCTCTCTCTACACTTTAGAAATAATTAATGCGTTGCTAATTTGTTTCTAGTATTTTTAAGAAAGTTTCAATATATAATCTCTCTCTCTCTCTCTCTCTAAAACTAATTAATATTGAAATAAATTTAAAACTAATATCTAAATAGATATAGAGTATTTCAAATTACAATTTTGTCACAAAAATAGGATCAAATGGCGATGGGTGAATACCAGTGTGCTTGGTAGAAACGGGACCTGTGACATTGGTAGAAATAGAACCTGGATGAATGGAAGACTCAGAGAAATAGTTTTCCCTATCAAGGCAGGTAGCACCAAAGGGTACATAATACTCCTGATGATTTGGTGGTGGGTAAATATTTTATGCACATTTTCAGACAAAGGCCATTTGTCCAACAAGTCTTCAAACCAGAAGAGGGCCCAAATCTGGGCCTTTAGAGCTTCGGTTTTGCACATAAATATAGATCTGTACCTATCCAAAAAGGGTCAAAAACTATAGCAAAGATGAATCCCCTGCAGATCTTCTCTTGCAAGGCCGTGGTCCAACCTGCTAAACCTATATTTGTAAACCCTCGATTCCACATCAAAAAGGAAGGCAATCAGAGGAACAATCAAAACCTTAATCTGGAACCTGAAGGACCCTCAGTTCACAAGGATACATTCCTAAGGGCTTTATCCAAAGGTAAAAAGAAAGTGGGGACCCCTCCCCTCACGCCCCCCCCAGGGGATTTCCATGGATACATTTTCTATGAGCAATGAGAGACTTTGAGATGGCCTTCTATCATACACCAACCCTCCATTGTTACAGGCCCTCAAGGAAAAAATTTCAAAAATCTGTCTAGGCGGGAAAATCCCAAACTCTGGAGGAATTTAAAGGTAGCCAGGAAACCAAGGCCAAAACACAGTAAGGAGAAACAACCTACCTTTGATATTTGTAATGGAACCCCTCCGGGATCCATGAAAGAGGAGACAATACATCCATCCATGGAAAGGCACTCAAATCCAGCTATAGAAGAGCCTCACCAACTCAGAGCCCCCTTCAATCCAAAACTGGGCAGATCTAACCTAGTCTAGAGAAAGAAAAAGGGCCCTGATCCCTAGCATTGGCTAGCCGAGGATAAACCAGATGCATCTATTGTTCTTCTAGAACACATGCTATGCTAGTAGATTTCCATACTCCATCAATCGGTGCTAGTAGGTACATGTGCAAACCCTTTGTTGTCTTTTATGAAAATTAAGGATGGGCACTCAAATCTTGCGTGGGATTGCAGAATTTCTTTATGCTTGATTTAGATTCCAACTATTTTGTGGTCCTATTCGATTCCAAATCCTCCCGGGATGCGGCTCATAAGGAAAAAGGGTGGTTCTATTTGGGGTCAGGGCTCTACAAAATGGAGTGGACCCCTAACCTCTCCACTCAACCCAAGACATGCCACTTCCTACCCTTCTAGATCTCCCTCCCGTCACTCCCTCTTGAGTATAGGGATCTAGACATCATTGAAGCATTAGCCAACAGAGTGGGGATTTTTATCCGCCATGATCTCTTACCTTATGAACACACTCATAAGGAGGTCAGAGTATGCCTCCTTATTGATCAGATGAAGGATTTTCCATCGGCCATTACAATCAAATCAAAATGGGGTACTTGGTGACAAAAACTTGTAGTTGAAGAAGCTAATGTGGTCCTACAGAGACAAGAAGCACTAGGCCATTGTAACATCCAATGCCAAGAATCCAATCAGGGGGACATTGAAGTGTGCAAAGACCCTACTTCCAACCCCCAATTGTGCTCATTATTGATGAAGATCAAGCATTTCATTCCAGACAATTCTCAAGGGGCTAGGAAAGAGCATCCTACCGCGATTCCCTCCACCTCAGATGTGGGTCTCACTAGCTCAGAGTTTTTCCTCACCCTTTACAAAATTTTATGGCTGTATTTTACTCTATAGGGCTCAACAAAGACTTTTTGCCTAAGAGCTCCATCTGATTACCAACCTCCTCACCAGGGGTCCCTTGCTAAGCACTTTCTTTCTTGTGACCATACTAAATCCAGCAAACCCCTTCCCTTAACACGTCCATTAATGGTGCTTGAGTCTAAGGTCAAAGACATTATGGTTGACCTGGGTGACCTTCCCCAAACCCAATATTTTGGGCACCTTTATAGGATCTTCAAAGAGCAGTTTCCCTCCTAACCTAGGCTTAGCAGCAAGGCCCTAGTTCTCTCCAAGTTGGCATCTCCTCCCCCATCAGGGGAAACACTCCATTGTACAAACCTGGAACTGGATGATTGTATAGCTAATATGGACATGGATATGGACCTGTTAATAGACTCTCTGATGCTAGAAATTGCTGATAATAAACTAGACGATCTGCCCCTAGACTCTACTCAGTATCCAGTAGAACCAATTGGGGTTGACCACCCCCCATACGAGCTAGAGATCAATGAAACATTAGAAGATGGCCAAATTGTTAAATTCGACCATTGTGCAATCTACCAAACTGAATTAGATTCCTCAAAGGTAGCTAAACTAGTCTCTTATAAGAGACTGAGGGGTAGACCCACTAGGGTGAGAAAAACCCAAGAGGAAATTACTACTGGCACCCAACTAACCATCAGCTTCCAGCGGAACCCAAAGAAATGCAAGGCAGAGGCTTCAGATTTAATTTCTAAACAATTAACAGTCAGTAGGAGGGTGAGCTACCCTCTGAACACAATATGAGGCTACTTTCATGGAATTTTAGAGGGCTCAATGCCCCTAACAAATCATGCCTTGCAAAAGATTAGATTAAAGTGGGAGGAGCAGACCTGATTCTTCTTTAGGAGACTAAAATATCAAACGAGGCAGGGAATAAACTATTCTCTTCCTGGAAAAACTGGGATTTTTCTCTCTCGGTAGCAATTGGATCTTCAGGGGGGTTAGCACTCCTTTGGAATAGAACCAAATGCCAAATCAACATGATATCTCAAAATGCAAACTGGATGGTGGCTAAAGTTTCAATATTCTCTCTCTCTCTCTCTCTCTCTCTCTCTCTCTCTCTCTCTCTCTCTCTTTCATAATCATAAATGTTTATGCCCCTATCTCAGTCTTAGGGAAAACAATGCTTTGGTCACTCCTATCTCAGCTTCTGCTAGGCCTGGATGATAAGAAAATTATGGTGGGAGGGGACTTTAACGCAATCTTGAGAAAGAAAAACAAAATAGGGGGAGCAAACCCATCTCCAAAAGTCACTGATGACTTCAGGGATTTCATTGATAGTAACTAGCTTCTTGACTATGTACCCTAAAATGGGTGTATCACTTGGTCCAATAAAAGAAAAAGGCATTCACTTTGTTGGTTCTAGATTGGATAGGTTTTTACTAAACTCCCACTGGCTAGAGGACCATGGGGTTTGTCAATCTTCGATCCTATCTCTAATAGGATCAGACAACTTTGCTATCACAGTAGAAATCCAAGTAGCTATCTCCAACAATTGACCTTGGCCATACTTCAAAATGGAAAAAATGTGGTTTAGGGACCCACACTTCCTCACACTACTACAAAATTGGTGGTTTAATGCCACACGCATTACTGGCTAAGCCATGTTTAAGCTGTCAAAGAAGCTTGTCTTCATGAAACAAAACATCAAACAATGGAATAAAACCTCCTTTGGGAACATATTTAAACAAAAAGCTGATCTTCAAAGGAATCTGGAAGACATTAAGGACATTATCCTCAGCAAGGGTATGTTGGCTGAAGTATATGAGGAACAATGAAGGATTACCAGCAAGTTAGAAGAGGTGCTATGTAGAGAAGAAATTTACTGGAGGCAAAGATCCAGAGAACTGTGGCTCCGAGATGGAGACTAAAACATAGCTTTTCTCCACATGTCAGCCAAAGTTAAAAGACATAGAAACTGGATATTTCAAATTAAGGACTCTAATGGCCATATCCTCAATCATAATAGAGATATCCAAATGGAGGCGGTAAGATATTTCTCCAACTTTCATACAGTGGAAGTTCAAGAAAATCAGTACCAACAAACCCCCCCAATCATTAACCACATCCCAACTTTGATTTCTCCCTTGGAAAACATGGCCTTGCTTACACCCTTCACCTTAGAAGAAATTGGATCCATCATTTTTTCTATGGATGCAGACAAAGCACCAGGCCCGGATGGTTTCACCCCTTTCTTCTTCCAAAACTGCTGGGATTTTATGGGTCCAGACATTCTGAAAGCAGCGAAAGAATCTAGAAAAAACTCCTACATGCTTAAATAGTTTATCAACACAATGATCAAACTCATCCCCAAGTGTCATCACCCACAAACTTTTGCAGATTTTCAGCCTATAGAACTTTGTAACATGATCTACAAGATTATCTCTAAATCTATGACCTCTCACTTGGGAAAATTAATCCCTAAAATCATCTCAGAGAAGTAAGGTGGCTTTGTCCCAGGGAAAGACATAGTAGAAGGGGCCCTCATTGCACATGAAGTGCTACACACTATCCAAGAAGAAGGCCTTCCTGCCATGATCCTTAAGCTAGATATGACTAAAGCCTATGACAAACTAGACTGGAAATTTTTGTTTGCAATTATGACCAAAATGGGCTTCCACATTAAATGGATTCAAGCTTGCATATCAGGAGCCAAATTTTCAATAATGATTAATGGGAGCCCATGTGGGTACTTCTCCTCTTCACAAGGGGTGAGACAAGGGGACTCTATCTCACCATTCTTATTTATCATCTTAGTAGAGGGTCTCAGCAGGCTCATTGCCCATAAAAAATCTTCAGGTTTGTGGGAGGGGATCAACATTAGGCAATCTCACCTTTCCATTTCACACACCCTATTTTTAGATGATTCATTACTCTTTCAAAAAAGTTGTGTTAAAGAGGCTTCAGTTATTAAAGATACTCTGGCATAATACTGTGAGGCCTCAGGCCAAAAATTAAACGGAACTAAATCTAAAATTTTTTTCATCAACATCAATTCTAAAGCTGCCAAAATCATTCAACGAACATTAGGCTTTTCGGCAGCCAAAACCCCTTGTAAATACCTGGGAATTCCTTTCTTCCAGGGAAAAGCAAAATCAATGTTTTTGGATGGGGTGGTAACAAGCATCAGGGAAAGGATCGCTTTGTGGAAAGCTAGATGATTATCTCTTGCAGGTTTAATCCTACTAGTGAAGTCAGTTTTAAGCTCAATACCAAATTACATAATGTCTGTCATCCTTGCTCCCTCGGGAGTGATGAAGAAAATCTTGAAGTGCTTAAAAGATTTCATTTGGAAAGGGAACATTGACAATAAGGAAAAAATTCCACTGGTTTCCTAGAAAAACTTTTGCAAACCTAAATCCAATGGGGGCCTGGGCTTTCATAAATTTCATGAGAGGAACCTCAGTCTGGGAGCTAAATTGTCTTGGAAAATTTATGATAGACCTGAGAGCCTCTAGAGCCAACTAATTAGGGAAAAATACCTCGATGTGGATGCCCCAGAGAGAATATTTACAATTACCAACCCCACCACAGGTTCTGTCATGTGGAATTTTATTATCACCAGCAGAAACATTATCCGCCCTCACTTGTCATGGAAAATTAATTCGGGCTCGCAGGCATTGTTCTGGGTAGAATCGAGGAACGGCCACAAAAAATTTTCTTCCACTCAACATCTCCAAACCGCCAAAACAATGCTTGAACAAGAATGAGGAGTCAAGGTTTACGACTACTTCACACTACAAGATGGAAAGTACAAATGGAAGGACTTCTGCCATCTCCTGATTCCCAGAATGAAAAATCAGAGCTCCAAAATATATTAAGGAACAGATTCCTATCCATCTGTGGGGAGAAGGACAGACTGATATGGACAAAGAGTAACTCGGGTAGGTACACAGTTAAAGAGGGGTACAATTCATTGGTAAATATGCCAAACCAAAACCTCCCCATTCATAAATTCGCATTGCACAATGCAATCCTTCCCAAAATTGGTGTATTTACATGGCTTGCCATTCAAGACAGGATAATAAAAAGCTCAAGATTAAAGAGGCTGGGGATCACAGACTCCTTCCCATGCCTATTGTGTGGTTTTGTAGAAGAAGACACAAATCATCTCTTGGTTGGCTGTGACTTTGCCCAAAATGTATGGAAATGGAGCCTAAACAAACTCGGGTGGCAGGGCCCCCTCCACAAATCCCTAAAGTTGATTCTACTCCAATGGCCCCTCCCTCACCAAGAGGCCTTTTTCTCTAGTATTTGGCGAGTAACCCCGACGGCAGTAATGTGGAGCATTTGGTGGGAAAGAAACAAAAGAATCTTTAGACAACAAACTTCGCTGGTAGATCAGGTGTATACCATGGTTGAAAAAAGTATTTCAGAAATGGTGAATGCTCATGTGGCAAAGAATAAGAAAATCTCATCCACATTCTCATCTTTTGATAATGAAATTCTAAATAAATGGAAACAGATCCACATTCCATTCCACGGAGTTCTGATAGGAAGAATGCCCAAGCAAGAGATTAGAAAAGACTATAAATGTAGACCTCCAAAAGGTAATCTTATTAAACTAAACTTTGATGGTGCATGCAAAGGAAATCCTGGGAAATCAGGTGCAGGCTTTGTTCTTAGGAGGTGGGACAAATCAGTCATTGTAGATGCACATCGCAACTTACCAGAGTGAACTAATAATCTAGCAGAAGCTAGAGCTATTCTGTGTGGAGTCAGACAAGCTTTACGTATGGGGGTCTCAGAGCTGCATATAGAGGGGGATTCACTGATAATTATTTCATACCTATCCATGAAAGCCTCGGTTAACTGGGAACTCCAATATGTCCTCAAGGAAGTCACAAATATCCTTCCCATATTCTCCTCACACAAAATCTCACATTGCTACAGGGAGGGTAACAAACTCGCAGACTGGTTAGCAAATCTGGGGGTAGATGATAGCGTGGCAGATTGAGAATCAGACCATGTCCAAGTAAAATTAAATGAAGTCCCAAAATTACTTAGGGAGGAAGTGAAGTAAGCCTACTCAGTCTGGTTTCTTGGCGGTTTCACATACATAAAGGTGCAGGAAATTACCTCATTTCGCATGTGCCAAATACAACATATCACCCAAGTTGGATATGAACTCAGGGAAGGGTACCAAATGGATCTCTGGGGAAACAAGGCTCATACGGTCTCACAGGGAAATCCACAAGAGCTCTCAAATACACATACTTGGGCCATCTATGCCTTGTCAAGATGCGGTGAGAAGTTAAATTGCTAAGCAAAATCGCACAAAATTAAGGTGAGCTGGCACCCTCAAAATATATTTTCCTTATGTCCTATGATAGAGTATATCCACTACCATAGAGAGCCAAATATCCTCAAAATCTAAAACACATGGGGATTAAATGACAACTATGATCTGCTAATCTACGACAGAGTATGCCCAAATCCACAAGAGAGCGAAATATCCCTAAAAATCTGAAATACATGGGAATTAAATGGAGTTGTTGAACAGGATAGACCCACGTGATAGGCATCACACTAATTAAAGAAGCGAAGAGCTATTTAAATACCTAATCCCTCCACTTAAACCACTCCTCTATTTTTTACAAATCTAACCAGGCTCTTGCAGATACATAATGGGCTACCACAAACAGAATCTATGAATCTGTTTGAACATCAAGAATTGGGAACACCCCATTTCAAGGCCATACATGGATAGACAGATGCAAGTGATGTTCAAGCCCTTGCCGAACAAAATATTCGATGTTATAAAAGGCATCATAGGTGATGAGATACTGCTGCCAGATGCACCAAGGCACATCTACCACTCCCAGGTCATCTTGGTATTCCGATCTAATTGGTATGACATGTTACCTGACTACACTTTACTTCTGGATATGGCTAGCAAAGTTTTTAGCCCTGATTATGTTTCGGCTGAGGAACTCCATCTCGCACTACAAAAGTACAACCTATAGGGCTCAAAAGTGTCGGTTCAAGGCCTTTTTCCTCCTCAACAGTTGGAAGAGAAGAAAGAATGTGTGAAGTTATATGACATACTCAAGCAGGCACTGGAAGGGCGAGACCAGTTGTTGATGCGTAAAGAAGTGATGAAAATAATGGACATTCTCCCAAATGGTGTGGTGGCTAAAGAGTTCTTTCTTTTCGAAAGATTTTCTACTATCATTGCATATGTTGAAAATCATCTTTCAGTGTCTACCCCATCAGCACTCTCTCTAGCTTCATAAAAAAACTCCCAAGGCCGAAGCGGGCAACGACTGGGGAAGTTACAACAACAGATTTAATGGTCTCTAGAACAATACACTGCTAATTTTGGACAAGACTGGGCATTCTGGAATTAATGCTCCTAAGTCAGGCTATATAGGCTAAGGGCCCCCATAAAAAATCTTCACAATATTTTGGGTCTGTCGCGTCACTGGTCTTTTTTTTGTGATATTGGATTTTGTCCGGGTGACTATGTAATCCGTCTGTAAAGAACATGCCCTCCTACAGTTCTCCTCTGTTTCTCCTTTACCAAATCTTTTCTCTAATTGTATGTATTGGCCGAGGATTAAGGGTTTTCTTTCTGCTTTTTTCCCTTATGAGGCCTTGAAGCAGTTTTATATTTTAATATATAAGTTCTAATGGCACTACCATTTTTTCCTTTAAAAAAAAAAAAAAATTCCTTTAGATAAAATCTTTATAAATCTAGATATATATAAAAAAAATTCAAAATTCAAAATTCAAAATTAAAATCTAGATAGAAATAGAACATTTCTATATTTTATTCTATTTTTTTCCAACACACAAATCATTTAAAATTATTAAATTATAAGAAAACTAATTGAAAGAGAATATATATTGAAAAAAAGTTTTGTAAATTTAAATAATTTAATATTATTATATTTTAGTAATATGAAAATGTTTTTTTATAAAAACCTTTATAATAAAGAAAGAATTAATAAGGGAATTTTTTTTTGAAAAATAGAAACTTCAAATTAATGTTACAAGAAATATTTTTTTAAATTTAGAAATTTATAAAATTGAAATCAAGTTTAAGCTTCACTGCATAGAGCATGGAAAATGCACGTAAGAAAAGACAAAAATGTGGCAGAGAAGAAAATTAAGAGAAAGCCAACAAAAGAGAGAACTCATCGTAAAGAAAGAATGGAGGTGATTTTGCTTTGTATTTTAGATATAAGAAAAAAGAAAGATTGCAATTTGATACTATTATAATGTGATGCATCACTATAAGTTCTCAATTACTACATTGTTGTTGTACTTAACTTGCTGTCCGTTTTTCAAAGACTTTCATTTTATTTTATAAGTTTGCTTGATGCATCACTATAAGTTCTCATTTACTACATTGTTGTACTTAACTTGCTGTCCGTTTTTCAAAGACTTTCAATTTATTTTATAAGTTTGCTTTCTTTAATCACCTGACAATCGATTCCATAATTTTCAGAAGATTGATCTTTTAGGGCCCGTTTGGCACCTGGAATTAACCTTGAATAGGCAGCCAATATTGCATGAATTAAATAATTCTTTGTTTGGTGCATTTTTTGAATTCTAGAATTAAAAAACTAATCCCCATTTTGGGGCTTATGCTTGCATTAGTTAATTCCAAAAAAAAGCTGGAATTATTCTTATTCGAGAATAAGAAATTTATGGATTGAAAATTTATTTTTTTTATTAATTTTTTTAAAATTTATTTTTTTTGAAATCTTTTTTTTTTAAAATGTGGGTATGTATATATATACACATGTGTGTATATATATGTGTGTATATATATACACACGTGTATATACACACACGTGTGTATACACACATGTGTATATACACATGTGTGTATATACA
>MU223091.1:911348-923292 GCA_018584345.1 Thuja plicata | reverse complement strand
CCCAAGTTCTTAAAATGAAAGAGACATGAGGAACCAAAATAATAAAGGTAGATATGTAAAGGAAAGGTTACAATGTCTAACAAAATTTCAAAACAAGGAGAATACTCACTCACAGGTGTGAACAATTTTTGTATTTGCTTAGCACATGTGACATGAAATATTTTGTGTTTGGTTATTACATGGGCTATAAAATATTATATATATTCAACCCTTATTTAGATATATCATTCCTTTGTAACATTGCATAAAGCGACTGAATACATGATTTTCTATAATATTATGTATGTGTCTTTGCATAGACATAGGAAATAGATGAGGATAAAATAATTGAATACATTCACTTGTATTATAGTTATTATGACCATAAGACAAGATAGATTAAAATAGTTGTGTATATTGATATCACACACTTATATAGTGCAAACAGTTACATGTGTAGTATCTTGTTTTCTTAAACTAACATAATACGGAGATGGTCAGTTTATTGCATGTAGTATATTATTTTCATAGAATGAGCATAGATCAAAGAGAGATGATTATCTCTTACTATGTAATATCTTGTTTTCTTATAATAAAATATATAAAAGGGAGATGGTTATCTTGTAATTGTAGTAAATTTTTTTCTTATACTTATCATAGATTAAAAAAAGGGGTGGTTATCTTCTATTGTGTCCTATATTGGTTTCTCAAAAGACTAATAGATAAAAGAAAACTAGCACAAGGAGTGCTGATAACCAGAAAACCACACATAGCAAACCCTTAGCCTATGCCAATTTGAAAACCTAAAACCAAGAAAGAAAATCAAGAGGCCCCAGCTCCAACACAGAGCTGATAACTAGCCTGGAAGTCCTAATAGGCCCCAACCTCATCATGAGGTTTGTAACCAGCCTGTGGTAGTGATTACCATTAAAGTTAATATTAACAGTAACAAACAATAGAAAGTAGAAATTAACATTAAAAACTAGTCTAATAGTCTTCACAGGCCCCAACCTCACCATGAGGTTGGTAACCAGCCTGTGGGAGTAATTAAGAGCATAGTTAACAATAATAGAAGAAAACACCAGATAGCATAATCTATAATTAACACGGAGATCAAAAAGGCCAACCACACCCATCCAGAGAGTCCAGTCAAAAAGGTTAATCATAGACAAAAAAGGAGGGAGCTAGTTGGGCTTACCTTCCCTATCTTTTAATAGGAGCTTCAGCCAATCGTCTGCAAGGAATTGGAATAGTTTTTCCTCCATGTGAAGGAGTTGAAGAGTGGTGGCCGCCACATGCATTACCTTCACAGCAAAATTTGCAATCCTATTAAAGCTTTCCCTGAGATTATTGATTTCAGCTATTATTTCCTTTATCTCCACCTTGGGGACCGATAGAAACTCCTAAGGACTAGCATTGCCAAGGAGGGTGTCATTCACAGCAGCAAGCCAATTAATCTCTATTTTTTTAGGGTTCTCTAGGGTAATGTTTATAACCACCTAAGGGCTAGGGGACTGTGGGGTTAGGAGAAAGGAATCCTCTTTCTTCTCCTCAAAGAGTTTTCTTTTGGAGAGGTCGTAGTTAGGGAGACCAAACCTGGCCAAGACATGAGAGTCATGGCTATTCACAGATCCCTCCATAACAGGGCTTTGCTTTCTTTTTTTCCTTATTCTTCTCCTCAACCTTAAGTTTCTTTCCCATTTTAGAGTTCCCCCTAGTAACCTGCTTAATAACTTCTTCCTCCTTTGAATCTTCTTCCTCTTTAGTACATCTCTTTCTCACCACTTTTTTCTTGTATCTGGTTGTAGTGGTTAGTTTATTAGATCTCCATCTGCTGTCATTCTCCTCCTCCTCACCTTTAGAATCAATGGTGATTTGGTCACCGTCGGCGGAGCTCAGTTTATTCTTCTTGGAGACCAGGGTTTTGGAGGAAGTCGTGGGGTTGGAGAGCGTGACTTGAAGCTCATTAGGTTTTGTAGAGTGCTATGTGGGGATAAGCAGAGAAATAGTCCTAGGAAGGCAGAGGGCTAAGTGGGAATTGTAAAGGAAAAGCATTAAACCGTGATGGAGGATACAATAATTTTGCCTAGTTTTCATTTTTTCTCTAACATCCAGAACAGACGCTTCCATAGAATGGAGTAGGAAAAATGGAAAGGATATGGAATCATTGTACCTGAAGTGGTTGAGGAGAGGGAAATGGTAGTTGTAGCAAGTGCCAAAGTGACCTTCCAGAGTGATGTACTTCATCAGGTCGAGGCACATTTCATCCCATGGGTTGGGCAGTGATAATCTGTTGAATCCTCCCCTAAAACATTTAGGAATCTTCACTTTTTTAAAGAACCATTTCATATTGGTGTCATCATGGCTTTTGGTGATCTTCTTCCATTTTTTCCCCTCTTTGGAGAGACCTGTGGCTTGCGCGATCACCTCCTCATTAATCTTGAATGTTATTCCATTAATAGTTACTTTACGCTCATCCCAAGTTTTCACTAGTTGCAGCGAGACTAGCTCATCACTGCCACCCATAGCCTTCATGAAGGGGAAGAAACCACCCTCCTTGAGGTAGTTAAGAATGCACAAATTTTTTATTAAGTCATCCTCGATCCTAGCGGATTCCACCCGCACCATATCACCGCCCATCTCCAAGTTGTAATCAGGCAAGTCTTCCTCCTTAGACTTAACCGACATCCCAACTTTACTTCCTTTTTCCAACCCAACCCTAACCAGAGAAGAGTAAAAAACCTAGCAAATGCAGCACTTCTATCTCCATTCACAAAACCAGGTGGTAAAAATTTTCCTCTGCTCACAGAGAAGGCCCGTACTATTCACATGGTTTGTCAATATGATCGAATAATCTTTTCTTATCAAGAAATGATATTGCCTTAAAGGACATAAAGGCTTGATGCTGCAATTAATCCCATCAGTCATTTCATTCTTTCCTTTGCACGTGTATAGCTCCACATCCTCTTTCAATTTGAAAAAGCTCGTACTCTTTCTAAAAATGGCTTCGATGTCCTGTCTTTCAAGATGACAATAATTAATATTATCAAACCCCGTATCTCTTATAAAATTTGAAATGATGTGGCGCCTCATGAATTTTCCCACTATCTTATTCGACCAATCAACATCAGCCTTGTCAAACATTATTAAAATCGCTTTCTTTTTCTACAAGCCGAATAACATGCTTAGGTAGGGAGTTTAAGTTTCTCCAACATCTCAAGTTATCCTCCACAAAACCCAAGGTTGCCAGCATGTCTGCCACCACATTGCCTTCACGGTAAATGTGCTGAAGGGTGAATTCATGACACTTGGGGAGCAGTGAGCAAATGTCATGCAGCACATTTGCCAAAATCTAGCCAGTATTATAGTTCCCTTTAACCAACTCAATAATAATTTTAGAATCACCTTCTATGATTAGTCTTTTAATCCCTATATCAGATGCCACCTTGAGACCCCATAGGAGTGTAGACATCTTATCCAAATTGTTAGATCCCATTCCAAGGTGGACCACATAGGCCAGGATAAGGTGACCATTATGATCATGAAGAATACCACCTCCAACAACAATGCCATTAGAAGGAGCCCCATCAAAGTTTAGCTTAGTTATGTTTTCCTTCGGTGGAGACCATTTGGTGTTTAGTCTTTTCAGAATTTTGGAGTTTTCCATCTCATTACATGAAGTGGGAAGAGTCCATTCCTTGGCTAACATATGCTCTAGTCCCTGGGGGGCGTGGGGGGGATTTTCCAGCGGCAGGTATCCAAATTTTCCTTTAGCAGATTCAAAATCTGCCGCACAGTACCTTCAACATTACTGTCTTCTCCTTTAAAAATCTAGTTGTTCCATTCCTTCAATAAGCCCCAACAAACATGAGGGGGTAATAATCGCCAGAGGATGTGAATAAGAGGATGCTCAGCAATTCGACCCCAGTTATTAATGAATTGGTCTAAGTGCTCCTAAAAGACCCATTCGAGCTTCATTTTGCTCACAATTTTTCTCCACACCTGAGAAGCGTATGGGCAGTGAATCAGAATATGGTTTATAGATTCAGCCTGTGTTTTACAAAGAACACATCTATTAACTAGTTGAACCCCCAATTTCTGGAGGTTGTCTAATGTGAGTATTTTCCCGCAAAGAGCGGTCCACCAAAAGAAATTAATTTTGGGAATGAGCTGAGGGAGCCACACCTTTCCCCAACTCAACTCATCAACTAGAGCCTTAATATTAGCATGGTATGCAGATTTGACCTTGACCACCCCCAATTTTCTATGGCACCACACAACCTTGCCAACAATTTGAGAGAAGGGGATCCAGATCATATCAATCATTTTCTGTAGTTCCATAATGTGGTTTGGGATATGCTCCAAGTCATGATAAGAATTAGCAAGGTTCTTCCATTTCTTATCCTGAGAAATGTAGTCACTGACTTTGTCTCCAAAGTGAGAAGTCAAACGATCGCTGAGGAGGTAGAGATTATTTCTACCGAAAGGTTTATCTCCTACCCACCAGTCCTCCCAGAAATTTATCTTCTTTCCATCACCAATCACCCATTTTAAGCCTCTGAGGAGGGAACCTTTACTTTTCACCATTAAATTCTAGAATTTAGATCCAGTTGGGTAGCTTTGACCCATGGGAAAATAATCATTTAAGAAGTATTTGGCCTTCAAAATTCTGCACCACCCTGAGTTACCTTTAAAAATTTTCCACCCAAGTTTGGTAATTAGCACCTTATTAAGATCTTTTATTTTTCTCACGCCTAGACCACCCACCTTCTTGGGTTGGCACACAATTTCCTAGCTAATCAGGTTCATTTTATTCTTTTCCTCCGTTCCAAACCATAGGAAGTTCCTTTGAGTTTTTTCCAGTTTATTAGCAGTTCTGTCATTGATTTTGAAAAGAGATAGAAAGTAAACTGATATTCCTTGCAGGGCCGCTGCTAGAAGTTGAAGCTTTCCCGCATTACTTAGTACCTTGCCTTTCCATCTTGCCAATTTTTTTTGCATTCTTTCCAGAATAGAGTTCCAAAAAGGGTCAGAGACTTCCTTAACAATGAGAGGGAGCCCGAGCTAAGTGTCAGGGATAATACCACCCTTACACCCAATACAATCTATAATTTTCAACTGGGTTCTTTGATGAGAATTAAAGAAGTAAATTTTTCTTTTACTGTAATTGATCACCTGACTCGAGGCCTCCGCATAAACATTCAGTAACTCTTTCCAAGCTCTCGCTTCTCTGATGCAAGCTTTCCCAAACAAAAATGTGTCATCCACAAATTTTTGGATGATTTCCGGAGGAAGAGTGGAGGCCAGCTTGAATCCAACAATGTGGCCAGAAGCCTCCAGCCTCAACAGATTATGGGCCAACACCTCAGCCACCAGGAGGAATAGATAAGGGGATAGGGGGTCACCTTGGCACAATCCCCTCTCTAGATTAAAGGATCCCCAAGGAGAACCATTAACCAGAACTACAAATTCAATAGTTTCAACCACCTCCTTGACAATTCTAATGAAATTTGCATTAAAGCCAAGCTTATTTAGAACCCATTACAGGAATTTCCAAATCACCTTATCATACACCTTAGAGATATTAAGTTTCAGTTCCATGCCAGCATTATTACCTCTATCCATTGAGTGAATGATTTCATGGGTAGTGATAGCCGCATCAAGGATTTGCCTTCCTGGAACAAAGCCCTTCTGGTTGGGGTTAATAATTTTATCTAGGAGAGGTTTGATCCTATTAGTGATGATTTTTGAGAGGATTTTATAAACTGTGTTACAGAGGCTGATCGGTCGGAAGTCACATAATTCCTTGGGGTCTTGGATTTTTGGATATGTCCAATGATATACTGATGATTTATCATGTTGATTTATTTAAATTTGAATATATATATATATATATATCTTGATTTTCTTTTCAAAAAAAATTACGTCCAAACTTATTAAGTATTTGATATATTTTTAAAAAAATTCTATATAGGCTACATCAAGAATTTTATGAAATAGGAAATCTAAATGACCCTTGAAAAATGTTATATCTTGTATCTCCAAATTTTTTTTTTTTTTTTTTATGTCTTACCTTGAAATCTTATTTCCTATGTAAGTTCAGTTGTAGTCCAAGTAGCATATTTAAAATGATTCAAAATAAATAATCTATCATGATTTTTTAGACCTTCTTGAAAAAGATGCTTCCAACACTGCATGACCCTCTTCTGCTCCCTCACAATTCAATTCTTCATTTGTTCATCCCATCTGGGATCTTAGCTCGCGTGAGGTTGTTCCATGCTTCATGGAAGGTTCAAATTTTTAATATTTTGCAGGTAATCTAGTTTTTTGTTTTGTAGTTTTTATCTTGCATTTTTGGTACCATGGAGGGATTCTCGACAAGAAGCATTTTTCGGGCTTTCCACATTGCGGAATATGTTTTTTTCTCCTATGTATATACTTTTTACAAAGTTGTGTATCTCTCAAAATATCCTTTGGGTCCTTTGTATATTGCCTAAGGGCTTATGTAATAGCTAGGTTTAGGGTTTTTTGGAAGGGTTTCTCATCTTTTTAATTGTAACTAGTCTTGGCTAGTGTGGGTTATTTTTAGCTAGCTAATTCTAAAATATCATATTTTATTATGTATTATCGAGAAATGATCATAGTTTTTCTTTTTGGTTCTTTTCTTCGAGAGCTCTTTGAACCAGTTTTTATAGTATATTAATAAATCAAGTGGCACTGCAACCTTGTTTGAAAAAAAAATATATATCTATCATTCTTTGGACATATACTACATTATTATCATAATTTAATTATGTTTTATTCCATTATATTGTGAAAAATATAATAAGTATGGTTACAATGATGCTATAAAACTAGTGTAATATAATAATGATATGTATCGCTAAACTATAGAAACTTTCTGTAATATACGTCACTTGTATTAGATTGTTGGTTATTGTATAAATTATTCAAGCTAGAAGAAAATCAAGTTTTGATAGTTATGAATTAATGGCTTCTTATATCTATATATTTTATTGGGAGCATGTATAGTTATCAAAGTAAACTATAGGCTCTACTCAATTATAGAATCATTGTAGTTAGAAGGGAGATTGTAACTTTATTACATGCAGTATATTATTTTCTTAGAATGAGAATATATAAAGCGACATGATTATATTTTAATGTGTAGCATCTTGTTTTCTTAAACTAACATAACATGGAGATGGTCACTTTATTTCAAGTAGTATATTATTTTCATAGAATGAGCATACATCAAAGAGAGAATATTATAGTTTACTATTTAATATCTTATTTTCTTACAATATTTAAATATATAAAAGGGACATGGTTATCTTGTATTTGAAGTATCTTRTTTTCTTATASTTATWATAGATAAAAGGGGGTTGYTATCTTTTATTGTGTGCTATATTGGTTTSTTAGAATGATAATASATAAAAAAAAATTGATGATCAGTTTAGGMTCTRTAGACTGRACCAAAGTTATTCTTATAGAAKAGTTGAGACTTTTATCAAAGTAGATKATGAAATTGAGATTCTCTCCAAACTMAAGAAGTGACAAYGACACRTAAATTAGAGAACTTAAMTAGTMATAAGTAAATTAATTGTAGCTCTTAAATTAATATGTTCTTGTCCATAATTGGTTTATATGGTTATCTACAAGTATTTTTTGGCACATCATCCTAACTTAGTATTTATAAACATGTGTGCAATGACTCTATCTACTATGTTTACAAGTATATTAGTGTCCTTGTTTGAAGATAAAATATAATTTCTATAATAGTTTCTATTGGAAAATACAATAAACACTAATGTATCGATGTATTGATGAAAGAATTTATTATGTATCAATCACCTCTTATGATGCTTGATCTAGTGGAGTAAATGCTTACTCTCAACTTAGTAAGTTGTAGGTTATGGGAGTGGAAATAAGCTTTAGTCCTCCTTTTCATTCAATAAGCATACAACTAGGAAGATGGAGTAGGTTTTTATTGTTTTTTATTTTTACTTTTCCCAACTTCTTAAAATGAAAGAGACATTAGGAACCAAAATAATAAAGGTAAATATGTAAAGGAAAGATTACAATGTCTAACAAAATTTCAAAACAAGGAGAATACTCACTCACAAGTGTGAACAATTTTTGTATTTGGTTAGCACATGTGATATGAAATATTTTGTATTTGGTTATTACATGGGATATAAAATATTATATATATTCAACACTTATTTAGATATATCATTCCTTTGTAACATTTGATAAAGTGACTGAATACATGATTTTCTATAATCTTATGTATGTGTCTTTGCATAGACATAGGAAATAGATGAGGATAAAATAATTGAATACATTCATTTGTATTATAGTTATTATGACCATAAGCCAAGATAGATTAAAATCGTTATGTATATTGATATCATACACTTATATAGTGCACAGAGTTACATGTGTAGTATCTTGTTTTCTTAAACTAACATAATACGGAGATGGTCAATTTATTACATGTAGTATATTATTTTCATAGAATGAGCATAAATCAAAGAGAGATGATTATATTTTACTATGTAATGTCTTGTGTTCTTATAGTAAAATATATAAAAGGGAGATCATTGTCTTGTAATTGTAGTAAATTTTTTTCTTATACTTATCATAGATTAAAAAAAGGGGTGGTTATCTTCTATTGTGTCCTATATTGTTTTCTCAGAATAGTAATAGATAAAAGAGGGATGACTAGTTTAGGCCAGACTCTACCAAAGTTATTCTTATAAAATAGTTGAGACATTTATCAAAGTAGATGATGAAATTGAGATTGTCTTCAAACTAAAGAAGTGAAAATGACATGTAAATTAGACACTTTAACTAGTAATGTATAAATTAATTCTATTTCTTACATTAATGTGTTCTTTTCCATGATTAGTTTATATGGCTATCAACAAGTATTTTTTTGGACATCAAAAAAATGACCAAAACTCGAAGCTTGACTTTAAGCTCTGCTCCGAGCTCGGTTCGACTCCAAGCTCGGCTTGATTCCGAGTTTGTCTCTGCTTTATTGTGATCTCGGCTATTAGCGGACAACACCTCCCCTATATAAGTTATTTGTAAGAGGATCAGGGTGTTGTAGAATAGACAAAGACAATGCTCCAACCCCCAATGTTCAAATTTCTACAAAACAATTATGTTTTTCTTTCTTTTCCTTAGATGACTAGCCTTAGAGGTTGTTGGAAAATCATCCTCCATCTTGCCTTCAGGATATCTCTTCACCCAAGATCTAGTGTTCCTATGACTCATGTAAAGAAAGTGTGTGTAAATTGAAATATGTTAATCAACACTGTTGTAGAGAAAAGTCAAAGTCACCACCCAACAAGTTGGGAAAATACCACACTTTACCATAATGAAAATGGCAGGAACAACACTCAAACAATAAAAGGTACTCTATATTTCCAATGGTCAACTTACTGGTCAGTTAGGACACTATTCAAAAGTCTATCCCTAGTAGAGTCACCATTTTGTTAGTGTTTGAAAATATTTATGCTATTTAAAGCTACCAATATGCCTTAAGACTGATGTTAGGACTGGTTAGCTCCAAGTATAGAAGCTTTGCAAGACAATTGGACCAACTATAGGGACAAGACTACCCTCTACACTTTTGGCTCTGTAAAACCATGGTTGGTGCACCGAATTGAGACAACATACAACTCTTCACAACCCACTCTAGATTATGACAATAGATCATGGTAAGAAAGTGCTAAATACAAGTCAGGCATTCATTGAATCTCTATTACCAAGTAGGACATACAACCAAAAACCATAGAATATAAAATGGATTTATTAATGGTTTTGAGGTAAACTTGTAGGACACATCCAAACTATATCAGGCATGCATCAACAAAGAGTAGAAAATATTTTGACTAGTGCCTTATCTTTTGGACAACTTCTTCAATCCAAATATTTAAACAGATAGAAAACCTATTGGCAAGGATTCACAGTCATAAATAGATTTATCTTAGATCAAAAAATTTCTTATAAGATCCCTATGCATATGCATCAAATAAATCTATATTTCCCCCAAATTATCTTTAATTTGATCCTAAATAAGAATTATGGAATGAAACATACACATAGATAACTCTATGTATTGGAAAAGAAAATAGAAAACTCACACAATAACAGTGAAGGAGAGACTTGAAACTGAGAAAATGTATTAAGTATATTGAATTCAAATCTGTAACAATAAGATTGGATAACTACACCACTCATAAAGATTGATTTATCTTTTAAGGAAATTTTGAGGTTGTTCTGAACTCCATTCACGCAGATCATTCTTAGCATAGTTATTTTGAGATGACATACTTTATCTTCATTTCTTCGTTACATCAGCCGATTATCATTTTTCCATTGCCAGGGCTTGCAACTTTAGGTCTTGAATGTTACGCTGCGTGTTTCTTAGTTATGTATATCGCCTTCTTTGCTTGGTTTTAGACATGACAAACTAAAACCAATATCCCTACACCTTTTCACGTGTGCACTGAACTATTACTTGGTTGGAGATCTGAACAGTAAATGCTAGTGAATAATTTTTTCACCATACAAAAAATATTGTCTGTGGTAAACTACTACCCGAAAATTGTTTAAAAGGGATGGGACAATGGGGTAACCATTCTCCCAAAAGAACAAAACTCATTCAAATTTATAAGGCTGCTAGAAAATAGATCACAATCGTAAAAAGACATGAAAATAAAATGCAAATCTAGTGACCCACGTTCTCTCCAAGAAAAAAATGCAGATTAAAATAAAGAGAAAAGTCACAAATTTCTTGATGAAATCTCCTGTTGAGACGGAATGTTACAGAATGTAGTGTAGGATGGTTCATCTCATATATCTCAATTAAATCACCCAAGAAGAAGGAATGTGTGGGATGGTTGGTCTGATATATCTTGATTAAATCTCCCAAGAAGAAGGAATGTGTGGTGTTGTTCCCTTTTCTTGCTGACATAAAAATACTCCTCAGAAGGTTCACTCTATTTATCCCTGACATAGATCAAGCATAGAGTAGAACAATAGTAACAAGGTCTTGAGACCTCCTACAATTTGAGCTCCATAAACTCAGGAGGGATTTCCCTTGAAAACTTGGAATAATGAAATCACTAAATTATTCTAGCTTGCTATTGGTGGAATTACAGGGAATGATCACTGTAACTTTTACTAAAATAGACCAAACTGAAAGTAAAGATTTATTTTAATAATGATAGTCATTTGATTGAACAAAAAATAGACCAGTGCTCAATCTTAAGGCATGGAGTCATCTTTGAGTAATATTAACCGGTATGATTGAGAACAAAACTTGAGGCAATTACAGGATCTGACACAAACATAGATATACCTTATATATCTACCTCAGTACACTTAGCCAAATTAATCCATCAGATTCATTTGCTACCCTGAACTTTGTTGAATTATTTCTAAGGTATATTCTCTCCTTGAAAGAAACCTAGAAGTATTTCATAATCTACCTGACAGATATATAAATTGAAAACATTCCTAGAACATTCAATTTAGACAAAATTTAGAATGCTAAAATGAAGACAGACAATCCATTAAATGCTTCATAAACTGTGAACTGGATTTTATTGAAAAGTCATCATCAATTAATACATTCACAGAGATTTCTCCAAAAGACTAGATATATTGGTTCTTAAAACCAAGATTTACAATTGACTTAGTATTATTTTCAAACACAAAAATGACCATCATCTTCCTAGTAGTCTTAGAATCCTTTTATATCACAAGGATGCAACAAGCTACCGACATACTGGGAAAGATTACAAAATTTCTTGCAACAATTTTGCAACGAAAGTTTTGCAACCGAACATAGGTGGCAACTAATTTACAAAGCCTGAACAAATTTTGTCTTTTATGGCTTAACCATATTTGATTCATCCTTTTAGCTTCACCTCCCATCTGTTCACTT
>MU223091.1:854305-869790 GCA_018584345.1 Thuja plicata | reverse complement strand
ATATATATATATATATATCATTCTTTGGACATATACTACATTATTATCATAATTTAATTATGTTTTATTTCTTTATATTGTGAAAAATATAATAAGTATGGTTACAATGATGCTATAAAACTAGTGTAATATAATAATGATATGTATTGTTAAACTATAGAAAGTTTCAATAATATATGTCACTTATATTAGATTCTTGGTTATTGTATAAATTATTCAAGCTGGAAGAAAATCAAGTTTTGATAATTATGAATTAATGGCTTCTTATATCTAATATTTTATTGGGAGCATGTATAGTTATCAAAGTAAACTATAGGCTGTACTCAATTATAGAATCATCGTAGTTAGAAGGGAGATTGTAGCTTTATTACATGCAGTATATTATTTTCTTAGAATGAGATTAGATAAAGGGACATGATTATATTTTAATGTGTAGTATCTTGTTTTCTTAAACTGACATAACATTGAGATGGTCACTTTACTTCAAGCAGTATATTATTTTCATAGAATGAGCATACATCAAATAGAGAATATTATCGTTTACTATTTAATATCTTATTTTCTTACAATATTTAAATATATAAAAGGGACATGGTTATCCTGTATTTGAAGTATCTAGTTTTCTTATACTTATAATAAATAAAAGGGGGTTGTTATCTTTTATTGTGTGCTATATTTGTTTCTTAGAATGATAATAGATAAAAAAAAAATTGATGATCAGTTTAGGCTCTGTAGACTGAACAAAAGTTATTATTATAGAATAGTTGAGACTTTTATCGAAGTAGATGATGAAATTGAGATTCTCTTCAAACTAAATAAGTGACAATGACACGTAAATTAGAGAACTTAGCTAGTAATAGGTAAATTAATTTTAGCTCTTAAATTAATGTGTTCTTGTCCATAATTTGCTTATATGGTTATGTACAAGTATTTTTTGGCACACCATCCTAACTTAGTATTTATAAACATGTGTGCAATGACTCTATCTACTATGTTTACAAGTATATTAGTGTCCTTGTTTGAAGATCATTCTCTTAAATAATTATAACAAAATATGCATGTAAAAATTCTTTTCTAATTATTGATATCTTCATTGGTGTTACTAGATATTTTAAATTTATTATGAATAAAAGATAAAATATAATTTATGTAATAGTTTCTATTGGAAAATACAATAAACACTAATGTATCGATGAATTGATTAAAGAATTTATTATGTATCAATCACCTCTTATGATGCTTGATCTAGTGGAGTAAACACTTACTCTCAACTTAGTATGTTGCAGGTTATGGGAGTGGGAATATGCTTTAGTACTCCTTTTCATTCAATAAGTATACAACTAGGAAGATGGAGTAGGTTTTTATTGTTTTTTATTTTTACTTTTCCCAAGTTCTTAAAATGAAAGAGACATGAGGAGAATACTCACTCACAGGTGTGAACAATTTTTGTATTTGGTTAGCACATGTGATATGAAATATTTTGTATTTGGTTATTACATGGGATATACAATATTATATATATTCAACACTTATTTAGATATATCATTCCTTTGTAACATTTGATAAAGTGACTGAATACATGATTTCCTATAATGTTATGTATGTGTCTTTGCATAGACATAGGAAATAGAAGAGGATAAAATAATTGAATAAATTCATTTGTATTATAGTTATTATGACCATAAGCCAAGATAGATTAAAATAGTAATGTATATTGACATCACACACTTATATAGTGCACACATTTACATCTGTAGTATCTTGTTTTCTTAAACTCACATAACACAGAGATGGTCAATTTATTGCATATAGTATATTATTTTCATAGAATGAGCATAGATTAAAGAGAGATGATAATCTTTTACTATGTAATATCTTGTTTTCTTAAAATAGAATATATAAAAGGGTGATGGTTATCTTGTAATTTTAGTAAATTGTTTTCTTATACTTATCATAGAAAAAAAAAGAGTGGTTATCTTATATTGTGTGCTATATTGGTTTCTCAGAATAATAATAGATAAAAGATGGATGACCAGTTTAGGCTAGACTCAACCAAAGTTATTATTATAAAATAGTTGAGATATTTATCAAAGTATATGATGAAATTGAGATTATCTTCAAATTAAAGAAGTGACAATGACATGTAAATTAGAGAACTTAAATAGTAATGAGTAAATTAATTCAATCTCTTACATTAATTCATTATTTTCCATGATTAGTTTATATGGGTGTCAACAAGTATTTTTTTGCACATCATGCAGACTTAGTATTCATTAACACATGTGCAATGACTATCTATTATGTTTAGAAGTATATTAGTGTCCTTGTTTGAAGATCATTGTTTTAAATAATCAGAACAAAATATGCATGTAAAAATTGTTTTCTAATTATTCCTATCACCATTGGTCTTACTATATATTTTATTTATTATAAAAAAAAAAGGATAAAATATATGTTTTTTAATAGTTTCTATTGGAAACTACTAAAACCACCAAAGTATCTATGAATTAATGGAAGAATTTATTATGTATTAATTACCCTCTTATGATGCTTGATCTAGTGGATTAATCACTTAGTCTAAACTTAGAAATTTCCAGTTTATGGGAGTGGTAATATGCTTTAATCTTCCTTTTCATTCGATAAGCATACAACTAGGGGGATGGAGTAGGTTTTTGTTGTTTTTTATTTTAGCTTTTCTCAAGATTTAAAAATGAAAGAGACACGACAAATAAAAATAAGAGAGAAACATATTGTAAAGGAAAGATGACAATGCCTAAGAGAATTTCAAACAAGGAGAATACTCACTCATAGGTACAAACATTTTTTTGTATTTGGTCATCACATGCGATATGAAATATTTTGTATTTAGTTATTATATGGGATATGAAATATTTTATATATTTAACACTGAAAGATCTATCATTCCTTTATAATGTTTAATAAAGGGACTGAATACATTAGTTGCTATAGTATTTTGTTTGCATCTTTGCATAGAAATAGGAAAAAGATGAGGGTGAAATAATTGAATATATTCATTTGCAATATTGTTATTATGACCATATACGAAGATATATTAAAATAGTTATGTATAGTTAAGGGGCATAAATAAAGCATATCATTTTTTTTTATCGATAATATTTTATAGTATTTATTGATATATTAAAAAGCAGGATTACATTTCAAGTATGTTAGATATGCTCCTTTTCGGTAAATTTATATAAGGGTGGTAGGATTACCTCACCCATCCAAACATTACAGCCTTCATCATAAAAAAACCTATATCTTAAAAACCTTTGAATCATGAATCCATTATGTGCAGAAAATAGAGCACAAGAACACCACCCAAAATTGCACTAGAGAGGATTGTGTGACTAAAATCATGGATCTTCTATTGTCCACCACACGTCTCCTTTGATCTTTCCTCCTCCATCAGTTTTTCCATTATATTGGCATTACGAGCATCAAAAAGCTGCATCCGAGGAAGGGCATCGACCTTCCTTGGAAAAAACTTCCTACCCTTCTATCTTCCCAACATTTAGAGCGCCTAGCTATAATAGTCTCCTATAGAAAAAAAACATTGCTCCATTCACCCTGCCTTTATGTTTCTCATGCTCTACGGTTATTCACAACATTCCTCCTCCTCCTTGGAACTAAAGGGTTCCTCACAACTTCTGCAAACCCAGTTGGGGAGGGCATTCCCAAACAACTGCCTTGATTGATTCCCAACAAATGAAGTCGTCCATCTTGTAGGCTTGTTTTTTCAAACCCCATGGCCAGCGAAGAAAAGGAATAATTCCTTGCACACTTCCTTTGTCTTCACCTGCTATGCACTCCGTTATGTTGAAGCCCACCCCTGGCCATGCCCATTAAAAGAATAATTCCATGCCTACTAGAAAATCTTCATTAAAAGCTCAATTAAAATCATCCAGGCTTCAGCGTGCTCCACATCAAGCTCAAGATCCCACGCCATGAGCATTGATGAAATATCCACATTTAGCCACCCTTTATGTTTGGCCTCAATGAATTTGGGCCCCAATGTGTCCATGAATGCATCCTCCAGCTCCTTTAAAGTCCAGCGTAGGAGCTTACGGATTCTATCTACCTTTACCACCCCAAAGAAGCCTTTCTACTGCTTGAATTTCCCTGGCTTCAAATTGAAGTTTGCTTCTATTGTCGCGTGCTCTGTGTCTTGTTAGAAAGTTTAAAAAAGGAAAAATAGTATAGATATTTAAGGAAGATGAGAATGAGGGTAAGGAAATTTGTATATATGTAGCAGAACACAATTAATATCATTAATTGAGAGGTAGTTTGGCTCTGTAGTCCCATCCCATCCACATGCCAAAATCATTATATTTTCTACGATTTCCACATGTCTTCTTTCATGTTATCCTTTCTGTGTCATTCAAATGTTCCAAAGTAGAAGTGTCTAGAATTTCATTTCATTACATTGTGATTAGATTGCTTATGTCACCCTATCATCCTTTAATCATTTATTGTGACTTGTTTTACTTCTGCCTTAGCATGCTGCCATTTTTTGATGTCGTCATCCCATAATTAAATATATCCCATGTGAGAGCTTAGGTTGCATGACCTTCTCAATTTCTCCCACATTAAATATTGAATCATTCTCTTTTTTCCATATTTTAAAGTTATTGAAATTTTCAAATTGTTTATCACCTTCCAAACTAAAATTTGCTGCCCAGTTTGATAGTTTGTCTGCCTCCTTATTACCTTCGTGTCTGATATGGGAGATTTTGAAATTTTCAAAACCTTTTAATAATCTTGTAATTTTACTAATATAGGCTTGGGAGGTTCCATGCCCAAATGTGGCATTTTTAAATTTCTCCAACTATAACCACTGAGTCTCCTTCTAGATGGAGGTTTTTGATTCCTAGTTTTAGTCCCAACTTGACCCCAAAAAGTGCAGCATGCACTTCGGCCATGTTATTGGTTCCATTGAGTAATATTTTAGCTTTGAAGGAAAGTAGGTTTCCTAAATAGTCCCAAGCAATGGCTCCAGCCCCAGACACACAAGGATTTCCTCATGAGGCCCCATCAAAATTAACTTTGGTTCAATTCTCATCTGGTGGTTCCCATTTAACTCCAACTTTCTTGCATTGAGTCTTGGCTTTCGAGTATTCTCCCAAGGATTTGATTTTGATGCCAGGCCATTTGTTTTGGGTCTGTCTATTAGACTTTGTGAAGGGACATTTCATGGATTTCTTGTTGGATAAATTTTTCATGATTTATTCTATTGAAGAGTATATCCTCGATATGGTCCTTGAGATATTTTACTTTTGTTCCCTAAATATTTTGCGATATCTTTCTTTCCATATCTCTCATAGAAAGACTAAGGGAAAAATATCCTAGATATCATCTAGGCATGATTTGTGTGGTTTAGAGGGTCATCCAATCAAGATTTCACAGAGAGTTTTTTTTAATGGACCTTGCCAACCAAGTTTTTGTTGGATCATTTCCCAACATGATCGAGATAGTTTGCAATTCACCAAAAGGTGATCAGCATCCTCTTCCATTTCTTCACACATAAAACATTTCATGGGGCCAGCCATTCCTAATTTTTTCCTTCTCTCCTATTAGAACTCTTCTCTTGGAGGTCAACCATGTGAAAACCCCCACCTTGGAGAGGTAGTGCTTGCTCCAACATAAGTTTATCATCCATTTCTCTTCCCTATCTTCATATTCTAGGATTTGGTAGCCCAATTTCATGGATTATTCCCCCATGTTTTCCACACACCACATTACACTATCTTGTTCTTCTGTGATGAGACTGTGTCTGCCCTTCAGTAATTCCTTTATATTCATTTTCTACTGGTCTGAGATGTTTTCCTGTTCCACTAATTTCCAGCTCCACTCTCTGTCATTTTCTTCCTCATATGGTTCTAGATAATGAAAAATATTTTCTCCCCACTTACTAATAAATTAATTGTGAAGGTCATGGAGGGCACCATTGTTCTTTAAGGCTGGAAGTCCAAACCAAGAATCATCCCAAAATTTTGCAAGCTGGTTGTTGCCCACATTCCAAGATATGTGGTCTGTGATGAATGATCTACATGAGAGTAGAAAATTCCACATTTCTGATCCCTGAGGTGGATTTCTGATTGTTAGGATGTGGTTATTCTCTTGGTTGTCTAGATACTTTTCTTTGAGTATGCGCACTAACAAGTTGTTGGGTTTTTTTTTTCTGAAAGTCCCATATTTTATTGGCGCTAAGTGCAATGTTCATCAGCTGCCAGTCTGTAATTCTGGTGCCTCCATATTTTTTGGATTTGCAGATCTTATCCCATGCAAGTAGGGGGATATTTTCCTCCCGCTTAGAACCATTTTAGAAGAATTTCCTCATTCCTTTGCCAATTTTATTTTTGATGGCATTGGGGATTCTAAGGAAGAACATAGGGAAAACTGACATTGTTGAGATGACTAACTTGAGAATAAGGATTCGGCCAACTGATGAAAGCCACGTTCCTTTCCGACTAGTCAACTTATTGGAAATTGCTGCATTTAAATCATTCTAGATTTATACTTTACCTGCACCTTCAAAGTGGGGGATCCCAAGATATTTGGATGGAGATTTCCTTTCCTTATGCCAAGCACATTACATATCTCTTGTTGGCATTGAAAGGATGTGTTGAAGAAGTAGATTTCAGATTTGAGCCAATTTACCTGCTATCCCGAGGAAGCAGTATAAATGTACAGAGTAGTCTCCATTACTCAGGATTCTCTACATGAAGCTTCCCCCCGAGAAAGGTGTCATCTGTGAATTGCAAGTGTGAAAGGGTTAGTTCTCCAGTAGTCACCTTAATTCCTTTCCATGATCCCGTGTTTCTCTTTTCATTGATTAGTCTTCCAAGGGCCTTCGTCATAATGATAAATATGAAGGGGGATAGAGGGTCCCCCTGTCTAATGCCTTTGCATGTTTTGAAGAATCCTTATGGGTTTCCATTTACTAAAATAGAGAGCCAAATGTTGTTGAGGCAACCATCTATCCAGTCAACCAGTCCTTGGAGAAGCAAAATTTCCTCAAGATTTTGAGCAAAAACATCCTATCAAAGTCATCATAGGATTTCCTGATGTCAAGTTTTACCAATATTCTATCTATTTTGGCCTTTCTAACTGTGTATATAGCCTCATGGGCCACTATTATTCCTTCATAAATTTATCTTTCAGGTGTGAAGCCACTTTGTTCTTATGAAATAACTATGGTTAGAATAGTTTTTAATCTATTCACCATGGTTTTGGAGATGATTTTGTATAGAACATTGTAGAGAGAAATTGGCCTAAAATATCCAAAATCAGAGGCATCAGATTTTTTGGTGATTAAAGTGATGAGAGTATCATTTAGGTCTTTCATAATGAACTTTCCTTTGCGAGCCTCCTCAACCACTTCCTAGATTTTCTATCCAACAAGACCTCAAAAGTGTTGGTAGAATAGGGTCGTAAAGCCATTCAGGCCCAGGGCCTTACTGCCCCCAATTCCAAATACAGTATTCTTGATTTCTCCCAAAGTGGTGGACTTCATGAGATAGTCATTTTGGGCTGAGGTGATGCAATTTGGGATTGAGTTGCAAATTTCTTCCGATTGGTTAATATCTTGTCTATTTGTGCAAAATATGTTGGAGAAATACCTCACTCCCTCCTCCTTTATTTCTTATTCCTCTTGTAAGATTGATTCTTTCTGGTTATTGATGGAAAAAATCTTATTTCATGATCTTTTGATCTGGCTAAGTTATGAAGGAATTTTGTATTTCAATCTCCATCCTTGAGCCACAACTCTCTTGACTTTTGTCTCCAATATATCTCCTCTCTAGCTAGGATTTCTTCACTTTCCTTTTTTAAGACCTATTCTTTGAGGAATTCAGTGTTGGTCATGCCCTGGCTGATAATCTTCTCATTTAAAGCCTTTAGTTCCTCTTCAAGTTTGAATTTATCCCCAAAGATATTTTTGAAGCACTCCCTATTCCATATTTTTATCTTTTCTTTGATGAACTGGAGTTTTTTACTTAAAAGGAAAGCTTTATTGCCTACTCTACGAGGGGCCCCTTCCCACCATTACTTCATCAAAATTTCAAACCCTTTGTCTCTAAGCTACATGGCTTCAAATTTGAAAGGGCATGTTTTAGGTGCCATATTGTCATGTATTCTCAGTTCGATGGGGTAGTGATCTGAGCCTGTTTTAGGAAGAATCTCAGCTTTGGATATCCATTCTGTGGCTGCCCAATCTCTACCAATGAATAATATTTCTAGATTTTCAACTATGTTGTTGAATTCTAATCTACGATTGGTCCAAGTGAAATCACCCCCTTTGAGTTCCATCTCCATGAGCCCATTTTCTTGAATGAAATTATTGAAATTTGACTGACTTTGCCCTGCCCATCCACATCCCCCTTTCTTGTCTTCTAGACATAGAATTGCATTGAAAATCCCCCCCAGAATGAAAATTTCATTCGAGAAGTCCTTATGTATATTGGTGATTTCTTTCCACAGCATGATCTTGAGAGCAGTGTTGTTTGGGCCATAGATATTAATAATGTTAATCCTTTTGAGGAGCTATTTTGAATCTGCCTTAGCCCACACCTAGGATTTATTTTTCTAGATGATCTCCACTTGCATTGCTTCTTCTTTCCACATGAGCTCTAGCTCCCTGGATGACCCTTCGACCTCAACAAAAAAACATTTCCATCTTTGAAATTTTTCTGCAAACTTTTTTCTATCTTCCTGTTTAAGTTTAGTTTCTTGGATGAAAACAATTTTAGGTTTTTCCTGATCAAAACAGTGCTTGATCAGTCAAAATTTTTCTTAGGCATTGCAGCCCCTGGCGTTCGAGGATAATATTTTCATTGCTCCTGGAAAAAGGCATTGCCTTTTCCCTATCTCAATTTGTGTTGGCCATTCACATTTCCACCCTTTGAAAGCCTCATCTTGAAGGTGCTTGCTCCCCTATTCTTCTTTTCTCCTAGAACAACCTTGTCCAAAGATGAATCTAATTGCTCTAGTGTTCTGACCCCTATGATATCCAACTTCTCAGGGAGTCCCAAAAAATCCTCTGTGTCTACCTCGTCATCATCTCTACTATCATAGATGGCTCGAATATTAGTCCCATTGTCTCTAACTCCCTTAAAGGAATCACCAAGATTTATAACTGGTGAAATGGGAATGTCTTTAATTAATGTTCCTGTGTTGTTGATCCATGTGGCCAGGACATAATCCTTGTCTTCATATGATCTTTTAGTCAAGAAATATGCTCTGGGTTTGCGGTCCCTATCTGATCCTTGAGGCATTGGAACACATTTTAGCAATGTCTCTAGAGTTCCTTCTAGACTGTTCTCCTTTGTCACATGAGGGTTGTCTTTAACAATATCAAGGGCCAGGTCCCCATTATTCATATTATCAACTTCACTATTTTCCCTTCCCCTCATCCTGTATATGTGTTTATCTTCCTTGTTCAGGATCTTGGTGTTGTCTCCATTCTGGGATTGTGTAGACTGTTCCCTTAGAGGGGATTTTTCCAGATCCACATTGTCCATGCTTCCCTTGGGAGAAGCATCCTTCAGGCTTGGAATGTGGATGATATCCACCATATTGGTGACTAGTAGTTCATTGGAAGAATATTCTTGGATTGAAGTTCCCATGCTCGTTCCTACCTCATTATTTTTTAAGGATTTATATGTCTTGGGAACATTGACTACTCTAGTGGTAGAAGTTGCCCTGCCTGGTTCTCTTTCACTTAGGAATTATTCCTAGACAATGTAGAGTCGTTTGAATTTTCCCCTGTCTCTAATGACATTGATTTCTTCATCTTCCTAGCTAGTTCTTTCAATCACCTATTTCCATGTCCCCTTTCTCGATCTAAGCTCGATAAATTCTAGTAGGGGATGCATTTCATTCCATAGGATCAAAATCTTGGAGTATGTAGAGAGATGTTTCTTGTTTAAGGCCTCCCCCCAATCAATGAATTTTCCCAATGCATTTACCATCATGGTTAGGGTTTCTATGTTCCAATATTCCCATGGGAGATTATTCATTATGTTCAATATAATTTTTTATTAGTGATAATAAGGAGCATGCAACTCATTATGTAGAGCACCGCTTCAAGAAGTTTTTGACAAATTTGAAAGAAAGGGGCATAAAAAATTATAAGCATTTTTTTTGGTTAGATGGTTTTATGACATAATTAAAATCATCAAGGTCATATAATTTATTAAGTAGATATTATCGTAATGAAAATATAAAATATGTTCGGATTTTATTTGAGAGTGCACATGGAAACAGTGTGTTGGTGTTCGAAAATGTTTATGCTATCTAAAGCTATGAATATTCCTTAAGGCTGAAGTTAGGAGTGGTTAGCTCCAACTATGGAAGCTCTGCAGGACAATTTGGCCAACTATATGGACAAGTCTGCCCTCTGCATTTTAAAAACTACACCACTCAATAACTTGCAAAAGATCAAAATGTATCAATCTTAACATGAATTACAGTCTGATACAAATCTGACATATCCCTGGGACTCCAACTTTTGGAATCAACACTAAGGATAAAAAATTTAGAACCACCATATAGAGAAAAGAAAGCCTTAATTAGAAGGATGAAACCCTAGGGGAGGGTTCCAATCACTTCCTATCAAGCCATAAATTAAATTCTTTCTCATCAATCTAATCTTTCTCCAAAAGATCACCTAATGAGATCTATCCTAGCGATCCACTTGCCAAAATATAATCAGAGGTCCAACCACATTAATTCATAACACTCAAAGAATGATAAAAAAATCCCAGAATAGGAAGAAATTTGAGATCCAAGAGACCACCATACTGTTATAAATGCCTTTAGACCCACAAAAGACATACTTAGCCACTAAATGACACCATTAAGACTGATTACAGCTCAAGAAAACCTCAAGCCACTCTCTTCCAAGTCTGAGAACACACCATCATGGTAAAATGCATAGACAGAATTAAAATTTAAAATATTTACCACAACGGATAACTTCTCTAGTGTGAAAAACATCAAGGACCAATATTAAGATCCTTTTGCAACTTTAAAATGTGACCGTCAATGCACTTTACACTATAAGGGCACCAAGAAAAAATGAAAGCTACTTTGCCTTATCAAACTTCATTCAAATCTATGTGGCAATGTCCAACTGGCCGTTAGAACCACCTGTCTACCTTCTTTGGTGCATGCCCCACATTATTTACCTTATCACCAACCCAAACACATGTCATGCATTTCATGACCACATGGTGCTTATCTTCCTCTAATCTTTCCTTCACGCAGTAGTGTATTACCATCAGATCTCAATTTGTCTTCATCACCTTCTTTTCCATTCAGTGCCATGCATCACCATGTGATTTGATCTATCCTCAATCCCACCTAACCATCCTGTAGACTATTCCATGTGGCATCACCTTACTTTCTATAACCTCACTACGTGTCTAACCAACCTGGCCCAACACCTCTCAAACCTACCACATGTCACACCCGCGCTACTACGCAATCCACCTGGACCTATGCTGACTTGGATTGCACCATTGTGCCTTGTTTCCACCTATCATCCTCTCGAACTTGTCACCTCAATATTCTCTGACACGGGCCCAAAAAAATTATCCACCTAACCACCAACTTTCTGCCACTAACCGCAGCATTTTACAAACCATCAACCAAAAAGGTGCTTGCCTTTCGACATTTAACTACTACGGGGTGAGATATAAAAATATCAAAGTTCTTTACTGCATGACTAATGTGGGATATATGACCTAAGGTGTTTGACATTAAAAACACACCAGCGAACACACAGAGACCTAAGCGACTGCTTTGACCTTATAAAGGTGACCAAAGGGGACAATACACGACCATAACACCCCTCTACAACTATCTTATGTGAAAAATAGACTATAAACACTTAGACACAAATTATAAACCCTAAGAAACATTACCAAGAAACATTACTAGCATCACTGAGAAACATAGTGTAACCCAAAGAATAGGGTAAATCGAGCACCAGTATTTCTCGAACATCAGTGCAAACCAAGCAGTATATCTTAATGTCTTTTCACCATTCTCAGTTGTTAGTACCATGGAGGCCCTAATTACATAAATATCTCTAATAGTGGCTCTGACTAGGGATATATGTCTCTTAGAGGCATATTAAGGATTCAAAATCTCAAGGATAAGTAGACCACCCAAAAAAAAGAAGGGAAAACTAACTAAAAATGGAAAGTAGGAAACAACAGAAGGAAAACCTACCCCTAAAACTACAGAGACCTAATTACATTAATGTTCATGGATTTGAGACTTCAAGAGAAGAAAAATTTCAAGAATTATCCATGAACAGGCAATTCTAAAACATTTCCAAGGAATTCTTTAAGAATATAAGAATCTACACCCCATTTGTTGTTAATAACATATGGTCCAAGCCAAATAGGGTCAAATTTACCATGTTTACCTTTATCCTCAAGTCTAGAATACTACATTAGGACCAAGTCATCAACTTCAAAACTTCAGACATTTTTTCTTTTATCAAAAATATTCTTATACTACAATTGCAACTGAATATTTTTTCATGTGCATCCCTCCTTGATTCATCAAGTTGTATCAATTCATCCATCCCGAGTCTCATATCATCATCCATATTTGCATCATATTCTTGGAAAAACTTGTACATCTATAGTAGATTTTTTTGAGGGAACCTGGCATGAATTCCATACACCAAGTCAAAAGGTGCACAACCAATTTCCTTCTTGACTATTAATCTATCAGCCCAAAGTGCTAACTGCAACTTTGAATCCCAAGATTTATTGTTTTTGTCCAACATCATCTTAAGTATCTTGATCAAAATTTTATTACTGGACTAAGCCTTGTCATTCCCTTATGGGTGATTTGCAGATGAGTAAGAAATTTGGATCCCATACTGCTGGCAGAAAGACCTAAACTCTTCTGATTTGAAACACATTGTATTATCCACCACAGTACTCTCTAGACATCAGAATATGGTCAAGACATTTAGTAATATGAAGTCAATGATAGTTTTACTAGTAGCCTTTCTAGTGGGGATGCTTCAACCTATTTAGTAAAAAAACTAGTTGCTACTAGAATCCATGAATGACCTCCACTTGACTTGTTTGAAATCTCAACAATGAAGTCCATTCCCCATTTATGAAAAGATGCTTCCACTACAACAGGCTTCAAAGGAAAACTTCCCCTAAAATTGAGATTGCCTACAAATCTTTGGTAGGAATCACATCACTTAACATAGTTGTGGAAATCCTTGAAGATAGTTGGCCACCAAAGGCCAGATCTAAGGATCCTATGTGTAGTAGTCTTAGCCATGTAATCACCTTGACATGCACCATTATGCATCTGTTCCATCAAGATTTTGGATCGGTCAAAGTTAACACATTTGAGCAATAATACATCATTGCTCCTCCACCATAACTATCCCTGAATTATAACATATTTAACAACTTTCAATTTGAATGCTCTTTTCCTATTTTAATCCATGTCAAGGGGCAACACTATCTTTTGTAAATATCCAACAATGTCTTTATACCATTCATAACACTCCATGTCACAAATATAATGCCTTTGGTCTTCCTCCAATATGTTTATATGAATGGGATGCAAATTTCTTTGAGCCATGATATTTTCAAGTCCCATGCCTCTGACCAAATTTTTTAATATGGATATCAATGTTAAATTATTGAATATTTTTTATCCATCTACGCCTCCTTCCTAACACCTCTTGTTGGAATAAAAATATCCTTCACAACAACACTAGGTACAAGAGCAATCACAACTGTTCCTACAAAATAACACCTAACAGCCTTAAAAACTTTAACTAATGCATAATATTTTTTTCCATGATGTCATACTTTAATTTTGTTGATTGTACTGACTTATTGAAAAATGAAATGGCCTTTTCAAAAGCCTCTAAATTATTTTGTAGTACTACTATAGAAATGATGTTGTATGAAGAAAATGAGAATATTTTCAAAGGCTTACCATAATATGGTGTTCTAAGGACTAGAGCATCCTTAATAGCTTGTTTGATACCTTAAAAATCCTTTCATGCTTCCTGATTCCACTTTACTTTGGCTCTTTTCTTCGTCATCCTTGAGATTGGAATACTAGTTTCACCAAAGTTAGAAATAAATCTCATTAAGAAATTTACCTATCCAAAGCAAGATTGAATTACCTTAACATCTTAGGATAAGGGATCTTGTCAATTGGATCTATCCTTTCTCGGTCAATCCTTACTCTATCTCTAGATAGAGTATGCCCTAAAATCTTTCCCTATGTCACCCCAAAGACACATTCATTTATGTTAAAATAAACCCCATATTCCAATGCTCTCACAAAGAGTTTCTCAAGATAACCATAATGTTGTTCCTCTTTTTCTGAATAGGAAGTAAAGTCATCTTGGTATACTTCTAAAAAAATATTAATGAAATATGCAAATTCTACATCCATGGCTCTTTGAAATGTTGCTCCAACATTTTTCAATCCAAAAGGCATTGTGACATATACATAAGTGCCCCATGGTGTGGCGTGTTAGCACTGTATCAAAATTTTTTTTGAATCCCTTGGTCTTATCATTTTCTCGGGCTTTCTTGTTTTCAAAGTCTTGTGTTTTACCGCTCAAAATGAGTCAATCACTTTTTGAAGTCATATTTCATCTTTATTCGCTTTGTCACATCGGTTTTATTATAAGGTTTTTAAGTTGTGCGAGTAGGCGACGAGCTATTAATGAAAAGGTTAATCGCGCAGTCGCGAGCTGTTTGAGTCAAGTTTTAGTATGCCTGCGAGTGGGCGACGAGTAGTAAAATTATGTATCGCGCAATCGCGATGAGCCCAAGTTAAGTAATCATCTGTCTGTGAGTGAGCGGGTCTTGTGTTTATAGAGGTTAATCGCGCAGTCGCGAGCTATTTTTGAAGTTAACTCGAAGGTTAGCGAGTCAGCGACGAGCTAAGGTCATGTCTATCGCGCAGTCGCTGGAAATTTGTGCTGTATATTTTATGCTCCGCGACCGAGTGAGTATTGTTGAAACTTAAGCAGTCGCACAGTCGCATCAAACTTATATCAATGTTTTGAGTTGTGCGAGAGCGCGACGAGGTCATGTCATGTAGTTGTCGCTTACTCGCATAGGTTTAACTCATGTTTTTTTATGCAGAGTGAGTGCGCGACCAAGATATAAAACAAGGAGATGAGATGTACATCGCCCAGTCGCACAAGTACTTATCAAGTTCTGTGATAGTCCGCGACTGAGCGACTAAGAAACAATTTAAACGCCTCGCTCAGTCGCTAAAGCTTTGAGGTAATGAAAGGTCAGCTCGCAAGCATGCGACGAGCAGAGAAAGAATGATGTCGCGCACTTGCTAGTCAATGCAGATGATCAGAAAAGAGCTCGCGAGTGAGCGACAAGGAAAAAAGTGAAGCAATCGCGCACTCGCGATATGAAATGAAATGAAAGTTT